>VXAX01001794.1:268270-295770 GCA_013399835.1 Leptocoma aspasia
CACTGTTAGGCTGTACTCCATTATGAGTAACAGCTGCAAAAGGGCACTGTACTAAAAAAATAAGAAAACACCTCCCTGCCATGTCTTTGCAAAACACATGCTTTATGAGCTGTGGAGGGGACACAATGGCTTGGTGCAAGGCACAGGTCCAAGTCCTGTTGTAAAGGAAAGGCCACAGACTGAATCTCATTCCTGCCACTCATGACATGTTCAAGTAACATGGTCTATTGGTACAGAGAATGTGATCACATTAAAAAAGTATTTTTATTGCCAGGGAAAAGAGTCTAAGTTGTAGTTTTGTGTTTAGCCCTCAGATTATAATCTGTGGGTGTCTACATGGCTCTAGGTAAATGGGAAACGATGGTGTCTGGAAAATTGAAACCTCAATGTATTTCTGTTCTATCTCAGTGCTATATATATAAGTTGTTTCTTGGTGTTTGCTGAGGCCATTCTCACAGCTTATAGGAGCACCACTAAATTGTTACAGCTCTAATACAACATGGGGAAAGCTGAAAATGCAGCCCAACCCAACGTTGCCTTTCTGGGAAGTGTGACAGTGATTTGGACATCTGAATGCCCTGGTTTGGATGAGCCTGCCTAGGTGCCCTAATATCACACCCCAAGTTAGGGTACAAGCCCCCAAGTCCTGGAGGAAGGTTCACGAGTCTCAGAAATACTGACTTTTTCTGGGAGGCTGAGGAATAGGCTTTGTCATCCTGAAGTCCTGAATAATTTTGGCAAAATGACATTGCCTGTCTTCTTGATAAAAGAGTAGGTAAATATTGGTAAGAAATCTCCATACCTGGTGGCTTTAATTGCTGTCACTTGAAAGTGCAGGGAAACTGGACTCTCATTTTTTCCCAAAGCAAATGCTGTCACTCACAGCTGACATCTGTCATTACTACCGGTCTGGATAAAAGCAAGTCCCTAGAGCTTAAAAAGAGAGATGGCTTCATCTCCAGTCTATTTTTCTGGCAATGAAAGTAAGCTTGTCTCCTTAGGGCTGAACCAGAGAGCATTGCCAGCTTGTCCCAATACAGGAGAGTGCCTGTGCTTGCCGGAACTGAGTTTGTTCCCTGCAGTCCCTACTGTGCAGGCTGCCTTGCACCAGGGGTTGGTAGATCTTCCACTTCCATGACGGGTGCAGAGAGAGTTTCTGGGTGTAAAATATATGAATTCTGATCCATTTCATGTCCATTTGATAGCTGCATCTGAGGGGTTTTTCAGAAACTGTGACAGGGCTGTTGTTACTGATGGGTTTCTACCTGCATCAGTGGGTGGTAATCAAGTGGAATTTAAGAAGACTGTAGCTAACACTCTTCCCATTTGTGGAGCATCCCTTCACCCTCATCACTAGCAAATCCAGCCTGAATTTCTGGCATCCTTACTAGTCATGACTTGATCTAGTTGACTGTACCAACTTAATGCTCTCCCTTATTTGTGATGAAGGCTCCCTCCTTGCACTCTCAGCCCCTACTGCCTGGGCTGGCTGCAGTTAGACAGTCTCAATGTGTTGGGCAGTATTTGGGGTTACTTTGGGGTTTCAGTGACTCCCAGGAGCCTGGCTGCACTTTCACAGGCTAGCATGTCAGTGAGTATTATCAAGAGTGAGTGGGAAGGAAACATTGGGCAGAGGTCCAAGAAGAGGGTGATACAGCAGTGTGGTATTTTCTGTTTGTGCACAGCAGTCACATGGAGTGTGACATTCCCAGGAGCTCAGTGATGGACAGCCTCAGTCATGGAGTGGAGTAGCCATGCTTTGGGCCTTGTTTAAATGTTAAACTAAAGACTAGGAGGCAGAAGTAAGGATAGGACTTCTGGGCCATGACTGATGTTTTGAGCTCATTTCTGATCTTTCTGAAGCAACAGAGACACTGCAATGTTAATGTTAAGGATCTCCCAAGAAAAATCACTAAATGTGCAGTAGAGTTACTGCTATTTATTTTTAAATGTGCTTTGTAAGAATGGCTGTAAGTGGGATTTATACACTCATACTTCTGTCAGCTGTGCTTCCTGTTCATTTCTCTCTTGAGTTCTAGCCATGTTTTCCTCCTGTGTCTCTTTTTAGATGACCTCTTCATTACATTTTAAGGAATGCCTTACCACATATATCATATTCTAACGTAATTGAAAACTGGTCTACTCGCATCTTATCTAACACCAAGGTAGGGGAGTAGCCTATTTATCAAAAACTGCATATTTTTCCCTTTTAATGATCTAATGAAACTATTCAGAGAGGGACAGAAACAAATCTGAAAAGACTTTCTGAAATGTCTTAAGCATCCATCTTAAACACTTCCTACTTTCCTGGGAGATTTATGGAATACCAGGTATGATCTGACTGAGACCAAAAGGCGACTCAAAGATTTCTGTGAACAAAAGAAAAGGAAACAGCCATTTTTCATAATTTGTAGAGAATTCAATGAAAGAACTGAACATCTTTGATTTTGATTAGCAGCTGGAAATAGATGGGTTTATTAAGATGCCATATATGTAAGGAGGAAAAATGACAGAAGTGGAAGTTGACAATTACTGTTATTTTGTATATTCCAGTGCCTTTTTTTTTATCTTATGGATCTTATGGGTCTAGGTATGTGGTATGTGCACATATCTTTAATCAAGTAGATATCTGCTATGATTAATATATTCCTTGTTATTCTGTCACTGAAAAAGTAACTTGAAACAGGTATGGTGCCAGTACAGTGAAGAACTCTAAGGCAACATAGAACCACATTTACCACTCAATGGTATCAGTGTCACCACAGTTATTTCCTATTCTGTGTAGAAATAATTCTGTGGTTGCTCGGATGCTGCTCTGTAGTAACTGTGTGTAAATGCTGACTTTTTGATGGTGACCACTATAGTATAATTATAAGAAACTTTGTTTGAAAAGAGGGTAAGGAATGAAAGCGGACATTACTGAAAAAGGCAAGCAGGAGTAGTGAATTTTATTACTATCTCTTTGGCAGTTTCTTTTAAGTCTTATTGTTGAACACACTGATACTTTGCAGTGAAAACCAAACTCACTTTCATTGACACTAAAGGGACAAGGCCATATGACTTAGGCAATGCAATAGCACAGTGGTAGCTGTGAAATCCAGGCAAGGGAAAGGTATGAAAATGCTATGGTACAAGGGAATCCATGTTACTTACTTACCCACCAAACATCATTTCCCCTACCTTTTATATAAAAACTCAACACAGCAAGTTTGTCTATATTTAAGAGAGTGTTTGATGGCAGGATTGCACTACCTTTCTTGTTCTACTCTCAGTTTTCATATAGGTGACATGTTCAGTTGGTGTCTGAACTTGGGGAGAGAAACTGAAGCCAGTGAGGCTGCTGAAATAACACCAAGGAATAGGCTCCATTTCTTTTGCACTGAAAGAATTGTGAAAAGACCTGAAAGTATGTTTGCAGCAGCCAGAACTGAAGAACTCACAGCTGTGGGTACAATTGATGCCCATCAATTCCCAGGCATTCTCCTCCCAGCTCCCCTGTGGTGAATAGCAATTTTTTGCAAACATATCTGAGGGCAAAAAAAGATGCACAGGAGTGACCCTGATGCAGGTCCTCAGTCTGTTGAGGAGAGTATCAGAATTAGGCATGCTGCAGATACCTTGCTTTTTATGTGCAGCAATAGTGAAGTGATCTCATCAACTATCTGAACATTCAGCAAGTCCAAAATCAAATGCTTGTGTGTCAGATATACACAGCTGTATTTGTACTGTTGCTCTATCTAAAGAACATGCCAATTGCTTTACTTAGAGTGAGTTGAGAGACTCATTACTAAGAACATGTATAGCATTATCAATGAAAAACATTATTGTTCTTTTCCTCAGTGGTTTTAGTGTCCTTGCTTATCCTTTCACAGGAGCCTGTACTAATATGCCTTCAGAGACTGTGGGGCCTGATTCTCTGCTCCCCTGTGCAGTGTATTGGCATTGACACCTCTGCACAGTGAGTGGGGGTGTGAGTCGAGGCAGCCAGGCAGCCAGGACAACCAGAAACTCAGAGGTAGAATGCAAAGAGTAAATTTATTTCTGCTACCTCGCTAACCGGGGACTCCCCAAAGCAGAGGCACACCAGAGGAGACACAGGCACTGTTAAACTCAGTCCATGCCAGGGGATCACTGGCTGCTGCTCACACTGGCTTATCAAGGGTTATTCCCAGCTGCAAGGTCACTTGAGCCATTTACAGTCCTCCTCGCCAGTCTTCCGCTTTTTAACCCGTTCCTCCCAACTTTCCACTCCCTTGCTCAAGAGTCCACTGCTGCTAGGGCTGGAAATGTGGAATGGGGGATTTACAGAGGCACTTAGGCATAGGGGAAAAGGAATAAACAAATAGGCATATAATGCTCTGAGTCAAGTGTCCCACCCCTCCTGTCAGGCACCACCGGTAGGTTGTGATTTGCAGTCCTTGAGGCACTGAATGACATCCTCCACGCCGGCCAGCTCTGCAGCCAGGGCAAAGCAGCACACGCCTTCAAACTCAGGACAGAGTTCATGATGTTGAAGGGGGATGTAGTTCTTCAGCCACCAGTGTTGCAAGGTTCCACAGTGTGCAGCAGTTACTCCCAAATATGAGGGAACAGCTGCCTTGGATATCCAAGTTAAACCTCACATGAGGGCACACGTCACCTGCTCTACAGACACGTCCCAGAAAGAATAATGACAAGTTAGTTACAGTGAAAAACAACCACACACAAGTATTTACATATTGATTTTGCAGAATTGTATCCAAGATATGTGCTTATAGTACAAGCCTAAAAAGCATAACAAGCCAGCCTGTGGAGAAAAACAGGAGTGTCATCTCTGTCCAGTGATACACATGTGGTTGCTCCAGCTCCTTCAGCTAATATTGCTCCAGGCTTGGTAACTGGAGATGGGGTAATGGGCCACACAGATTGGAGAGGTGTGGCTTGTGCTATTTCAGATTGAACTTTGACTACATGTTGGGTCTGTGACACCAATAACGTAGTTCTAGTAGTGCATTCCCCCTAGATAAGGCACAGGAAATAATCAAAGATACATGAACTACAAGCACTTGAGAATATATTAACAGAGGATATAGAATAAAAGGAAGAAGATAGAGACAGCTATACTGCATTCTCAGAAGTTATTATATGAATGATCACATCTAGATTAAGAGCTTGCACAATCCATTGGTATAAACAATTCAATTTCCTCTGTGGGTAATATTTTGGGAAAGACATCATCTTAAAGATTTTTGGTCCTCACTGTGTTTTGTACTGAAGGTGTACAATCATGCTATTTTGGCCTGTAATTCTTCTAGTTTCTTGCAGTGCCCAAGCTATATCTTTAATTCATTTTCCCATTAGGTATAATGTATGGCAGTGCCTTGGAATAACTGGGACCAAGTTTCTGTATTTTTTTTTTTTTTTGCTTCCTGGTCCAGTCATCAGCCACAATCCCTATGAGACTATATAATCTAGAATTATTATTTCTAATTCAAAAGGATTTCCTTGTCCAGGAGGGCATAACTGGAGCTCTTTCAGAGTGTAAATGAGTGTGATCTATGCCACCCCACTATCTGCTAAATCTGGCTAAATCTCAATCTCAAAGTCTGAGTACTCACTCCAAAGATTTCCATCCCATTCCTTGGGATCCCGTGTAGATTTCATAGCTGGAGCACGAACCTGGGAGATCAACACCTTATTTTCCACATATTTATGCCTAGGTGACACCAGCTGCTGTATGGTGCATTGCTGCTCGTAGCACTGCTCTGCTTGAGTGGTGGTTACTTCATGTGCAATCATCTTTGTAGCCCGTAGAGTCACGACTTCCCTTTCCAGCTCCCTCACCTTGCCCAGCAGCGCTGTGACCTCGCGCTCCAGAGCTCTGGCGTAGGTGACCAGCTCCAGCTCCCTCACCTTGCTCTGCAGCGCTATGGCCTCGCAGTCGCGGGCTCGGGCGTAGGTGACCAGCTCCAGCTCGCTCACCTTGCTCTGCAGGGCTATCACCTCCCGGTCCAGAGCTCTCAGCCCCGTGGCCAGGAGCCATCCCAGCCTCCCGGCCAGCTTGCGGGAAGACTTGGATGCCGCTTTCCAGGGCAGCCCGCGCATGGCGATCTCAACCCTATGGGGGTTCACCACCACCCCGTCATCTATTTCGGGCCATGTCTCTGGACTAGCCACCGTGGCAAGGAAAGTGGCCACAGGCGTCCAGCGCTCGGTGCTGGGCCATCCTGGAATGTGGGGATTCACCACCACAGCCTCTCCGGCCCCTGACTTTTTCAACTTTTTCAGCTTTTTTGGCTTCTTTGACCTTTTTGCTAGCCACGACATGGTTGCTCCCGGATCCTGCCAACTGTGTCAAATGTGGGGGTGGGCACAGGCAGGCAGCTGGGCAGGTCAGGGCTAGAACACAAAGAATAAATTTATTTCTGTTACCTCACTAATCAGGGATCCCTGAAGCAACACCCAAACAGGGGCACAGAAATGAGATGCAGGCACTGTTAAACTTCGTCCATGCTGTTCACACTGGTTTATCAAGGGTTATTCCCAGTTGCAAAGTCACTTGAGTGACTTTCAGTCCTTCCCTTCAGTCTTCCGCTTTTAAGCTGTTCCCCCTAACAGTGGGAAATAAAGAAAAATCAGAATGGTAGCACTGTGTGCCAGTTTACATGTGTTTTACAAAAGTATAAATGATTGTGCAAAGCTATGGAGAATCGGAGTGTGTAGGGCACTAGCTTCATATTATTTCCTCCCAAAAGTGCATGAAATGATCTTTTATCAGCCAAACTTGAGCGGAACTGAATTGAAATTTTTTACAGTGCAAAACATGCAATTTACAGTGTTTGTAAAGTATAGTTTTTACTGTGAAGGAAGGATGTCCAGATACCACAGTTAGAAGGTAGGTGAGTGTGATTGTGTGATCCAGTGCTGTTGTCTTACTGGGCTTTTAGTCATTCTCTGCCCTTGACTGGCATTAATCTCCTATGCTTTCTATTGAAAGAATTCTGGTTGAATAAACATTTTTGGTTTTTTTTTACTTCCTGACTTGTATTTGAATGGCACTACTGACTTGAGTTTAGCTTGATGAGGCTAGCGAGCCTAGAAAACTTGGGAAGTTTTTTTGAAGTTAAATCCTCAATACACTCCACTACTGTGCTTGTTCATCATCTGGGATTTCACAGCTCTAGTCGGAATTTCAAAGAGTTCTGTAGCCAAAGAAAATACCAGACAAGTAGCAGGACTTTCTTAAAGTGTAGTGTAAATTTTGGCAAGTACAGAAGGTAGTGTTTCAAAACTGTTTTCATTGTTGCTGTGTTCGCAGAAAAGTCCATAGGAGACAAATCAAAAAGAAAATGAAAATTACTGTATTGAGAATAAAGATACAAAAGGTCAGATTTTAAAAAAAATAAATAGGGCAGACTCTTTAATAGTGATCATTTCAGACACTGGGTTCTGTTCAGTTATTTTCAAAACAGTCACTGATGGATAGGTACTATAACAGAAACAACATGAAAGTCATCAGATCAATTTAAAATAATCCTGTAAATTCTTGAATGAAAATTTAAAAAAAGACAACCCACATTTGAGCTGATTAATTTATGTCATTTCTATATATTAAGTAGAGAAAGTGGCTTCCTTTGTTGTTCCTTTAGCTATATTTAATCAACTGCATAATGTTGGTTGTCAGCTTCAGATGTTGAATCGTACCGAAGAAAAAAGGATTAAAGGAAATAGGTTGTAACTGTACTTATACCTTGAAGGAATAATGTTTTTACTCTTAAAATACTACCAGAAAATGAGTATCCTTGTAATCTGACTCCTCCATGAAAAAAAAGAAATTGTGGGACATTGGGACTTTTTACTGAGGGATAATATGAATATCAATTGACATTTATATTGTGGAAGTGTGAGTGAGCTGTTGTTGCATTAAAGGTATGGGTATTTAGCAGAAAATAACCCACCTTGTGTCCCAGCCAGTCCTCAGAGATCAGAGGCATTGGGTGCTGCTGGGCTTCATTTCAGCCAATTTAACCCTCTAGCTCTGTTTGGGTTCAAAAGAGCTTGCAGGAGTACAGCAGTGCTGTTAGTGCAGTCAGCAATCCAGTACCATAAGTCTGATCTTGTTCAGGAAGGATTTTGCCTGATCCAGGTTCACAGATGCATATTGAAGGTATATTGGAGCAACAGGAAAGCAGGCTCCCAATTGCCAGTGACAAATGCCCTGGCTACAGAGTGCTGACGTGTGTCGTGGCAGAAAGTACATAGCAAGATTCTCATAGCTATAAATATATCTATATTTATATAAAATGAATATTCCCGAGTGTACTCCAACGCAGTTGGAGGCGCAAAGCTCACCTAAAGGTGTCCCTTCAGGAGAGGGGGAGAGTCCCAGTCCTCTGGCTGATCCTGAGCAGGCAGAGATGTTTTCCTCCTCCAGAGGTGTTTTCCTCCTCCAGCCTTTTGTGCCCTGAAGCCTCCTTTTTATATTATAAATTTTGGTCTGTCCCAAGGGGATGGAACAATTTCATGTTATGGACAGGGTTTGGTGGCTTTTGTCATACATGCATGGCATGTTCCATGTTCTCCTTCATTTGAATCCTGAGGGATGTGTAAGTCAATATGTTAATGGAGCTTAATGAGAGTCTCTGTTACTCTGTCAGAATTTATAATTGACAAAGAGGTAGAACAAACACTTTGGCCCTCCTCCTCCACGTACTGAGGCAGCAGCAAAGGCTCTCTGACCTTCATCAGAGGGTCTTTGAGCACACCCTTATCTCCTTAATGAAACAGATTTATAACAAGTGTTGTTTTTTCACAGTGAAGGGAGTGTGGCTTTTGTCTGGTACAGAGGCTTGATGTTCTCCTGTGCCTCACTGAAACAACACTGGGCCATGAGACTTCCAAGACTGCTTGAGCCAGGTGCAAGATAAGCAAGAGGCCCTGTGCATGCTTTTCTCAACCAGCCTCATCAACTCTTCACTATCTTAAAGTAACACTGTACAATTCTGATCATTTACCACAACTTTTGAGCATGTAAGAGTTATTATGTAGGTGTTTTATATGTTTTATTTTGCTAGCTAGCTTTATAGTTAATTTTTTTTTGTTTTCTGCTAATGTATTGTTAACTGATTATTACAATTGTGAATTAAAAATAGGAAAGTTTTCTGTTCTAATACCAGTTAATATCATCTTTTGAAGTATAAATTAGAAGGGCAAGAGTGTGAACTAAGAGTCTTCAAGGTTCGTGGTTGGTGTTTTGTCAGTGCAACCCCGCCTCACACCAATGGTCAAACTCAGTAGGCACTTAGCACTGAGCTAACTGGGTTTGTCTGCCTGTGACAGTGCCAACAACAGGAATGTCACTTCTCTAAAAACTTGCAAGATTGTGCACTAGGAAAGAGGCACTGCACTTTGGAGTGAGAGGAAACCACAAAAGCTCTCCATCCAGTCCATTGCATACTAAAACAAAGCGTGCACAGAAGTAGAAATAGTTTTCGGTGACATAAATATTGCCTCTACTACTTTCTTAGACTCTTACCATTTATAACATCACCTGCTGATAAGCTGGAATGCAACCTATTCGAAGGCAGAGAGATGGAGAAATAGATTACCTGCTCTGAAATTTTTTGGTTTGCAAGATTCTTCCTTTGATTATCTGTAACTAGGTGGGTGATCAAAAATTCAGAACTTCCCCTGAGACAAGGAACATGCAATGTTTGCTGGTATGTTTTCTTCCCTTTCAAATATACCACAGGCTGTACAGACAAAAAAACAGATTAGGCTTTGTATCAGATTTGCTAGAGCTCTACCTCCTTGCCTTTGGGCTCCAGCTTGCTTTTTACACTCCTGTCTGAAGTTGCAGGAGAATTAAGCATGTGTGTGCACTGTTTGTACATAACATGCTTTCCCAAGTGACTATTTAGCACTATTAAAGAACAAAACCAAGACTAGCAATAAGATTGTGGTAAATATAAATGTATTCTATTTAAAAGTGGTTCATGATATCTTTTCATAATGACCATCTTTTTGCTACATGCAGAGTGCTGTGGAATTAGTGAATTAAAAAAAAAATAAAAGATATTCAGGGATTTGGACCTGATTTGCATTTACAGTACAGATGTTTAGCACTGTTGGACAGTGTAGGGGAATCAAAGTATAGGAAGAATGTAAGACAGGTACACTTCAAGCCTTCCTGACACTGCTTGACTGCTGTGCATTGTGTGCCTATTAAGGTACACTCTTGTAGCATTGGTAGTTTAAAACTTCTAATCCTGCATGAGGTACCAGTGCCATCTACTATATTTTAATCAGTACATCAAATGTGAGTTTAGTAGAAACCTGAGCATAGTGATAATTTTTACTGCTTTTCTGTAAACGTTGTGTTTTGAGAAATACTCCTTTCTTCAGAGTCTGTCACTGGAAAATGTTTTTTTAAATCCTCGTCTGAATTTTTATGTGTTTATTTTTTAATTTCCTGTCAATAGAAATGGAATCACTGGCTCTGTCTGTTATTAATATTTAAAATGTGGGTGTTTGGGCTTTTTAACATACAAGTTGCTATGCCCCTTTAAATTTCCTTCAGTTGTTCTATACCTCTAAAAAAATCTTTCATTACCAAGTTGTTTATCGGAGAAGAAAGTAAGACTGTCTCTTTGTATTGCTGAATAACATCACTCTTTTTCTCAAGAAGCCATTACACACTGACATCATATTGTTCTTTATTAGATGATCTGTTGCCTGAAAGTATCTTGGTGACACTGAACTTGAAAGCAACAAGAGTACAAGTGCTAGGATGCCTGGAGAGCAGAGACTGGCAATACCTTGCTCAAGCAAACATCCGAGACAATTTTTAAAAGGCATTAACAAATACAAACCACCCCCACAGAGGTAATTTTCACCTCTGAATTTTTGCTTGTTTCTTAGTCCAGCCCAGACTTCAGCCATCAGTGTTACAAAGCTGGAAGCCAAGTCCTACCTAGCAACGATGGCCATGTGCAATAATTTAAACTTAAAGAAAAATAACACAGCTGCTGGTAGAGTAGTGTCCAGAGATTTCTAGGTGCTTTCCAACAATGAAAGGGTGGTTTCTGTCCTGAAAATGTATCTGTGTGCATAGAAAAAGACCTTCAATATTCACAAAGGCCACAATTAGTGCTGCACTGTAATTGTCATTCCCTGATTAGCTGGAAACCTTATATACCCAATGGGTTTTATTTTTCCTATTCATGAGTTACATGAGACAATATAGTAGCTTGTGAAATTTGTACAACTATTCCTTTGATTTGTGCTGCTCTACACATCTTTTATTATGAACTCTCAAAATTCTTAACCCTGTGACTGAGTGCATAGCTCCAGTGGTGACTTTTAGTATGATGACTGGATGAGAATCATCCTAAGGTCTCTGTAAATATAAACATATAATGGGAAAAAGATAGCTTTTCTTATAGATACTGTATTGTTATCTTTAATTGTGCTGTTCTGGGAAATATTCCTCCCATGCACTTATTTAATGTAGAAGGAAGAACCACCATCCAAAGAAGTTGAGAAGTTATCCTGATAATGTCCAAAGTCAAAACCCAAATACAGTCTCCAGCTTCCTGAAGGAAAAAGCAGAAAACAGTTTGTCTTCTTTCCTTCCACAGGTGGGGTCACTTACCCTGGGGAGAGGAGGTAACACAGCTGCAGTTGTCTCATAAACACCTTTATTATCACAGTAGTTTGTGGTTTAGTTTGGTTGTTGTTTTTTTTTTATTTGTTTGTTTTCTTTAATTTCTAATAAAACAGCAATGAAAGACTTAAAATATGTTAGCCCTCAGAGCTATCAATTACATTCCCTTTCAGATGGGATGGTAGAAGTGAGGCAAGAGCTGTGTGGCCAGAGAGGTGTCCACAATGTAACTTGCTTTTGCAGCATGTTCTACCTGTTGTTTCAAATTCCCTCTTCCCACTCAGCCCCAGCTGCAACTGACACTCAGCTCAGGCATTCCTGTGGCCATTGAAACTTTGGGTACAAAGAAGGTAATAACAGGTGAAGTTCCTTCAGCCAATATAATTTCCAAATGCCTTTTGACTCATGAGGAGCCAGAGGCATGTGGCTCATTAATTCTCCTCTGATTCCCATCTTGTGCCAGCTGTGGGGGTGCAGTGGCGTTCCACCCTGGGGATCCCTGGTGCACAGTAATCAAACACAGGGCTCAAACAGTTAATGCTCTGTTTGCAGATCCTGTTGGATCACTGCTCAAGTTGCATGGGTGAATTAGATAAAGTTGGGAAGTCTGCAATGGAAGTGTTTGCCTTTATACTTATTTACTCACTGTTGTTGCCTTTGTACAATAATATCTTTTCCCTGAAGGTCTTTGAAAAATTCGATCGCAAAATGGAAAGAGGGTATGTTTGTTCTGGGTAAAATTTGGAAGCATTGTTCTGATGACACCTGTAAAACATAATTATAACTCCCATAGCTGTTTCCTCTCATATTTAGAGAGGAAAATTCTTTGCCTCTAATCTCAGGTGCATACCTGTGGAAGCTTTAGATTCCTTCAAGCAGTATCAAAGTAATGATAACAGTGTGCAGCTGCTGACTGTCTTTTGCTTGTTGTTACTCACCCAGCTGTTTAGAGGAGAAGAAAAAGAGAGAGAATATCTCTAATCAGCCATATGGCACAAAGTTTTATTTGCCACAGCAAGTTAAAACATGCATTATTGGTCAGCATCTTGAATGCAAATTCTGCCATAGCTTCTCAGGAGTGCTAGATCTAACGGAAAAGAAGATCAGATATATTTAGTTCACATTATTTTGTATTAAGTATGGAAAGAATTGATTCTGTCTAAGTAGAGTGTCCATGGTTGGATTTTGCTATACCCAGAAGGTGGTGGGAGCATGGAGTGCAGATCTCAGGCCCTGCTTTGGGCCATAAAAGGTAAATTAAGAGTAGTTGAAATGGTATTTCAGTTTTTTGAAGTGCAGTTTCGCTTTGCTTATGTTGTCTATTAGACAAATTAGGATTCTGGATCACACAATTGGGACATGAAATCAAGGAGATGTCTTTAGTAGCTGTTGATGTTTACAATGCATGCAGTCAGTAGTTTTTTCATTAAGAAAATGTTTAATTTTGTTGCTGTTTTTAAATTGAACAAGAAACATAGACTTAAATGTAAGGAAAAAGATTTTTGTCTTTAAAAAAACACATTTTTTGGAATGCATGTAAATGCTAGAGGAGAAGTGAGGGTCTAATATGTGTATGAGTTTTGTGAGTCTCCATTCTGTAAATTGCAGTGGAAAATGAGTTTTGAGGGTTGACTTGACTGAAAATTTAGCAAGTCCTCTTTTTAAAGCCTTTTCTGCCATTTCTTGTGTGCATAGCTTTAAAAACTGAGAGGGATTGTAACCCTACTCATGCTACTTCTTGCAATACTCCTACAATGCTTTTTTTTCCTCTGAAACCTGTTGTATTTCAGAGGATTTAAGGATATGGTTAGTTTTGTCATCTTGTAATACTTTAGAACAATTTCCAGAAAGAATAATACCCAGTTCTTCCAAGTGTCTTTAGTGCATATATCTCAAAGGACTCTCCAGTCCCTGATTTCCTGCTTAATTGATCAGGCTACTTTATGTTTTGTGTAATTTTTTTACATTAAATACTGGTAAGAGAAACTAAGATACCATCCATTTAAAATATTTCTGCACAAGTTCTAAACAGTTGGATAAGTGGTTTTGGGCTACTGGTTTGCAGAGATAATAGGCTGGGATAGAAAATGTTGTGATTGGTAAATAAGAATAGTTTTTCTGGTTGGTGCCATAAAAAATCAGTGTGTACTAATGCTACTTTAAAAATGGACATGCTTTTTCCATTTGGGCAGTGATTCTGGATAGTATAATCCAGATGAGTGGTTAGGTGTCCTGTATTTTAAACAGTCTCTCTTCTGTGATTCTTAATGTCCTTTGACTTGTACTTCATAAAGTACCAAGAAATGTTTGATCAGATAAGAATCTTGTTTTCTAAGAATAGCTGCTTAAGTGGTTCTGCACTGTCTTACAAATTTGTAATTTCATATAGTGAGGTGTTATCTCCTAAAAAATAAGTCTTGACCCGTATAATCAGTACAAGTGTTTGTTTCCCTGCAGAAGCTCTGACATTAAAACTATCATGAGAGGATTCAAAAAGAAGTGTGCAAATATTTTTCCATAGAATAAGATTCCTTCTTCATCTGATGGCCCATCTTGCTATTCTTCTCACTGTTTCCATTGCTGTTACTTAAAAGGCTTTGACAAATATAATAGACTTTGCATAATGATGCCATTGTAAGTCACTTCCAGCATATTATAGTGTGCAGTTAAAATTACTCTTGCGATTACCACTCTCCAGTGCTTCTACTTTATCATGGCACCAAATGAAATTAAGAACAGGCATATTCCTTCCTTTACTTACCAATATTTTTTAAAAAAAATTAATGTTAAATAATATTGTAATTTATTTAATTAAAATTCATTTTGGGTATTTTTCTTCCCCAGTTCAATAAGAACTATTTTGCCTTAGAAATAGATTAAAAAAAAAAATAAAATACATACATTCTCTGATAACATTATTATGAAGTTGAGAGAATTTTGTAAATGCTTTTTCCAGGGGACAAGACCATGCCATACACAAAAATGCTGTTCTATACTAATAGATAAAGACTGGAAAAAGCCATATTCATTTCAACATCATCTTTTCAGTACTCATCTAAAGTATGTGGTTATGTATCTATAGGTTCTAGATCTGTGCATGCCTTCATCTGCCTCTCTGTCTTCTAACCTTATTAATTTTGATGTGGTTTGTTTTTTCTCTTAGTGACTAAGCAAGGGAATAAAGAACTGGAAAAAATAATTTCCCCCTATTTCTTATTTTACCAGGAATAACAGCTCTGGGGGATGCGTGTTCTAATGCATGTGAAGAGAATATCTTAAATAAAGTGGTGTTATTACAGAATTTGATAATGCAATGGTGAAAATACTCAGAAAAACAGTGAGCTGAGTAAATAATGTAAAATACCATGTCTTAATGGGGTTTATAATTTGGTTTGTTTGTTTATTTGTGGGCTGTATTTTTTGGAGGGGGGAATTTGTTTTGTTGGGTTTTTTGTTTGTTTGTTTTGTTTGGTGTTTTGTTTTGGGTTTTGCTGTGTGGAAAATACTTGCTTTTCCTGACACTGGTTGCACCACATAAAAATGGAAGCCTTGGCTATGGAAGTCCAACCCAACATCAGTGTTTTGTTGGAGCAGGTACCCAGAATTTCTGACATTTCTGAGCTTTGTTATGCTGCAATGGTTGGGCAGCAGTCTCCTGGATGGCTCTTCCCTGTGAGTGGATATAATTGAGGGGTTGCCCTTACATATTTTATTGGGTTTTGGAATACAGTGACTCTAAACTTCAAGCTACAAAAGACAGCTACAGACAGCCAAAGTGACATTCCCCTCCAGCTGGGTGAAAAGCTACCAAATAATTTATCTGGTGTGTCCCACTCCTCTCACAGGGCGTGGCTTACTCAGGAGATATCTTTGTGCACAGTGGTTGCTTCACTCAGTCTGCCCAAAAATCACAATCTAAGAAGCTCAGCTCTGACATGCCACCTCTCTCATTTTTCAGAATGCATTTATATTTATGGATACTGAAGGTTTCTAGCAATCTGCCATTCTGGAACAGAGGAGACAAGCAGTCCTAAGCCTTCTGTACTGCAGGCTGCTTCCACTGGAGTCCCCTGCGCTGGGACTCCTGGCAGGAACACGAGATGGCTCGTAATCTGTGTTAGCACTTGGGTGTAAAATCTGCCAGTAGAATTGTCTCAAGGAAGTCACAAACCAGACAAGGCAGCAGCTTTTGTTTCTCTTGCCCCAGCACCTCATGACAACAGGTTTTAATGAATTTCTTCTGCCTCACAACTCTTTAAAGTTCTTGAGATCTTTTGGTCCTCGGTGCCAATAACATTCTCAAGCTACTGCTTAGACAATTAGATTAAAAAAGTATTCCTCTATGTGTTTTGCTTTTCCAACAAGTCTTCATAACCTTCCTTTTCTTTTGGATCTCAGATACTGAGTAGTCCAAACTTTGTTCTCATCTATATTTGCCTTGTATCACAAGCCTTTAACAGGTTTACCAGAGTTTACCTGGTTAAGGAAGGTTACCAGGGTCTACAGATTTTAGGCTTTGGTCAACATTAAATCCCTAAATCTGTTTTTTTATGAGATGCTAAGTCTTGATCGTGCATGGCACATTTAATACAATTTCTCTGATGACTTCCATTGCCAGAGTTAACTGAAAACTGTTAAAAACATTAAGGTTTTTTCTAATTCTGTATTGTCAGGAATGAAACTGCATTCTGCCTGGTGTCTGTTTTGTTGTCACTCATTGCTTGCAGTCTCAAAAGGAAGCACTATTTATGCTCCTTCTGTCTTTTTAACTTTCCCTTAGGAGATTTGTTTTAGTTCTTTTGCTATTTACTTTGTAGTGCTGTGATATCCAGCAATCAGTCAGTGTTTCCAATGGCTGAAGAGATCTGTTCAGTATCTATTTCCAGGTGACAGCCTAATGACAAGAACTTCCCAACGTCCTGATCAGATGTTTTGTTCTGGGGCTGGGATGTGCAGTGACAGTGGCTTGTGGATAGGCAATCCTCATTCTCTCATGGTTCTGCTGGTAGTCCCCAGCTCTCATCTTCATTTGGGAGGGGAGCTGAACAGAGCCTAAACCCATCAGTATTTTTCTCTGTTGCTGTTTTGTTTTGCTTATTCATTTATTTATTTTGGTACTAAGGAGAGATTTCAGATTGAAAGCCATTGAATTTGTAGCCCTTATTTGTTACCCCAGCAGAGGCAGTGCACAGTTTCCACATACCATCAAGTCAGAACATTCTTATATCTACCAACCAGCTCCTGGGTGTTTATGTGGTAGGAGAAGACAGACGTTTAAGCAGCCTCTAGCCATCCAGTTTTAGGTGAAATATTGTGTAGTACTGCTACAAGCTGTTCCTACAGTCTCATTTGGTTGGGAGTGGGCTTTGGAAATGATATCTGTGAAGATCTTTCTTCTTACTTTAATTTTATGGTAGGTTATTCTTTACCTCTCTGTATCCATGTAGTGATTAAACTGCATATTCTTATCTGTGCTAATGTTCTTTTTCCTTCTGTGTTGATTCACAAATCTTCCTGATTTTCTTTTAAAAATACTTTTGTCCCTCGTATACTGGCAAAAGCCACATCTACCATGAAGCCAATCAGGTGTCCTTTTACTGAGAGAGCCTTTGGCAGGAACATTTTCCTTGTAGTTACTCTTGGAGTAAGCTTTAGCTAAGGTTGTGATCAGGTCTCAGGGTTTATGAATAAAGACTGTGTAAACTAAGTACAGTGAGTACAATAAGTCTTAACAAATTTAGTTAATTGCTCAAATACCTGTCTTTGAGCAATTGCCAGAATACCTGGTGAAGTCAGCCATTAGAAGTGGATGCTTCTTTATTCTACCAGCAGAGCATGTCAAGTGCTTTGCTGTCTCTGCTTTTAGAATAAATTGTCTCAGGGAAGTCTATCTGACTCACTGGGGTACTATGGGCTCACAAGCTTTAAAGATTTCTCTGCATGCATGGTTCCTTGTAGATGGTGTCCATTCCTTATGGTGCCTTGGTTTTGGAGTCCATTTTGCCTTTTCTTTAGAAGTTTTCTATAGGCATCTGTGTTTTATTCCAAAATGGACAAATCTGTTTATAGTAACACATTATTTCAACTAAAAAGATTAAACTAGCATCCTTTGGTCAGCTTCTACATATCTAATACATGAACAGCTAGCTTTTACAATATTTTTTTAACTGATAAATTTCAAAACAATGGAACAGAAGTGAAAAATTTCTAATTCTATTCCATATTCTACAAAACTTAGGCAAGAAAGGCAAAAGAATTTGCCTGAGGTCATTCAGTATTCCAGTGGAAGAGCCAGTGGAGCATCTCCTAAGTTTGCCTAGTGATTTATATGCTAGCCTATATTGAGTTCCTGTAGTTGGATTCTGTAGTTCTTTTTTTAGAAAATTGCAGATCTTTCTGCAGCCAGTATTCATCATGGGTAGGTCCAAAGTAAAAGTACTATTGTATCAGCTATCAAGTAGGTTGATAACTCTGCATTTGCATTATTCTTCTTGAACTGGATGAGACCATTTTTTTTCTGTCTCAATGGCAAATGTCCAGTCCATTGAAATAGATGCAATTACAATAGAAATTAGTGTGAGTTTTTTAAGCAGTCAGCTTTAATCAGTAGCTGCTGCTAAGCTCTGATGGCTAAAGTAGTAATAGTTGTTCAACTCAGACAATTGATGGAACCTCCTAGAATAGTTCTAATTTGATATGTTGACTGATGTATAACCATAAGCAATCTCCAGATTGCTACAACACCCTTCACACTTCCATTGATTAAAGGGTAGATGTCTCAGTTGTTGGGGACAAGTTTATTTCCATTTAGGATGTTCTGTGTTTTGGAGAGACCTTTAACAATGGTTAACAGCCAAATGGGCAGTTCAAGTGCTATTCCCTAACGTCACTCCCAGTTCACTCGCTTTTCTGGCCACTCAAGGGATCATAAAATCCTCTCTCACCTCATCCAGGTTCCCTACGAGCTGCTGACTGGTTGCAGAGGAGCACACATCAGTTTGATGAACTTGAATTAACATCCAGGAGAAACTGGTTCTGAGATAAAAATCAGTTGTTAATTGGAAGAATAGATTCATTTAATCTCTAAGGAAAGAGAACATCAGGAAAAAACATTATTATATCTGATGCTGAGGCTGCAGGGTGGCCTTCCAGTCATAAGCATGACTGAATTTAATATTTATTCCAATGTACCTTTTCATTGTAATTATTTGCTGGGAACATTTTAGATTTCCATTATGGAAACTTAGGGAATTTGCTTCTCTCCATGCATTCTTCTCTTCTTAGCCTGAAAGGAACTGTACTGTAATCAAAGCTGTAATTTCCTGTTTAAATATATATATATATATATACACGATTTTCTTGAAAATTATGGCATATTTTGTCAAATGAAAATAGTGGGTAACATCAAACTAAGTCTCAGCTGATAGCAGTGTTTTAATCAGACTTTGAAAAGTCCAATAAATTGTTCTATTTGAGAATCCTGACTTGAGAAAGGAAACACAATACTAAATATCCATGAAGACCCAACCCAATCAACCTCACTCAAGTCATCAACCCAATTACTAATGATGCTGGTGAATTCACAGAGCCTGATTGAAGTTACAAAGTGTTGTTTTAATGATCTTGTGCAAGCAATTGGCAATCCTGCACAGCTGAGGTGAGTAGTGTGTGTGTACTTCAGGAAGTAGGTGCATGCCGGTATTTTAAGAAAGCACAGTCAGGTCTATTAAATAACAGTTTGTATGAACCCAGATAAAGATGGCAGTTCTAAAAACTCACATATTATTTCTGGAGTGTACAGGATGGACAAATACCACAATTTACTTTGAAGAACAGTGTTCTCTAAATGCAAAGTACATTCACTGATTTTATTAGGTTTGTTAATTTATTTGGTTATCCACAGGTCATATTGCATTTTGTGAGCCATGAAATGATTCTTATTGTGAACAACTCTTTAATTTGGAAGATATCTCTTTGGTCTGTTTGAAACACTGGGGTCCTAATTTCTGGCACTGCTCTCTTTCCTTGGAGGCTGCTGTTGGACTGAAATCTGCTGTTTGGTGCCATACAGTTACTGCTGGGTTACCGAGTTGTACGCTGGTGATTCGTATCTAAAATTATGTTCCCTTCTTTTCCTTTGTTTTAAATCACATCTAAAATTGTGAACAAAGCTACTTCAGACTTTCTTATATGTTCCACTCCAGTCGAAGTGAAACGTCTCTTTTGTTGCCAGGACGTTGTAGAGACTTCAATTGGCATAGTTCCTCTGAAAGCATCAGTCATTCCAGTGTACCAGAGGTCTGGACTGGGACTTAGTTTTCACAGATTTAACAGATTTTTTTTTTTTAAATAAGGAGAAAATAAAAAGATGACAGACATGAAAGATTTAAGAGAAATAAAATAGCAGCTAATTTAATCAAAAGCATATATGCCAATAAAGCCAACTACAGCTGTCAAAAGAAATAAACAAAACAAAGCAAGAATTCCATGATTTGACATGTTTGCTTGACAGACAGTACTTTTTGGACCAGATCTTGTGCTGGTGTAAAGTGGCATAAGCACATGAATGCCAGTGGAGCTCTGCTGATCGTACCCAGTGAGAATCTGGCCCCTGTTATTTAAAATAAGGGTTGTATCAGATGTTTCTCTGTTCATTCAAAAAGCAATTCACTTCTGAATTAAAAGGATCTCAAGGTGTTTTCACAAAATCATGCTGGCCATGGCACAAGGTTCCTATTTAATCAAGGCAGGTTTGAATTGTGAAACTTTTCCTACTTGAATTTCTAACATAATTTTCTATGGTTATGTTCTAAGTGCCAGCCATAAAAAAATCCTGTTTGTTCTCTCTTTTGGGTCAGTCACCACTTGGGTGTTTATGAAAGGATTGATGTATATACTGTCCAAAAGGATTTTGTAGGGGGTAGATTTGAATCACAAAAGTGATTATGTTATTTTACTTAGAAAAAAGTCTTTTTTGTACCCTTTTCCATTAAAAAAAAAAGATAAAATCCTATGTAAATAATAAGTGTTTTCCCTGTAATGAATGTTCCTTTCATTCTGCATTTCTGTATAATATTGGAAATTGTGTTTTTATTAGAAGAGGTATTGGCTGGAAGCCAAAAATTTCTTCTTTTAACTTGATATTTTGGGCTCTGATCTTTGTTAAAACTACAATGGCATGTATCTAGTACAGTCAGAGGTCATTTCTATAGCTACTACCATTTCCTATAATTTCTGGGGAATGTTTGTTTTCAAAACAAAGAATTGGGTTAAAGCTTAAGTATCGTATTTCAGAACATATTTCAAACTGAAATTAAGAATGCTAAAACCTTTCCTTTAAAGGTCAGATGATATTTATTATTATTATAAAAATGATCTGTGATTTATGAATTTAACTTCTCGTAAACCTCCTTTGTAACAGAATATGCAGTCAGAAGCTTAACATTACATTGTTTTCCTTTGACAACGTATCCACGAGACCACTGCAGCTGTTCCTTTACTCACAATAGCAGATTAATTAACACAATCATATGCTGTTGGCTCCTACTCAATGAGTAGGTCTGCAGTGGGATAGATAGGTAAATCCTTTAAATGTGTATGAGATAAAGAATATACTATAGTAGTTTCATAACTAGCCAGTTTTGCTTCTGACTAGTCAGCCCTATCAGCAATGGTTCACTGACTACAGAAGCTGTGAGCTTACATTTCAAAGGCAGCCACACCTATTACAGAGCAATAATGCCTGAATCATTGCAAAACTCAAATATGTAAAAGCACAGGCATGCTCAGAAATCACCATATTTGCTAAAATAACAGGCAATCTGCTTCAAGCATTTTAGGCTTATAGAGTAACCAGGAAAAAAAGAAGGGGCATTTTGTGTTGGTTGCTTCATTTCTTTAAAAAAAAAAAAGTTCAATCATTGCTTTCCTTTAATATCTTAATCTGGTCATTATTCACTTTTTACCCACTGTGTATTAGAAATACTTGTAAGCAACGGCCATGGCATCAGTTTAAAGTACCAAAAGAATTTTTCATCCATTTCTCTGTGTGTGCTAATGAACATGTGAGCAGCTAAATCTCCTTTTCCTAAACAAACAGTCATCAGCAGCATGTAAGTATTTATTTGGCAACTTTAGATGACATTTTAGTGGATGCTAAAACCTTTGCTACCAATAATGTAACTCCTGTTTTTTTTATTTTTTTAATTTTATTTTAAAGATAAATGTTCCTTTGGGGAAAGAGGTGAGCATCAAATTTAAGAAAATTTCCTTCAGGCTTTCCTTTACAATCTGTGAGAAAAAATAATTGTATGCTTTGTTACATCATTTACACACAAACTGAAAGCACAGCAACCTACTATGTTAAAATTGTCTCATTTAAGGGACAAAGCAAACTCATTGTGAGACTTCTTTTCTGGAAAAAAGCTAAACCACTTGGTAGTTTAATATCATTGAAGTCCTTTCTGGTCCATTTTTACTGCAGTTGTGGTTATGTGCTTTTACATATTCTATGAGTTTTATGTAATGGTATAAATATGCATTTTGATCATAATAAAACAGAAAAAGTAGAGAACATGACTGATTTTGAATAGAGGGCTTTGCTTGCATAGGAACAGCAGCATTAGACTTACAGATGGGAGAAAACCAAGTTCAGAATCTTTTCGTGCCATACAGTTGTTGAAAAATAATCAACATTTTAATAGCATCCAGCTTTATATCTGAGAGTATTTCTCAGTACCCAAAGCTACTACTTCTGGAGAGGAAAACACAGAGCTGGTGAGCTGTCTCCAGTTCAAAGATGAGAACAGGGAGATTTTTGGGGAGAGGAGGAAGACAGAAAATTGCCTCAACTTATCCTGGGTGCTTCTCCTCTTTCTCTGAAAGCAGAACATGCTCTCAGGTCTTTCACCAACCATTTCTCTGCCAAATATAACTGTAAGAAAAGCTTCTGCTGCCTTCAGCCCTCTCATTTCCCAGAACTGGAACCCTTGCACCAGGCAGAAGCTCCATGCCCTGCAGAGGAGATGCTGCAGCACTTTCTGCCCCAGCCTGCTCAGGAGGTTCATGAGAAGCTGGGGTAGAGCAGAGGGGTGAGGGGGGTCCCAGGACAAGGTCAGAGATCACCCTGGGTGAGACTGACTGAGATGGGAACATCAGAGTCTGTGCTGGGAATGGCTGGTACTAGTGACACTGAACTTGATCCATCAAGGCATCTGGCTGATGTGTAACTTGTAGCAGTGCTGCCCTGCAAACCCAGGGAGGATCTCATTATTTAAATAGGAAGGGGAGATTCAAGAATTTTAGTGGATAGCATTACTCAAAAGGTAACCTGCTTAATCTTCACACCTTTATTAATGGTATATTTATAATACATTTCCACTAGATATATATATATGTGTGTGTGTGTGTGTGTGTGTTATTAGATTCACTTTACAGATGAGCAGCTGAAATCAAAGGGGCAAAGGATCTTATTGTCAGCTGAAAAAGCAGTAGCTGCCAGTAGTGAGATCTTCTGGAAAATCAGTTGCTTTTAACCATCCTGACTAAAGGCACAGGCTTATCTCACTACACTGCTGGATCTAGAATACCAGTCTCGACTCTTGATCAAAGAAACAAAGGAACCATTTTACATGGTGTCAGTGTTGGGAGCTGTGCTCAGGTGTGCTCTGATTTACAGACTGGATTCCAGTTCCCTGCAGATGGCTCCAGTGCTATGAGACACAGGTGCTACAAGGAGTTTTTTGAGCAGGCTAAGAAATGTGTTTGGCCACTTGTCAGACTAAAGACCATGCCCTGTTTTTCTCAGAAGGAGAAATTCCCATAATTTAGTTTGTGTAATTACATTCTTTAAGCCTAAATTGTCCATGCAGTTTCAATTTGATACCATTTTCCTTACCCTGTTTTCTAACTGTCTGTTCTTTCAAGTCCTTTTCAGTAATTGTTGCTTTCTGTCCCTGTGACAGATGAAGAGGTGCCTATGTAAACACACCTCCTAAAACCTCTGTTGGACTTTGCATTCTATTAAGATAAAAGTGTTTACATTTATGTGATAAATATTAAGCCCTTTGGAAATTTTATCTGAAGATAGACTCAAAATTGTCAAAATTCTGTCATCCCAACCCAAATTTGGGATCTGAAAAACTTAATTCTTTTGACAGTTTGTACTTGTCCCACCTAGAAGGTCCTGTGTTTTAAAGTTCTCTGAATTTATGTTAAGGATTCCTGTTTTCCAGGACTTGCAGTGAAATAGTTGTAAATGTCATTCCCTGGTCTCTGATGCAACAGCAATGTTTAGTGGGGCTCTCATTCAACCACTGCCAGTGGATGAACTTCCCAGCACTGGAAATTACTGCAATAAAAGTTCCTTGAGAAGTGTTTGAGAACAAAGAGAGGTATTTGATAAAAGCAAGAAAATGGAAAGCTTAGAAAGGACTAGAAAACAAGGTCACAGAGAGGTCCATCAGCTCGTTCCTGGACCACAGCCTGTGAATAAGGATTGTACTTTATTTTTAAAATAAGATGTTCATTTGTGTCAGGTCCACTGTGCAATTATAAATATTTCAGTCAGTGTAACTTTGCAAGTGTCTTGCAATGTGCATTTCTTATAACAGCCCCTATAGGGAGTGACACAGTAGTATTGATTTGTGTGATAGCTTCTACCTGTGAAGTTTGTCCTTCAGTCTGTCAGGTCATGTGCTGAAATGAGCTGAACATAAGGCTTTAAATATTTAGGTCTACTATAGTCAACTTCAAGGTTGTTGTTGATGTCATGGGGCAGGGATAGGACTTGGAGCAAAATGAAATGAGCTTTTTGCTTCCACAAACTTTTCTGTAGGCCCTTGCAAGTAATGTTGTCTTTATATGCTCCAGTCTCTGCTGCTCTGAAGCACAGATGAGCTTTCTTTGTTGAATGTCTTGAGGCTGGTGGATAAACATTTGTGGAGAAGAGCTGAATGGTGGCAGTGCTGTGGTTTGTGGTGTGCTGAGCTCAGGGAAAATGAGCTGAGCCCCTCCCCTCTGGTTTTTAATATTGAAACATGATAGTAGAGGGTTTTCATTCCAAACTGCACCCAAATAATATTGTTTGAGTTTGTGGTAGATGAAGTAGTTCACACTTTATCATCAGTTATCAAAACTCCAATTAACAGTTAGTTTGTACTGGAGATAGTACAAGTTTTGTGCAGTGTTGGTTTTTTTTTTTTTCCCTGTGGGCAGTTATCAGAAGACTTGACTATGCAAACCTTTCATCATTCCTTTTGGCCTTTGGATAAGGAGAGTTAAGCTTTTTAATTTTTACTGGCCTAAACAATTCCTGATGTATTCTTCTTTTAAATTAATAACTAATTTATTAATTAATAACTATGAATTAGAGGATGTTGTAAAAAATATCTTTGCACCCAAGTATTCAGGAAGTCCAGAAATATCACTAAAATAAGCATGGTATTACCTCTACTTAACAAATTCTCCATTTTCTTCAGCTACTAATTGTATCCTCCAGCACTGAAAGGTATGTCATACAAACCCGTATTTCTTCAGAAATGTATGGTAAGGGAGTTTTTGAAGGATGACTGTCAGAGGTTGGGTCATCAGTAGCATCATGGTTAGATTCTCACCATGATTAGCCTCTGACAGTGACCTTTCTAACCAATTTCCATTTTATCACAACGTTTGTAAGGTGCAGGGCAGACTTGTGCTGGTTTACAGGTCTGCCCTTCACCATGATAGCACAGTGCTGGCCATGGCAGAATTACCCCACAGGCATATTGAGTTCAGTGCTTCTGTGTTTGCTATAATGGATATCTTGAAAAGTAAGACAAGTAATTTATTTCCTTAACATTGTGGGTTTTTTCCTAAAAATAAATATTAAAGTTGTTTCTTAAAAATAAAAATAAGCCCAGATCAAGCAACACTATAAAATATGAGATAAGCATAAACTGGGAATAATTGTTTTGAGTTTGACTTCAGTAACCGAGCTGGAGGTTTTTTGCTTGCTCTGTTCTTGAAAAGGGATTTGTACCTGAAATACATTCCTGCTTTTTCAGGTTATGTTAGCTGTTTTAGTGGTAGTTAAGTTTTTAATATAAGCTGTTATTTCAAATTCTGCTGTGCTTATGTCCTTAGATCATCATAGCTGTACCAGCATTATTATGTAGCAGCTATAAAATATGGTAGAGAATTGTGGTAAAAATTACTGAAACATGTTCTACCTTTGAAATTGGATGGGGCTTCTGTTGACATCAGTATTAAAAGGCCAAACTGAGAAGATATCATTACTGACACAGAGGAACATTTTGCCTTTGTTCATAGTGAGTTATTAGTGAGGCATGCCTTGTACATGTTTCCCCAAAGAGTCCAAAATTTCCACGTTACTTCCATTCCCAGCTTCTGTGTTCAGAAAACCCCACTGTTTTTAACCCAGGGACTCTTTCACAACTCATGAAGCACATAAGTTTCCCAAAACCAAATCCTGGATTCGCTGAGCTCTAAGCAAGAACGCAGCTCAAGCACCACGCTGGGCTGTGACGGTGAAATGCACCACTCAGTTCTCAGCAGCAGAGAGGGAAACTTTGTTCCCTTCCCATTCTTTGCTCCCTTCCCTTCCTGTGCTGGGACATGGGTTGGTTTCTGAGCTTGAGCAGCTTTGGAATGAGGAAATGGAATACTTACTATGGAGTACTAGAAGGATTTCTGTGTCTGGTGGCCCAGGTTGGGAATGAGCTGAGCCTGGTGCTTTTCCTGGGCGTGACTGCAAGAAGTTACTCTCCCCATAGCCAGGCAAGAGAAAGAACTGATTTGACAATTAATGTCAAGCCTGTTGATGGAGGTCAGAATTGCAGAGCTTCAGCATCACCTGATGATTTTTATTTCAATAGAATTTTTGTTGCAATTACATACTATTTAAATATCTCAGCCTTTTTCTTAATGTGTTTTTTAGTAGTTAGCTTTATATTAAATATAATGAGAAATACAGGCTGCTTCTTTGGAAGCTGATGTTTCTGTGGAATGAGATAAATGACTGATAAAATAATGCTGATTTTTCCTCCATACAGGGTATGTTCCTAAGGTTGTAGGGACTGTAAAACTCACAAGGGATATTTAATGAAAATTAGCAAGGTGGTCATCAGTTCGATGAATGAAAAGAAATAAGTTTTGGCTAGGTTTTCTGGCATTCTTATGTTATTATGTTAGCATTTCCACCTTTGCATGTGAACGGGAAACTATATTTGATGTAGGCCATTGAAAAGGATGTTTGCATCCAATAGTCTTGCAGAAAGCCACAGAGAAGAGCAGTGTAGATCTGAGGCTTGATGTGCTGAGGCTGCATGGTGGTGTACAGTGCATACTCCAGGAGAGTTCTGTTCAGGTGTCTTAATGGGCTTTGACAGGTTGTTTGTAGCTTAATTTACAAATGAATTTGATTAAAGAGCTCAATGAAAGAGTCTATATTCAAGTTCGGATTTGAAGTTTTGGTCTACTAAAATGAAATGGAGGCTCCCAAATTAACACCTCTGGAAATACTTGATTATCTTCATAGTTTGGGATTGTTTTCCACACAGATACTCTGTGAAGTACAAATGAGTAAGCTACCCCTTTTGCCACCATTATCAATGACAAGGTTTTTATTTGACTCTGACATTAGAGGCGTTGGTGTAAGCTGAAGCATCTTGTGCTGAGTGGTACACAGGTCTAGTTCAGTTATAGCTGGGGGATGAAAGACTCTCTTTGTTCCTCCCATTTAAATTTCTAACCCCCAAAAAGTCATCAGGGCACAGGCTATGAAGGAGCCGCAGAGGGAGCAACCAGCCCACAGATGTGTGAAGACACTGCCAGGAGATGTTTATACTCAGCAATAAAT
>VXAX01001794.1:300770-348270 GCA_013399835.1 Leptocoma aspasia
GTGGCAGACCCTGGAGGGGACAGGGTCTGCTGTACCTGGAGGAGCTACAGCAGCTGAAGATATGAAAGGTGCAAGGATAAGTTGAAAGAATATATCTAAAGGTCTGGTCAGGAGGATATTTAGGGCAGTCTAAGGTAGTTTAGCTTCCAAGCTACACATAATGGGATTTTAACACCAAACCTGCTTAACCCTTTTGATGGCTTTTTGCTACAACAATGGCATTCTAACTCAAGTATTAGAGGCAAAATCCAACCTTAAGCAAAAACATTATCCTTAGGGAGTTCCTTTGCTCTGTGTGACCAGATTGACAGTTTGAAACAATTAAATAGCAGTCTGAGTACTGAAAATGCAGCAAATTAGTTGAGTAAGAGAATTCTTCTTTGAATTTCTGCAAAACCTCCTTCTGTTTTTGCATGGGGGGGAGGGCTTGGTAGGGCAAGTTAATAAAAATCTGTTTTGAGGGAAAGCCTTTGCGTTTGTGAGGGTGCAGACAGACACACTGAAACCGTCCAAGCTGTTGCAGAAGTACAGCTCCTCCACAGGGGTGTGGTCCCTTGCAGGAATCCAGATGAGTGCCACCAGCTCCTGTGCTGTCAGTGTGCCTCGGCCACCTCTCTGGTACAGCCTGGCTCCGTGGGACAGGTTGCTTTGCCATTGCTGCCTCAAATGACCATGCTGAAAAAAGTCCCAGGAGGAGATGGGTTTTCCTGTGGTGTTGACAGCTGCCCCTAACTGATCTGATGTTGCTGGCTGTCTGCCATCAGAAGACCCTCAGATATTTAAACATTTGATGGCCAGCAACTTCTGCACAGATGAAAAACAAAGATCTGCATATCCCCTCCTATCTATAATTCTGCTTTGACTACAGTCCTAATATACATATTTTTCAGGGAAACTTTTCAGTAATGACTACTTATGTAAAGCATTCTCAGCCAGAAATCTTGCAAAGTGTTATCAGAATAAATATAAATATGTGGAGAATCACTGTGTTTGGTTTTATTTATTGTAATAGCTGTGGCTAAAATGCAGATCAGGCTGCTGTTTTGGATCACAGTCTTAGTTCCAAAAATTGCATCATCATAGGTGGATTATATCTGCATCTTTTCAAATAGATGGCAGAGTATATTTCTGTGCTGTTTTTCCCTAAAGAAAAATTGAAAGATAAGAGGCAGGAGTTTCAAGTAACATTGCAACATTTAGTTGTCAAACTATGAATGGAAATTGCCATCATAGGGACTGTGTGTTTACTCTCCTACTTCAAAAAACCTGTATGAAAATGTAACCAAGAAGAAAGGATTTTTTTTCTTTTTTTAAATCAAATAATATCTTAGTAGATGAGTAGTGATTCAACATAACTAAAACAAATATTAATTGAAAAGAACCCTAGAACACAGAGAGGAAGTATGTTGCTGTTTGGTGAACAGCACTCACTGGAGCAGTACTGCAGATGATGGACTATCCAGCAATTCTTTTCTGGAATCAAGTGTTCCACTGATCTGGAATCAAGTGTTCCACTGATCTGCAACACTCCTCAGTGTCCTGTCTGGTATCTGAGCTGCCTTTCTGAAGTTGCATCTTCCCATCATTGTTTGTTTTAAATGTACAGTGCTACTCTCCTGCAGTTCCATGATGAAAAAATGGCAGCAGTAGGGAGATGCTGTTTGTTTGTCCACCCTTTATTGTAATATTTCAGCACCTATCAGCAAGCTCCACTGCCTAGTTAGTCAGCAGAATCTCTCTTTTGAAACAAATTCCTATGACCCTTGTGACTGGACATGTATCTGTAGAATTTGTAGCTAGAAAAGAGCCAGTGCTAGTAAAATTGTTAGAATTATTTAAGTTTCATTTGACCAGTTTATGCTGCCATTCACCTTTCCTCAACCCCATGCATGACTTTGTTAGGTTGGCCAGTCCCACTGTAGACAGCTTTCAAATGTAATCTGGTGCAAGCCAGTTTGTCATGTACCAAATTCTGCGTGGGCTTGCCAGGCTGTTGGAGTGGCTCCCACTACTGCCATCCTGAAAAGGCATGGAAATGTGTCTGCACAAATGCAGGAGCCTGCATTCTCAGGGTTTAAATCAGTCTGTTCTCTGACATGGTACTTATTGCAGAGTGTCTCAGTGCAAGCCAGTAATCGGCCAAAATTAGAACCTGAAGATTCTCTGACTTGCAGGGGAGGAGTGGTGTCTAAATCTCTGTGGTTATGCATTTGTACATACTTTGTCAGATTCAGAGATACATTTTGGATGTATCATTCATAGGCAGTTTTGTCAGAGCAGTGGAAGCTGTTGAAATTTTCCTATCCGTACAAATTTATCTAGTCTGGTTGCTGTTTTCATCCAGTGTATTGCAGGAAATTTTACTAGTGTTCAGAATAGTGAAAATTGGAAGAAAGCTTGCTCTTCTTCCATAAGATGTGTAATAGTCAGGATGCACTTGTGAAACTTCTGTCTCCTAAATGGGACTCATTTCTGTCACACAGAGAGTCTAAAATGAGTTTTAAATAAATATGTCCACTTTGAAAGATCTTATTGCCAAGTCATTTTCTATAAAGGCAATGTTGCTATGTAAGGGTTAGGTTCCCCCTATTCTCCTTCCCAGTAAGGATCTTCTTTCCTGCATATCTGACCTGTCTGAGATAAGATTTCCTTGTGCCAGCATTTCATGTCATGTGAGCATTATCAGCCTTGGAATTTCATGTTGATGGCTGTTGTCTGATAGTTATAGAATGGTCATTGCTTCAGAAGGTGCTGATCAGAAAGGATGAAAAACTTGGGAAAGCCAGTCAGAGTGATGGGAACCAAACACTCAGCAGAGCAGAGGCTTAAAGGCTGTGCTGTGTTAGGAGACCATTAAGTACCTGCTTCTGCTTTGGGATGTGTGGGGGAACAGATTCATCTCCAGAAATCTGAAATAAGGAGGTTTCACCACAGAATTACTTTTTCCTTTCTGTCTGCTCCAAGATTCAAGAAATTCTTTGAAACTGTGGTACAGAAGGTTGTGTAAGAGTTGACTCCATTAGCTTTTTCTTTCTTATTCTTAACTGCTTACTGCTAAGAATTTTATTTTACAGAAAGTGAGCCTGTGAATTCATATTTAAGATAGTGCTATATGCTTTTGGCTGTCTTCAAGAGAGTAAGTCAGTACCAAATGCGGTCAACTGATCCCAAGTATTTGTACTCATTTGCAATAGTGTGTTACAAACTCAGTCCTGGGTTGGATTTCAATGCATCAGTATCTGCAGATTTTTGGCTGCCAGATGTGTTTTCTGTACATCTATACACTTATTGATGTATGGGACCATCAATCTGATGATGATCTGAATATTTCCAGAAGGTTTTACAGCATTTCTGCTTTCCAAGATGGTCGATAGTTTAAGTCTGGCCCTCACAGGCATGGCAGAGGAGCTCGTGAGAACATTTTGGCTGAATTTCTGATGATGTTCATGAGGTAGAGGAGCAGCAGCTGCTGTACTAGTAACAGAAAGAGAGAAAGACTAATTCCAGGGCAAGGCAGCTTTCAAAGGCAAGTGAGCATCATGTGACTGAATGTGTATAATTTAAAAGAAAAAGAAAAAAGCCAGAACTTCAGCACAGCCTGTCTCTCCAGTATATGAGAAACGAAGCAAATGAATACGGCCTTGAATACACTTTTTAATTTTTCAACACTGTATTTTGCCAACTTTAGTTCACTCTGTTGACTGTTCAGTCAGACCGTTTTTAAATTAAAAAGGAATACATGGTTGAATTATTTATTAAACAAAAGGTGCTTCCGTGCATGCAGACTACCTGGGTTTTGAATTTCTTTTGCTGTTGGAATTTGAAGAAAGTGCATTGCTAATAAGTTAAGAGATAGAACAACTCTCCTTCTAAAATAAGTCTTTCTCTGTCTCTGAGGCAGACAATAAGACAACTTGTGTCTGTCCAGACAGAGAAGAATGCCTGATCTTCATTCAAACTTCTAATTTTGACCTTAGTGTGAAGCTGTTTCCCCAGGTTGCTGGGCTCCATAGAAACGTAATTTCTGGTAAGGAAATATGTTTCCAAATCAAGCCAGTCTGGACTATCTCCTAATTTTATAAGTGCTCCTGATGGGTTAAAATATGTATTTACTGGTGGATTAATGTGGAGGAGCTGTAAGTAAGCAGAAGAAGGCTTGCAAAAACTTTTTACTTTATTGTCATCAGCCTGTATGTCCCTAGAGGTTACCAGTTCACCTTGGTGTGATAACAACCTCCTACAGTGACTTTGCTCAGTCCCCATTTCTGCCTCTGTGTTGGTGTTCCAGATTGGTGCACAGACAGGGTTTCTTTATTGTGACCTCCTAGTGCCTGATCTTTTCTTGTCCACTTCCCCAGGAGTAAACAATCACCAGCTTTTGGACTAGACTTTCTGAACTTCAAATTCTTTTGGCTGGTGGCTGCAGGGAAAGCATTCAGGCTGGGAAACTAGGAAGGGTCTTCCATCACTCATGGGACTGTGGTTTCCATAGCTTGATGAAAAATGAGAGGGCTGTTTTACCTGGTATTGAGAAAGGAATTCACATGCTGAATCTGAGGAAACATCTGTCCAAGAGGTTGGTATTGCTCATCACTGGTGTGGGACTTGATAACCACCTAGGATCCTGGTGAGGTGCACTGCAAAAGGCTGGCCATGGCAGCAAAGAGGCTTTGGAGAAAGGTTGGTGAGCGTGGCCAGGGCTCTGAGGAGCTCCCAGTCACCCCAGTGTGGGGAGGGGGGCTGTGAGCCTGCAGCCCTTCTGTGGAAGGAAGGCAGTGAGCAGTAGCGAGTGCCTGGGCACACCCTGGCTTTGATAGCTACAGATGGAGACCTAAAAGATTGCAGGGCCACAGTCCAACACCAGCACATGTAAAATAAGGCTCAGGATTTAGATAACTCTGTTCCAGCATACTGACGTGCATGGCCACAGTCCAACTCCAACACATGCAAAATTAGTTTCAGGATCATTCCAGCATACTGAAGCCTATGCCTAAACCAGTTATTGCCACAAGCTCAGCTAAATCAGAGGACAGCATTCAAATTTTTTTTTTTTTTTGACCAGAGTAGCTCAGATGAAAAAAATTTATATTTTCATAGTAGAAGAGGAAAACTGGATTATTGATAGATCAGCTCCATAGGCAGCATTTCAGAATTTTTATAGCCCACAAATAGCTTGTCATGGTATCCATGAGCATTAAGGCTATTTTACAAAACATGGACATGAGTTGACCTACTAATGTACTTTTTGAGATACGTTATTGTAAAAAAATTAATGAGTCCTTTCAGATAATATCTTGTTCTCAGTATTCTCACAGTACACTGTTAAAACAACGAGGAAAAAACCTATACCGAAGAGTTAAAGGATCCCTTCTCAAGATTCAATGTAATAATGAATTTAATCAATATTTTTCCATTACAGCAAAACTCATGTAATTAACATATTTTATTTATAGAAAAAGGGTGCTAGTAAAGTAGATTCAGCAGTTTAGAGTTGCTTGTAAGTATTTATTCAAATACAGTTTTTTTTTTTTTTGTGAAATGGATAAAGAAGTTGGAAATTATCCTCAAGTGGCTTGTACCAAAGAAGTTAAATGGGAGAAAAATTATTTACAAAAGTATTTGTATTAGCTTAAAGTGGTCATTTAGTTGGAAAGGAGCACTGGAAAGTTGAAAGTAAGAAAATACAGATAACTGGAAAAGCCTCTCATATCATAGTTCAAATGTTGTAACACACACCATCACATTATTCACTCTTTAGAGACTCTGTCAGCACCCCTCTAATCAGTAATCTGTAAATGGAATGAGAGTCTTTAATTCTTTCTCATTTTGTTGAGGGGAAATTAGTAATTTAGCTACCTGTACAGTTCTTTTTATGTGCCTGATTCTTTTGTTGGTGTTTTTGTTAATTTTTTTGGGTTTTTTTTTCCTTGCTGGTGTCTACAGAAAGACATTCCTGTGACATTTTAAATAATTTACGGTTTTCTTTAGTAGAATGAATTTTTATAAAATCCGATGACCTGCTATTGGCACTTCTGTGCTGATTTTTCCACTCTATGGTAAGATAATAATAATGAAAAAGGTTTTTCTTAAACAATAGTATGCGAGAACTTACCCAAAGATACCTGATGCCCTGAGAGTTACTTAAAATGAAGGCAGGTCCGTGGTGGTTCTCACTTGAAAAAAAAATATTTGTTTGTTTTTTGGATTTTTTTTAAACCCAGAAACTGAGGGTGAAGCTTGGCTACTGTAATTAATAAATATTTCTATACAAGTACCCAAAAGATTTTAAAAAATATCAATGGATTTAGAAAACTACAAGGAGATGGGTGTTAATTTGTACTTTTTAGAGTCTCAGAGACTGCATTATTGGGAACATGAGAAGAACCTAGAAAAAAGATTCAACAAAGCTCTCTTCCACCCAGATTTTCCTGTGGTTTACTGATACCGTCTTGGGCTTCCTTCATAGTGTAGCCTGTACCCTGTAGCAAATGGTTCTGTTTGTCCCACGAGTGTTTGAGGAACGGGACAGAGGCCATGGTGAGGCACCCCTTGCCCCTCTGGTTTGTAGAGCTGCTAAAGTGGAGGAAACAGGGTAAGTAAGGAGAAGGCAACATATTCATTCACAGAAGTCCAGTTAATGGTTATTTTAGTTGATTAGCTAGCAACTTCATTTTCTCCCTCATGAAATTGCCTCCACAGATCCTTACTTCTGGAGCTTAATCAGCAGTAGCAATCCATCCCAGGAGTGGGAGATCAGGACTACTTAATTAAAGAGGGACTGTAAGGCAACTCTCCCAAATTGGATATCTGATCTAGCCTTGGCATCAGGAGAGCAATGCTAGGTAAAAGTGTTTATCAAGCTCCATGTAGCCACTCTGCAAATCTCAGAGATGGGAATATGATGCAGACAGCTTGTAGAAGCTGCTATAACCTGAGTAGTATGGGTTTTAAGGCCATCTGGTACCTGATGGAACACCTGCCTACAAATAACACATACAAATCCAAAAGATGGTCCAGTTGGATAGCCTCTCTGCTTAGATTCCCCACTGGAATTTTGTCCAAAAGCAGTATACAATCTGTATGAAGTTTGGAAAGACTTTGTTCTCTCTGGTCAGTAATCAAGTGCCCATTTCAGATTTAGGTGACAGGATCAAAGCTAAACCAGGTGAGTCAAGGGTTTGGGTAAGAACACTTCTGAAAATCACAGACTGCTGTTCACACTAACTTTTGGTAAAGCTCCAGAATATTCTAAGCTTGTTTTAAGAAAGGGAGATAAAAACCATATGAAGTATGTCATATGAAAGGTTTGGGAGATAACCTTGCTATCAGAAGAATAATTGGACACCAAGGTAAATTTTGAGGATAGATGGCAAAGACCATAGGCAAAAAAACAAGGAACGATCATGAATATGTACTTAAGCCCAACTTCACTGGTCCAAAAGGTCCAAAAGCTGCTTTGCTTTTGGACATTATGGACAGAGGAGTACCACAGGGTGTCCTGGCAGCTCAGGTGTGCTCTTCTGAAGAAAGCAGGAACTAGCACAAGCTACATAAATGACATTCTGATAAATGGCAAAGTACATTCACTCCTGAGGCCTCCTCTTTCCCTGTGGAAAGATTACACAAGTCTAGTGGAATTTCATGATCCTCATCTGACAAACTAGGTGATTTGGGATGGGAAGTGCTTTCAGCTATACAGTCAGGTTAAGGAAGTGGGATTTCAAAGTCATGATTCTAGAGTGGCAGACCTGAAAAACCAGCAAAGGGTTTGGATGGTGGAAGAGTTTTGCATGTTAAGGGCTTCAGAAAGAAGTTTTCGTATTCTGCAATTTTGAAACAAACTGCCGAAAATGGTGTTGGGGCAATAATGCAGTGGGGAACAATGTAGTGATCCATGGTCATTTGCCTCTAGCCAGCTCTCATTAGGTACCTAGATGATCCAGGAGCTAGTAGTAACATCAAAAAAGTGAAGACTCTTTAACCAAAAACAAGCACTCCATGACTCTGCTCTGTCCACTGAATTAATTGAAGGACTGTACACAGGTCTGACTGAATAAATTGAAAATGATAACTTTTAATTACACCATTTGTGCATGTTTAGAATGGTCTTAAGTCGGGGGCACTGGAAGAGGGTGAAGAAGTTTGACATGCCTGCATGTGCATATATTTAAAAAAAAAAACTTCAGCACTCTTTTAAGTTTTATTCCAATTCAGTTTTATAAAAACTAATACTGTAATAATATGGTAAAGTCCTGACTCAAATGTAAGTGTTGAAGCTACATTGAGCTCAGTAGGGCTGGAGAGATGTACAGTAGTGGATTAAAATTTGAACCTTACTTCTTCTCATGCTGAGCTAAGAATATGTGTGATGGTTTGCAGGAAAAGGATATTTAACTGTAATCTTCTTGAAGCATGAATGGCATTCCATTGATTTTAAACAACTGAACTTGGTATTGCTGATTAATAAAACAATAAATACAGAAAATGAACTATTTTGTGTTTTATTAACAATTTGCATTTCTTATAGTATTTCATTTTCAATAAGTATAAAATCATACCCTCGAATGGTAAGATGTAATTGCTGATCATGTATCTCTTTGTTCCAGACACTTTTATAAAAGTGTATGTATTATGTATGATGTGACCTTCAAATGCCATGAATGCGTTGTGCAATAAACTGTCAATATTTGTGGCTATAAGGTACTAGATGACTTTTACAATAATTGGAACAGCTTTATTAAAAGCTTGGATCACTCAGCTGGTTAAAGAGAAAGACACAGGCCAGTGTTCATCTGGGAGTTTCCTTCTGCCAACTGTTAAATGAAAGATATTGTAAGGTGCTTAAGATGTCTTCTTTCTTAAAATAAAACCCAAACCAAAACAGTTAAAGAGGTCTCATACAAAAATATTCTCTCAAAAAGATATTTTTTTCACCATGCTCAATGTTTGGTCAAAACTGAGCTCTGTCAGCTAATGGCAAGTAAACAACCCTGTGTTTTAAGTGCTAAATCTGAGTTTCTGTGTCTTTTGGTCATATGATTCTTCAAAGAAATGAAACAGCTAAAATGATGTACTCAGAAACTGTGTTTGATCTCTGATTATCTTAAAAGGTTTTAAAATTTTAGAAAAAATTGAAAAGTAAGACGGCTAAGAACTGCAGAAAAAAACCTCTGTAGGGAAGTTGATTGGAACGAAAAGAAGAGGATAAGAGACATTTTGTGATTATCAGAATCTTAATTTTGTTTAAGTGTTCCATCAATGTCTCTCTGTGCTGTATATACAGATTTTTCATGTGTCTCAGAGTACCACAATGAAAAGCGTTAATATATAACCAGCACTGCATACATACAGTATTGCCATGCAAAGTGTTTTGAACCCATGAGGTGTGAAAACCACCAATCTTCAAGTGTGTGGTGTTCCAGGAGTGGACTTAAGGTGTGTGTGCAGCCAGCACATCACCAGTTCCTAAGAAATTGCTTTCAGTATTTTGGCTCCCTTCCTGTTGAGCTTGAAATAACAGCCAGCTCCTCCCCTGCAGCCCAAGGTGGTGGCCGTGACTGCCTTTTCCCCACTTCCACAAGCTGAAAGCCTTGCCTTGTACAAATGGCTCTGGGCCTTCCACTTCAGTTTAATTTAGATTGTATTTTAAGTTTAACTCTGCCAGTGACTAACTGTTAACAGAGGCAGGGCAGTTTGTGCATGTTGTTTGTCTGTGGGGTTCAGAGGGCTAAGAGGGAATTCTCATGTCAGACGTGGTATCTTTTTATTTACCAGTGGAACCTTTGTATAATCTTTACTTCTAATAATACAAACAATGTGAATGCTGCTTTCTCACTAGTAGGCCTCCTTTCCAGTTCTCTTCTAAAATAGCTCTGTGTTTAAACAAATTCTCTGCCAATCCATAGTAACAGTTTAAGATTCCCTTATATGGTCATTATAAAACCTAAATCCTTGATGAAACAATAGAGACAGCAAGTTGTTCCTGACCTAAGACATTAGTAACTCTTTCCAGAGGCCTAAAATATAACTATAATATTTAGTAATATTAGAAACTTTCATTTTAAACCATGAACTTCACTAGCAATAAAGTGTAGTGACATCCACTAATAGGGTTCTAATTTCAAATTATGAGCACAGGGCCAGATTCTGTTCTCATTTACATCAGATGATACTAATTGAAGTAACTTCAGGTAGCTAGAAAAATATGATTAATTATATCCCTAATTATATTCCTATTTTCCACTATTTTCAGTATTATTAAGGCTTTCTCTTAGGAATAGGCAAGAAAGGTAAAGCATGTTTTCCCAGAAACTTGGCATATTCTAAGTTGCTTCCCAGGGAATGAGGTGGCTGAGTTCAGGCATACTTGCAAGAAGTTGACAGCAGTGACAGGATTAGCACACTGAATATCTTCTAACTCCTTTCTTGACATTAGATTTCCTGCCACAAGATGGGCTAATCTGGGTGGTTTATAGGTCATCAAAAAATAGCTGTGGCCACTACCACTTCTCGTTGTACCATGTTTCATTAACTTTCACAGGCAGATTTAAAGAACTACAAATATTTTAAATTTCAGAAATATATGAAAACTTGGGATTATGTGCAGCTTTAAAGGCTTCTGGCCACATTTTCAAAGGATTCTTTAATAGTGTCGAAAATTGTGCAAGACCAAACACATACTTGTAAGTCTGATTACCTATTTTGTGGGTTGATTACCTTTTCCATGTGATTGCTTTTTTTTTTGGCTAATTTGGCAAACCTCGTGTTGACAAATTCCAACTGACTTCACTGATGATTTAGTCTTCATGAGGGCTCCAATTTAGCTCCTTTGAACATGAAAGCACCTCTTTGTGAATCCCTGCACCTTCACATATACTCAGCAAATAAATACTCTGGTGAAATTTGTGGCACATGTGTGTAGATGTTCCTTTTAGAATTTGGCTGCTATCATGACTGAAGTCAGTGCTGCTGCCTAAGGAAGTGAAAACAGTTTTCTTTTTACAAAAGCAATCCACCCCTTTTCTAATCACATTTATGGGCTCATTTCAGACAGGTGGACCAGTCTTATAGAACATATATGGAAATGTCAAAGAATTTGTTTCGTTTTGCTCTTCATATGACTGCCTAGATAGCTTCTGCTTTGAATACACAGACTCACTGTCCATCCAAGTTTGTCTTCTCTTTTCTGGCAATATCCACTGAAGTTGGCATTTCTCCTCTGTGGCACCTGTATCTGTGTGCTGAGGGCACTACCAGCCGTGGCCATGGCTCATTTCTGGCTAGACCATTTCTGATAACCAGCACTAAGATACTGACTGTAGAAAAAGGATTCATTGGTGTCTTTCTCACTTTCTTTTAACCTTCTACTGTAAAAGTGCTCCTGGCTCCAAAACTGTTTGTTAGGGTTATTTGTCTCTGTGGAAACTTCCTTTCTGCCCGTGGCAGTGATGTGGAACCAGCCTGATCTCCCTGCTAGATGAGGAGTGGTGATTTTTAGGCCCTCCTCTCCTGAGAACTGGGCATCTGTCTGAAGAAGGACAGTCCCTCAAATACTGATCTTATGGACTGGTTAATTTTTGTTTCAGTCTGCATGCCAAATCAATTAGCTCATGTTTGGGCCAAATTGGCTCTTTGGTTATGCAGTTAATCGCCAGTTTCTGGTATGGATGTTGAAGTGAACTTTCTTTCCTTGCATTTACCCCATGAGAACATGGGCACAGTCACGTTAAGTGCAGGTGAGGCATGGCATGCAAGAGCTGTCCCTGTCATACCTCCCCAGAAGCTGAGTTCCTCTGTCCTGTGTCAGGGAGTGCTCCCTGCCTGCCCAGCAGGTACAGCACCCGGAGCAGCTGGGGACTCTCAGCTGTTCCTTGTCCTTAGACTGCCACAAAGACCAGTTTCATACTTCAAACTGAATGTTGCTTTTCACGTTTCTGTCCAGGATTTTTGCTGTGAACAGACACTTATAAAGTGAAAGGAAAGCTCAGCCAGAGTAAGTTCAGAGGCAAGGCTCGGAAGTCTCACATCTAGTACGTACATCTATATCATACTTTAGTCTCTTATTTCCTGCACTTTAATCAGGAAAGGTTGGGATGGGCAGGAAGATATTCAGGATGCCGACCTGCCTATAATGGAAGTGGATAGTAAAAAAAGCAGTGTAATCCCACGTGCATCAAGTGCACATCATATAGACCACATAAATCAGAGAACCACAATGGCTGTAAGATAAGTAACTGTTCTCTTTCCTTCCTGGTCTTTTATCCTCAGAATTGAGAAGACCCCAAAACCATAGCTTAAATCCTGAGTAAATCATAAATTAATTTGTGGAGGCCAATCCCAGTTCTGCAGATGCGTAAAACTACTTTTTGCTATTTTTTTGCACAATTTAACAGAGCTGAGAGTTTCTGCTTATGAAGGCGCTTTCAATAACAGGAGAAGTGGGAACATCAGAGATGTAGAATACATGATTATTGGTAAAGCTGAGGATTTTTCATTCCCTGCATATTCTGATGTTGCCATTGTCTGTATTCTTCAGTTTGGTTCTTAACTGTTTTCTTGTCAGTCTCTTTTTTTTCATCCTTAGTTTCCACAGATCGCTTTTGAGAGACTCAGTATAAGAAAACCTCGGTAGCAGAGTCAGTGAGACTTAAACACATTTTAAAGTTAAGCACATTTTAAACTTAAGTGCTTTGACAAAGAGGTACAATGTGCCAAAATGGGGCCCTAGTAAGAAGCTGGGCTAGCATTTGATGGGGAGAGTCGGCAGCCTTGAACATATCTTTTCATTGTTTGGAATAAAAGAACTTAGATGTAAAGCTGCTCATTCAGGTAGCGATGGCCTCCAGCGCTTCGGTGGGCTTTGTAGGCAGAGGAATTCAAAAGAAAACCCCTCAGCCCAGCTTTAAAGTCTTAGGAATGCTTTCACTGTGGGAAGAAAAATTCTTCAAGGTAAGGCCCCTGTTGGAGTAAAGCCTTTGGAGCTATCTACTGTATGTCTACTTAAATCTAAAAGAGAACTCTTCAGACCACCCACATCTTTCTTTGCTTCATTGTTGTTTTCAGTTTGCTTTTTCAGAGGGATTAGTGCTAGAGTAAACTCCATCATCGTGCTCCCTTGAAAAAATTCAATTTTGTGTAAAGTGAAAATTAGACTCTTAAATCTGCAAAGAGAGCTGTTCGTCTTACAAATTTATTCTTTTTTTATTGGGCCACACATATTCTAGATAGAAAGATAAAAGGCAAATGGATAACAGGCCATCATTTAGAGTGACATGTAGCAAAACATAGCTAGTAGACTTACTCTGTAAATTCCTCCTGAGTGGCTTGTTAACTTTATCTATATATTTATCTATAATGCTCATATAGTATTTATTGAAAACCAAAATAAAATCCTGCAGTTTATCATCATGCATTCTGTGTTTTGCACTTCAGAAAAATCTTTTTGCACTCAGGAGTTCATTTCTTTTTTTCCCAAAGAAGCTTAAGCCATAATTATATACAACTTTTGAGGAGTAAAACCAGAGAAAATCTAAACTCTTTGGGGATATTGGAATTATAGGCTAGCACCTATGTATGTTTTCCTAGACTCACAAAGACAAAATAGACTCCTGTAGTATGCAACTTTACGTACTTGAAGGTAATTCAAAATGACATTTACTAGCTTTCTAACTTAAATATTATGCTTTAGCTCTGAAGTCTAAGAACAGTCAGAAAATGTTAAACAAGAATGTGATGTGAAAACTATCAGATTTGCATTTGGAAATGTAGTAATAGCTTGATTACATACATGACTGAGATAAGCATTTAAATATATATATATATACACACACATATATATATATTATTTTTAATAGCTCTATGATCTCCTTCTTTCAGCTTTAAGCAAAATAGTTTAGAGGAACTATTTTATAATACATACTGAAATGCCTGTTAGTGTTACCTTTTGCAGAAATGTGGTATTTGGGTCTTTGCTACTGTGAGAATAAATTTCATTAGAGCCAAATATTTAAGTCTTTCTTATGTCCCATTACTTCCATTTAAAAAGCAATGCTGTGTAAACTGCACTATGTTTCCTGACAGCTTTAGTTACATATCAAATGGGTAAAGACAGAACATTTTTAGTCCGTAGTTTATGGTTGAAATAATCAAGACTCTGCGTGCAGGTTTTAACTCTGTGCTCCCCACCTGGATCTAACCCAGATAGCTCAGTTCTGCACAGGCTGTGATGCTGTGTCCATGTGTCCTGCTCCTGACGTGCCAGGAGTGTCAATCTGGGTCACAGCTTCAACACTTGCCATGGTTTTTGATGAAATCATGAATTGGTGCTTATAGTGATATTGAGTTGGTGCTTACAGTGATATTACATGACCCTCTATGTACAAGATGATGGATGAGCCTTGTGTGGTTTGAATAATGACTTTTTTTTTAATGCCCTACATTTTTTTTTGCAATTTTTATGTCAGTCTTTTGTAAGTTATTTTATTCCTTGCCTGCTTGGATAAAAGCAGTTCATTCAAGATGGCTGAAATGACTGTTTCTTTATATCAGGAGAGAGAAGAGGTGTCCTGGAGTCTCCCCCATTGTGCTATGATGCAAAGAATAAGTGTAGCTGTGAACTCTGAAGGAGAAAACACAGGAGCTGCGGGTGAGAGGGAGATGGAATTCCCCCTCATCTGACCAGTTTTGTCATTGTTTTGCACATGATATTAGGCCACTCTCTGGGTTGCCTGTTGTAATTCCAATGCTGAGATGTTGCAGAGGAAGTTGGTTAGCTTTGTGTGTAGACATTGTCAGAGCTGTTGGACCCCCCACCACTGCAACTCTCTTGTTTTAGGAGGTTTTATTACACTGGTGCAAAATTTTTCCCTCTAAAAGAGTACAGGTTTTCACAATACTTATAAATTAAATTGATTCAAAAAAACCCAACAATCTCAAACTTTTGGGGAAAAAATTAATAGGAACTAAGCAAAAGAAGAAATCAAACCAGCTGCTGACACAGCTGTTTCTTTTCTTGTATAATTCAGTATATAAAGGTACCATATGCTGCTTAAAATCATGATAGGAAAGATGAAATAATTTAAGACAATAACAAGAAAATACATGAATTGTCAGCGTTCTGTCAGATTTAAAGAATGAAATAGACAGGTGTAGTATTGACATGTTTAACTTTGTGTTGTGTTAGCAGTTTTAGTGAGAACAACTTCTGACATGTGCTGAAGTGATGTGAGAACATTTCTGTGTTGCAGACATTGGAGAAGAAGCTGGGAGATCTGTAGGAGTCCAGCAGCCAGCTTTACTGAGAGACAGGAGCCTTGGTTCTGCCATGAAAGACTGCCCATATTGTGGAAAAACTTTCAGAACATCCCACCACTTAAAGGTCCACTTGAGAATACACACAGGTGAGAGGAACAAGTGTGGGCACGAGCCTCGTGTGTGTGGGGGTTAACATAAGTTGTGCCTAGGAGCCTTAATTCCCACTGTAGATTTGGACTTATTAGTTGGAGAAAGTCTTTTGAGAAGGATGTATGACAGTCTTAAATAAAAGCACAAGGAATGTGTTGTTGGATAAAGACCACTTTAATAGAATCATCTTTTCCCAGTTGAGGTTATTTCTGTCTCCTTCCCTGCTTCATCACTGTTTCCTTCAATTACCCTTGTCCTTCAATAGGCATAAGCCTATTGGTTTCAGGCTTAGTAATACTAACTGCTTCAAAGGCCTTCCTTAGCATCTGCTTAGGGATTCTGTATGTTTTTCTCAGTTACTATTTTTGTTCCATTTAGCATGCTCATTTTTAACCTCTCACTGTTCATATGAGTGCATCAGCTTCACGGATCTGCTTTTTTTCTCCCCACTAGAACTCACACGACTTAGTACTTGTAAGTAATAAAACTTATCATCCTTTGCACCACAGTAAAATTTCCCATATTTTATTTCAGTAACACTCACAGCATTTTACCCTGCAGATATTTGCTACTGGGCTGGATACTCACTTTGTTTTGGTATTTCTCTCACGGGGAGGACTGCTTTCAGTACTGGTTACTTCTAGCCACTCCACTTAAATGTTAATATTTTGTTTGCTTGAAAGTACATATGTGCATGGCAAGGTCCATGTAGAGTGTTTTTAAGAAGACTTTGTCCACAATTAAATTCTGACATAAAATGTTATAATCCTCAGGTCCCATTGACATAATTTGAAATTCTGTATATGGTCAATAGGATCCTGTTTTCTTCCCAGTTTTAATTGTCATGGTAGGCTTTGGGAGAGTATTTAAAACTTGAGATTTGGGACACTTCTTTTTGGAAACAGACATAACAGACCCCATAATTGTAATTTTGTTTTCAAACTATTTTAATTGAATTTCAGAATTTTACTGCTACTTTCCTAATAGGAAGGTAAAATAATTGCATAAAGAAATACATTCCAGTTATACCTCCTGCTTGAAAATCTTCACTTTTAATTTTTATTTCACTGAATTACCAGATAAGCAATGTTTCCCTCCCTTCCCAAAATCAGCAGTCAAGTTTCTCCTATGTGCATGCACAGGTCTAATACTTAATGTTGGGTTTGGAATGTGAGGCCTGATTTTGAAAAATAGAAAATTAAAATTATTAAAGGGAAAAGATATCATCTTTAAAATGGGAAAATTTGTTCACTATATTTTTGTTCTTCTATTTTTGCATTGCGGAGTAGAAGTATACCACGCTGAAATTTAAAATTTGGCACCTTAATGTAGTTTTGTCTGATTGGATTGCAAACTATTTAGGGCAAGAATATTCTTCTCTGTTTTTTGAACTTTGGAGGGGGGGGTGGGAGAATAAACCCAGTGAAAACCCTATTTGTGTGCTCTCCAATGTAGTAAAAGTAAAGAAATTGTGGCTATTTTATTGGAAAAATAATCTTATAACTCTGGAGGTTAAAGAGTTTTACATTTTTAGTATTTGAGAGAAAAAAAATTATTCAATATAACATGAGGTTACCCATCTTTTCATTTTGTTTTATTGTATAGTGAGCACTTTGTTCTTACGTTAAACATGGCAGTGATTATACACTTGGTATTTGTGCCTTAGAACTAATGGAAAGTAAATTAATTACAATGGAAATATTCAATAAAATTGCATATTAATACTGACTAAAGAAAAGTAAAACAAGAAAAAAATAAACTGTATAATATAACAATTTTTTTTAAAAACGAAACTATGGAAACAACATTTACAATGTATTTAAAAATCATTATAATTTTAAAATAGGTAAAGATGAATTTCCATTAGGTTGAGAACAAAGTATTTGTAAATAATGACAAGAGTATGTTTAAGTGAAGCAATGTTTTACATATTGGAAATAATCCTAATAAATAATATAAAAATGTAAATTGGCAAATTACTATAGTTATTAAATAAAAATTAAGTTGCTTTGCAGTAAGTGGAAATGATGTAATAGATACCAGTTATTAAACAAATATTGGTTAGCTCATACTTCTCAGGGACAGTTTCCTGCCTTTTATGTCACACTCTGTCTTTATTATATGCCTGGATCATATAACTGACTGATAAAAAACACTTTACTGTATTTCTCCACTACATTAACTCAATTACTGTTCTTGTTCTCACAGCACCTGTTTGTTAGAGATGAGCTCAAGCAGCTCAGCAGAAGTCAGGTTCCTTTGAACATCTGTGTGTTTGGAGGCACACGACTGGGTTGGTTTGCTACTCATGCCAAGAGCAGACCCAAAGTCTGATCCAGCCAGGAGGTGCTCCTGTGGCAATTGGCCCAAAAAAGCTGGAGAAGCAGCTTAATCTTGCACAAGAGGAGGAAGCTGTGCCCTGTTTTTGAAGAATTAGCCAGTGGCTTGGGTTGCTTCTTTTTTTCTGTTGGATATTTCGTGGTTGCAACCTGCTCCACACTGAGCCCTGGTTTCTGTGTAGTTTGCTATCACATAATAAGCCTGTGAAGGTAAAAATCAAAACAAATCAAAGTTTTCTTTAGCACACTCATTTTTGTCCCAACGCAACTAGAGGATTTTTCTTATCTAGCTCAGGGATATTCAGGCAGGAAAGGCTTTTAAGGGGAAGACAGTAAGATATGATTTCTGATTGTTCCCATGTGATAAGAGGAAAAGGGGATAATTATGTGAAATCAGTTTCTCCTCTTTCTTGCTCTAAAAACAGTTGATGGATGAGACAATTCCCCGGGACAGCCCTGAATGGAGAGAGGAAGGATTTTCAGGCCAAAGTAGTTGCGAGCCTTGGGTCTTAGGGAGGACAGACAGACAGAATCCTTCATGCCCTCTTAGATGAGTTCTTTGTGCTGAGCAGTGGCCAGAGATGGGCTGTGCTGCCCTCCCAGCTCACACAAACCCTCTGGGCAGGAGAGGCAGAGCGTGTCTGTGCACAGCAGGGCATGGCCACTTTGGGAGTCAGCCTCCTTGCTATAAAATAATACCTCCTACATAGCTGGGGAGGTTATAACACAAAAAGCTCGGAGATGCTCAGTTTTTGTGGAAAAGAAAACCATCTGAGTGTCTCAGACCTATAATGTGCCATATGCAGGTGCTTCTAGAGTTGTCATTTTGCCTCACTGGAGGCAGCAACTTAAGGTCCCCTCATTCAAGGAGCTGAGCATCTCCTTTATGTTCCTGAGCACTTTCAACCCTCCTGAAACACAATAAATGGTGTGGGTTTTACATTGCATGCCTTGACCTCTGGACTGTGCAGAAACAGTTAAGTGTCAGACATTAAAATTTCTTATGTCCTCCCTTTGACAGGGGACACATTATGTAGGAGCTGGTTTCAGATTGGCTCTAGCACCTCTTTGCACCTTGCATTAGCCCTCAGAAGCTGCTGCAGGTACAGACCAGTTTGGGTTTGTGCTGTCATTAGATGCTCAGGTCTATTCCCAGTATGACAGACAAAATTAAATCCCTCGAGTAAAGAAAAAAGGATAATGTGCATAAGCAAAGGAAAGATGGTTGTGCTAAACAGAAGAAACCTAAGAAAGAGATGAATAGGAAGAAAAAACTTGGCAGGGCTGTATCCATTGACTGAGAGTCTGTTACGATACGTATGACACACATCTAGCATATATTAGATGTATTATATGCATTTACAGTGTTACTGCATTTTCCCTTGGAAATGTGACTAGCCAATTTTAAACCATGCTTAGATGAACTGATGAAATACAGTAAAAATGGTGCTGTTTTAAATGAATTCAATTCACATTTCCTTCCTAAAAAAAGACTGCCTGTTGCCATTCTCTGAAGGCGCTTGTAGTGGGATGAGCAATATGAATAATTAAGGAAAATGGGTATGTGTGCTCCAAGAGGAGACAATTTTGGTATTGAACATCCTTTATTCTTACATTTCTAAGATGAACTAAAAGGACTTTTCATTTTTCTAGATTCCTCCAGATTTCCCATCCTTAACATTGTACAGCATGCCTTTTCTCCTGTCTTAATGACATCCCAAACTTTTGTTGAAAATAATTGATTGAATTTAAATTTCCTTAAAAGTTTAAGAGGTAATGTTACAGTATAAATTTCCTACCAAACACTAAGTAGGGAAATATCCATTAGTGAAATTAACTACAGTTTCTAGGTAGCTAACAATGTGCAGTATACAGTAGGGCATGGCTAATGAACACTGCAGTGGGTGATATTTCATTATACAAATTAATGCTCACATTTTAATGGGAAAGTCACATAATGAATCTCAGCTTCAGTGACAGCAATTAGAGACACAGATTGTCCCCTTCTGGACAAGGCACTGTTTAGCAATAAGCAGCTGTGTAAAAAGTCTTCAGGTTTACAACGTATATATATGCTTTGGGGGAATTGTGTACAGTTTATATTAATGTACTGAATCTTGCCTGCAAAGTAACAGCCATATTTATCTCTCTGTGTTTTAAGTAAGTAAAGACATGTAAAAAGACTAAATAAATATTGCAGATGAAATATAAATAAAGGAAAACATTCAATTATAAAAGTTTATAAAAATTAAAATATTTTATAGCGATGGCAAGTGCAAAAATGAAAAATATTTACTAAAATGAGTAAAACCATCAAAATTCTGTCCTTTTACAGGTAGTTTCATCTTATATAATAGGGAAAAATGTCTAGTAAAGGAAAGTAGTAAAGAGAAGAAGTTAACTAGTATTTCTGACAAACAGATTAATTGTGTGGTGAAACATGTGCAGGATCCAAAAATAATCCTACAGAACCTTTGATATTCCATTTGGTTTAAAAAGTGTGAAGTGAATGATTAGAATGATAAAAGAAATTACTGTGTAAGAATAGGCATAATAATGAACTAATTAAACCATACAGCAATTCATTTCTAAAATATCTACTGCACAATGGATAAAATAGGTTATCAATAACTGTTTCAATGGTAAAATAAAAAATGCTGGAAAATGTTTTCAATATTTTCATTAAGCAGTATTCTCTGGAATCATAAGATGTTTGATTCCATTTGCTTTGCATGAAAGCAAACTGTAGCTTGTTAAGAAATGTGTGGGGTGGAATTGCAACTCACGTTGTCCCCAAGTGACTGTCACAGCCCCACTGCAAGTGGGGCTGCCAAGTGTTTGGGGTTGGGGCTCTTGCCCTGGTGCACAGCTGTCCCTGTACTGAGGAGCAGAAGGGCACAATCCACAGACAGCTCATGAAATCTTATTTAAAGGGGAGAGGGAGGCATTCAGTGGAGAAAGGCAGTGTAGGGTGCAGGACAGATTGTTAAGAAGCTGTATGTTAAATATGAAAAATGAATAAGGAAGCTCACAGCACTAAGTTTAAATAAATAGAAGTAAAGTAATTTGATAAGGGAAGCTAAAAGCAATAGTAAAAAATATGTATGTGTCTATGAGGGTTATGGAAACTGGGGTAAAATTCTGTGGATCTGGCAGGCCAAACAATTGCTATCTTGCCAATACTGGATAAGAATGGATAAGAAATTATCAACCATAGTATAGAAGACTAAATACTCTTCTGCTCTGTTTTCAGAAAGGAGCAGGATGGTTTTCATGAGCATTTTCCAATGACACAGTTATGCTTCCATTAAGTAATGAGGCTGTTATGCTGTAGCCCAATGCATTTTAATATTTTTTAGAATGAATGAGACTGGATAACTTATAGGTAAAATCTTTAAAACCCTGGCTGAAGAGCTCTCCAAATCATTAAAGTTCATTGAAAAAAATGCCCAAAAACTGCCTTGGAACACAGAGCAAGATCCAGAGCACTCGTAGTGGTAAAAGAGCTCTGGCTATTCTTGCGTTCCCCAAAAGAAAGAATATTAAGACCTTGAAATAAGGAGTACTCTGACAAAGGCTTGGGATAAAATTACAGAATGAACTGGTTAACTAATTGAAAATTGGTAGCATATTTATTTCAATTTTATTTTATGAAAGGAAGTTTTATCAAGTTTCTTCTCATAAAAGTAGCCTGTTCTATGTGAAAATCCCCCAGCAAAAAACCCAACAACAAGAAAACAACCACAAAAAAAAATCCCCCCAAAATCAGTATACAGAGATGAAATGGCACATAAACTCAGTTCCACAGCAGTGCTTTCAGCTCCATCTATTTGGTATTTCGTCATTATTTGGAAGACTATATAAAAATCACTGTTGATAAAATTTACCAATGGCACAAAAATGGTAAGATGCTAAAAATCGTGGGGAGGCACTGATTAGTCACTTAGTCAAGTGGGCTCTTTTCAACAATATGAATTTTAAATCAGCAGCATGTAAAGGAAAAAATACTAGAGGCAGTGATGAACTGGGCCTGGGACTGTGGTAGGGAAGCAACAGAATATGAGCTGTTAGTTGATTGCTAAATCTATGGATGTAAACACAGTCTTGGACTGTATAAAATTGCTATCAAGTTGAAATTTCATCAAAGCTTTAATGGGTACCCATAATTTAAAAGGACACTGAAAAATTGGGAAGGATGTTCCACTCAAGGATGAGAGAAGGTGAAGAAGTGATTGTGTTGCTGTCTGCAAATACCTTCCTCAGGAAATAGACTTTTTAATTTGAAAAAATCTGTTCAATCTAACAGGGGAAAATGTAGCAATATTCAGTACTAGGAAGCAAACTCTGGACAAATTCAAGCTAGAAATAAGGCACAAATTTTGAGCAGTAAAAATACTTAATCAGTCAAACAGTTTACCTAGGGACATGTTGGAATCTTATTCACTGCCATTGCTGAAACATAATTTGTTTAAACTAAACAACTAAACAAGCAAGTGAGTTTTGCTTCAAAATGTATTTACGCTCTGATGCTGGAATTATCGTGTGAGGATCTTTGGCTTGTGTTGTAGAACAGATAAGACTAGATGATCATAATTGTCCCTTCTGGCCTTAAAATCTGTAAATCTAGTTATAATCTGGCTGTGGTCTCCTTGCACAGCCCATAGCAGATGGTTCCCCTGACCAGTAGGGTCAGACTGTGTTCTGAGCAGGACTGGGGATCTCCTGCATAGGTTATACAGCTGGGTGGTTTGTAAACCTGCTATACAAACAGACCTGTTTCTACTGGGCAACATGTCTGTTTCCAGTTATCTACCAAGATTTTGTGCAGATTTACAAGTAGCATTGAATTTTTATTGTTTTACTTTATCCTAATATAAAATAGTTCCTCTGAGATATCTTGTGTCTTGTAAACCAGAGCTGTAGGTAGATCAGAACTGTGATTATGCTGCCCAGATAAGGTACTCCCTATAAGATTTTTTGGTTTTGTTAATTGCACATGCTGGAATATTCTGTCACCCTACTCCATTGTGAAAAAAGTTTGCAGGCATGCAAACAGGGCCAGAGAATTAGCAAATTCAGGGTGGCCATTGCCTTTGTGAACAATGAAAAATTACCCTTGGATATGAAATGCAGAAAATTATTTTGAAAAAGTCATGTTCCCTCACTCCTACATGGCAACGTTAATTTATGTGAACTGATATTAAGTGTTAAATAACTCATCCAGACACTGCTCTTGGCAATAATACCAGGGTAGTCATTACACTAGGATGAATTCTCTGAAACCTTTCCTCAAAGTATGAGACACAAACAGGTTGTCTTCTAACAAGAATCACAGCATACCTCCCTTGTCCCCTGCAGTGTTCTTTGGACATGTACTACTGCACTTGCTGATAGAATCCTGAAAATTAGTGGTCCTTTGTGTTTTCCATTGAAACTGGCTTAGATGGAGGTTAGACTGGGATTTTTCCCACAGCAGCTTATAACTCTGTTTTGTCATTTGTACAGGGTCTTACACAGGGTGTAACTGGTTATTAATTTGAATGGATGAAGTAGCATCTAAATAACTGCACAATTACTGAATTTAGGAAATACTGACAGACTAAATTAAAAAGATTCAAAGATGATTGACTCCATCCTACTCCCTTCTCCCAGTGCTTGCCCTTGAAATGGCAGCATTTAAGGCTGCTTTGAAATAAACTAACCACTGCCAGTATTTGGATCTGGAAGAGAGCAGTGAGGTTTTGAATAGCTCCCTTTGAACAATGCTGTTTGGCCAGTCCTGTGTTGCAAAGGTGGCACAGTGTGTTGCTACATGTTGAGCTCAATTTCAGACCTTCAGCTTTAGATCTCATTTCTAGCCATGTGAGGGGTGGGAGCACCACAGAGGCAGCACACCAAGGCTGGGAGAGATTTGAACTTTTTATCACAGTGTCTCAGTCAGTGTCTTCTTTCAGTCCAATGCTCATGGCATTGGTGGTGAGCTATGTGCAGATCTCCTCTGCTGAAAGGAAGCTCACTCTGTGGAGAGGCCTTAGAGCAGAAAATGGAATGACTTCAAGGCTTAGGAATTCAGAATAAGAGTATGTTGTGCCCAGGGCTTTAGACCAAAGGTACTTTTATAAGTACAAAACAGAACTAGCATTTTCTCTAGTTAACATTTTTAAACTTACTCGTACCCATTTTTACATATCCATATTGCTTGAAGCAGTTTCTGCATATTTTTAGCACCATCAGTACAAACTACATTACAAATTTCTCCTTCTCCCTGCAATAGTTCTCCAGCAGTTGATGTAGTTGATGTAGTGCAGTTCTGGGATGCATTTTTTGATGGTGCCACTTGATGTGCAATGCAAACACACTGAACTATCGTTAGAATAAAAGGAAGTGCTCAATATAATTGTGTTAAAGATTTCCGTAAAGGCATAGGGGATGCTGAGGAAGAGCTTTTCAATTAAGAGGAGTGAAAATTCAAAAGGGAGAACATTTAACCCCGTAGAGTCTGGCACTTGTTTTCCACCAGTCTCACTATGTCTTAGGCAACACCTCAACTACTTAAGCTGTGTCAGAAGTCACTGGGGACTGCTGATGGTAACCGGTGGGACAAACATCAGAGCGGAAAGTGGCTCCAAAAATACTGCAGTGTGTAGATGCTGCAAACCCAGCATTACTGTCTGGCCCTGTTCTGACTGGCAGCGCAGCTGTCAGAGTTTGCACACTCCCAAACAGCCCTGCAGAAATGCAAACAAATAGACAGCCAGTGTCTTCTGTCCCCTTGTCCCTCTCTCAAAGGCCTGCGATGGGTGTGTGTGTGCTCAGGTGCCCTGGGAAGGGAGACAGGAGTGTCCTGTCCCTGGCCCTGTGCCCAGGGAAGCCCAGACAGGAGTGTTCTGTCCCAGGTTTGTGGTTCAGTAGGAACTGTTTGTTTTTGCACAACTCCCACTAAACACAGCCCCTGCTCCTCCTTGTCAGTGAAGTGCCAGAGCTTAATCAGGTGATCGGGAAAGACTCATAAGTTTCATTGAAATGTTCAAATCTGATTTCTTCTGTTAAGCTGTGTGGCCCGAGGCCTAAGGCATGAACCATGCTGATTACTACCTCTCCCTCTGCTGAGCACCTCTCGTTTGAGGTTCTGCGCTTTTCTCCTCTGCAAAGGTCGATTGATGTGGTTTGATATAAAGCTCTCATCTCTCACCATTTAGCTTTAGGATTAGGTTATGGATTTAGAATTTCCAGTGCTGGTAAGGTGCTTCAGCCCAGGCTGGACTGCAGCACGTATCCAGCCCCTGTTCAATGTCAGTGAGCTCTGGTGCAGCTCTCCATGGCCATGGGAGTGTCCTGGGCTCGCATCTCAGTAAATTCCTGCCATCACTGAGAGGAGCAGCTTCCCAAGTATTTTACCAGCCCTTCAATTGAGCCTCTAGCTTAAATAACAGAAGTTTGAAAGCTTTTCAATTTTTTTTTTTTTTTTTTTTTAGCAGATTTTGAGGTTATTTGAAAGCGGATAACTTTCCAGCTGGTTTGGTGAAGTACATAATATCATACAGCATTTTTACTGTGGAGGAAGTTTTCAAAACAAATGTTCCCATTATACCATTTGGAGAGGCCCGCCTTTGTCTTTTGTATCACTTAGGAAAAATAAAAGCTACCTAGAAAAAACAGTTTCTTCTTCCTGCAGTGCTCCCTCATAGAAACAATTGCCAATATTGACAGCTTGCAGGTCTTTCAGATTTCTGTCACTTTTAGTGAGGATTTCCATACTTTTTCTTTTAAAAGAAATTCTGCATTGCTAACAATGCTCTGCAAAAATTTAGTTATACCTTTGCTTAGATGTGCATTCTTTTCAGATATGTCTTTATGACTATATGTGAATATTTATTATATGTGTAAAATCTTCTGCCTCTTTAAAAATATAGAAAGAATAATAAAAGTTTAGTGTGGGCTTCAAATATTTATTTAATTCATGGAAATCATCGTATATGTTTTAAAACTCTATTCAAGCCAGACCTAGAAAAGTGCTTATGGTAGGTAAATTACACATTTTACTACTTCAGCCTTAGAAATGTCATTAGTACAAAATTAAAGAACTGCAAAAACCAGTAGATAATACTAATTTCAAATACAGAAACTAAATATATTTTGTACTCTTTATTACTCAATTTCTTTTTTACAGACTACTTTTTATTTTAACTATATGTTCTTATATGCTGCAATCATAATGTAGTGTAATGATATTAATATTTTATAGAATCTGTATTTATAGTTCTTTATTTAGAAACAATGCAGTAGGTCTGCAGATCTTTGAATCCTTCTGGAATGGTGCCCTCCAAATAATGATAAATTACTTGTGCAGTATGCCATTTGCTAATTATATCCATGATTTACTGCAGAGCAAGACTTAAATCATTCATTTCAGTCTTGCGTAACAGTGCCATAAAATTTTTAGGTTTAAAAATGGTTTCCATGTGTATAATTTAAACAAATTTTAGAGCAATTGTATACACAAAATATTGCAACCATCCATTTGTTACATTCTTTGTCTCCCTTTTTTTTAAACTTGTACTTTTAATGATTACTGTGGTTGAAATTGTTATGCTTCATTTTCATAATCATAGCTTTTAATTCTACAACAGTTTTCTACATGTTAGATTAAGAAAAGGGTGGCTAATTGTGTGTAGATACCATGTCATTCCTGAATAGCCCCGCATTCTGGAAACCCATTTTAGAAATACTCAGTTTATGAATTAGTCTTCGATTAAAGGTGTTTCTTTTTAAGAAATGAATTATTAATGCCAAGGTCTTCTTGTTTTTAAGCAGCTAATGCTGATTTTTTAATTTCTCCACTCATCCATAGCCCAAAGTACAGTTAACTCTCTTTATATTTTCCTCTTTGTCCACACCTATAGGTGAGAAGCCTTACAAGTGTCCACATTGTGACTATGCTGGCACTCAGTCTGCATCCCTCAAATACCACTTGGAACGACACCATCGTGAGCGGCAGAACGGAGCAGGACCACTCTCTGGGCAGAGTGCAGGTCAGGAGCACAAGGATGAGACACCAAGTAAAAGTTCTGTCTTTATTAGACCAGACATATTGAGAGGAGCCTTCAAGGGACTTCCTGGTATCGACTTCCGAAGCGGCATGGTCTCACAGCAGTGGACGTCAGGAATGATGTCTTCTGGAGATCAGCAAGGACAAGCAGCTGGCATGTCATCTGAAGGATCTTCAGAAAATATGAAGGGTTCAGATATATCTTCCAAAGGAACACACTTCTCTGAACTTGGCCGTGCTTACCAGAACATGGTCGGGAACGGTGTGAACTTTCAAGGGTCTTTGCAAGCTTTCATGGACAGCTTTGTCCTAAGTTCTTTGAAGAAAGAAAAAGAAATGAAGGATAAAGCTCTCTCAGATCCACTTTCAGCAAAAGCTCTGGGCTCAGATGGTGGTGAGGAGAAGATAAATACCAAGTCCTCGCAGCGGAAGACAGAAAAGTCGCAATATGAACCTCTGGACTTGTCGGTAAGGCCCGATGCAGCCTCCCTGCCAGGCTCCTCCGTCACTGTACAAGACAATATTGCTTGGCATGGCTGCTTATTTTGTTCCTTTACCACTTCATCCATGGAGCTAATGGCTCTGCACCTCCAAGCCAATCACTTGGGCAAGGCTAAACGTAAAGACAACATCATAGGCAACAACAAAGAGCAGTCTAGAGAAGTTTCAGCCTCGGTGAACAAAGTGAGTTTGCTCCCCTCCTCTGTGCAGACCAGCAAGGAGGCAGGAGTTTCAAACATGCTGAGCCAGCTGGACGCAGCTTCTGAGAAAATGACCCAAGGACAAAATAAAGAGACCCTGGGAGAGCAAAAGAGCGCTGCCTGGCCCAGCCACATGGAATCCACTTTTTGTAATTTTACGACAGACTTCTATAAGCAGTTTGGTGTTTATCCTGGTGTTATTGGCACAGGAACACAAAATTCTTGCACCAGTAATGAATCTGAAATAAAAACACAATCCGAAGATGACCCAAATATTCTGCTCTCTGACTCTGTAAATAAAAGTGCTATTGATGACCTTTCTGACATAGCTTCATCTGAGGATATGGAATCTTCCAAGGAAGAAAACATTGAAGATGAGGACATTGACACAGAACCAGATATTATGAATAAGCAGTTGTCTGCCCTAAATAAAGAAAGCAGTGAAGGAGGTGACAATATACAGAGCGCAGTCACCTCACAACCCACACAAGGGCTTGTATCACCACTGCCACAAGCTTCAGAAAAGCAGTGGCACAGTCAGAATCTTCTCTCCTCACACGAAACTGCACAAGAAGCGATGAAACCCGAACAAGTTCAGGGTCCACAGGTCCTGGAGAAGCAGATGAACATGTTGTCAGTCCTAAGAGCTTACAGCTCTGATGGCTTAGCAGCCTTTAATGGACTTGCAAGTAGCACAGCAACTAGTGGATGTATCAAGAGACCTGACTTGTGTGGTAAGTTTTAGACCTTCTTTTAGACCATTTCAGAAAACACTTGTGCAGAATCATGAAGCTGCTCTTTAAATATACTTAGTCATGTTTGTTAGTAATACATTTTTTTAAATGTTAAACCCTGTGGGCCAAATTCTTGTCCTATATGTGGTCTACTCCATTGAAATCAGCAGTGCTGCATGCATACTTAAACAGGATTTTAGAAAGAACCTGCTTTTTAAACTAGAGTAGCAGCAATATAGACTATCTGTGCTAGTGGCATCGGAAGGGGATACTTACTGCTTTAGCATACTCAAAGGAGGAAAAAGTTTTAAAAAATTTACATGGTAACTTGCAAACTTTTCAGTATTTTGATATACGAACCCATGAAAAACACTGGATGCTTTGCCAAGTGAACCTTGCTTTCTCTCTTTTTTTTTTTTCCCCTTTTGTTCTTTGGATTGGGGTGTGTTCAGTTACCACAACATTAACGAAATCAAAGGCCAAGTGCATGGAATGTGTCTACCTGTGTTGAATTAGATTTTATTTTTTCTTTCTTTTATTTTCTTTCCCTCCCCCCTTTTTTTTAATTATAATTTTCTGGTTTGGTTCAATGGCACACATGCAGTACTTGCCCTTGACCATTTTCACTATTCTAACTAGCAGTTGTGTAAATTGGGATTTGCCAGATTAAGAGTATGCCTCCAGGTAATTAAAATAACAACACACCAAACAAACAAAACCACCTTTTACCTTCTCTAGTCTCTGATTTACAAAACTGCAGTTTTACTTTCCCATATCACACACCTCATATTTACAAGAATTAAAGTTAAATCTATTTGGAACAAATGAGATTGAGGATTTTTTTTTATTATTTAGCTCCTATTTTGTCAGCATAGTGTTTGTTTGAAAGAGATTTTAGAGTGTAAATCCTCTGAAAAACAGTATCACTTTAAAAAGCAGAGTCAGCAAAGGACACAAAAACTTCAGTAATGTTCATTTCACTTAACCTTCAAACTAATCAGAAAACTCATTGTCAGAGCTGAGCATGCATAATAAAAAGAATTCTAGTTGAAAAAAGAAAAAGAAAAAAAAAAGAAAACATTATCAACAGTTTTAAAGCCTGACAATTTAAAATGAAACCCCCAATCTGCAAGCACTTAAGAGTGGTTCCCCTGCTTAACCTAAGGTTAGTGGGAGCCTTGTCTGACTTTACTGGCAAATGTAAAGTCAATGGCAAACTTTACTGGCAAATGCTCAAAGCCCTCTCCAGACCCCTCTCTGCTTTTCCATGTGTATTAGTTGATCTGATAAAAAAAAAGTCTGATATCTACACACAAATTTTATCTCACTTGTATCTTTAGAACGTTGTGACTTCACAATATTGTCATTATCTGCCAATATCTGTCATTTAACCAATGTCTGCCCAAGTATCCATGTGGCCTTACTTGTAAACTTCTGTGTCTTAGTGCACTAAGAACCAATTTAGGTAGTTGGAAATATTTCCAGATTCTTCAAAATCAGCATTTACATTACTGTAAAGAGTTAATAGTTGATTTAATTTACAGCAGGTAAAATCCTACTTGGATTTTTTTCCATTTGTGGAGTACAATCAATTAACAAAAAAGAAAAAAAATACAGCAGAGAAATTACTGTCTAAACAAAGAAGTTAAAAAAATTAGAAAACTAAGATTAGTTGCTTTGTGCAAAATATCTTTATACTTTTTCACAGGCATAAGATTTTTAAAACAACAACAGAAAAAACCCTCTAATATTATTATTGAAATGAGGTCATGTTACTTCCATTAGTTTTTTATTTCATCTTCCAATCAATTCAACAGACATTTTATGATAGCTTGAGTTTATATGATTTTAAAGACCATATCCCTTTCACAAGCTCTGCCCAGTGATAATGGATTTGACTTGAAGTATGAAGGAAAAAAAGAAACAACAGAAGCTTCTCTGTTCTACTTTTTAAGCCATTTTTTAATCGAAAATGCAGTGGGAGTCCTTCTGTCTCCCCCCTCCAAAAATAGCTTTTTAAAAATCTTTTCTGTCATTCTACTGGTGTTTTCAGAACCTAAGTATAAAGGTTGATAATTTAAATACATTATTTCATTTTTCTCAATGTCTCACAGAAAAGTGGATGAGTACGAACAAGCCCCATGTCAGTAGCCCTTTTTTTTTTTTTGTTTGTTTGTTTGATTGGCTTGGACACCACCCACTTGAAAGTAGTGGTTTTGGGGGAGTTTTCATTCTCTCAGTGACATTTTATACTGTGAAATCACACTCCATCTGTGCATGTTAGTGTGGGGAATCCCACCTGATGTTTCTGCCCTTGAAGATTAGCAATCAGGAGCACCCTGTTCATTTATTAGCCTTCCTTCCTCTTCTCCTGCAAGAAGCCCATGACCAAAGTCACGGTTCCCTTTGTCTCTCCTACTGCCTGGGAGATCAGAAAACTTGAGACACACCTCCAGCATCCGATTTCAGGGCATGATTCTCATGTTCCTTTTGTGTTTGGGGAGACTCCGTGCATTTGTGTTTCTTTTTACAGCCAGCGATGTGTGTGTTGTTGACATTTCAAGAGAAAACATTGGTGCATTTGATAACATCCTTGCACACTCAGAGAGCAAGGCACAGTGCTCTTTCTTTAGTCAGAATACAGAGGAAATAAAATTGAAATAAAACATTTCAGCTTCAGTAAGCTGAGATTGCTTCTTTGGCTGGCCACGCTAACTGAGTTGAATTTCTGGCTGCCTAAAAACAAGCTGGGGTATTCAGCAATCCATGTGGATCATTTTTAGATGGCAGATTTTACCCTAAGATAGTAGGTCAGTTTTTAAGCAAAAATCTTGGCGCAAAAAAAAAAAGTTTTGTTTCTAGAGGAGAATGCCACCAACTCACATTGTTGTTTCAGAAAGTCACTGCACATGTGGAAGCAGTCCTCAGTTTCCCTGTAATGGAGAATGAGAGAGATTGATGATGTACACATAATTCATTTATGCTCCTATCATGCTTCGGGCTGCAGGGATGAAAGACACAATTAGGAAAGAACCATAATTACTGCATAATAAAGAAATTTTCATGTCAAAATGCTACTGAGAAAAAATCATGAACTTTTGTAATATTTCTCCTTGCACAGCAGAATGAACAGAAAGAAAAAAAGTGCATTGATAATTTTAGAGTTACTCCTGAACTGTACTTGGTTTTGGAGTCTCAGATGATTCTACCTAGGAGTGGATCTTGCTAATGTTTGCTGGCACTCAGTTCCTAAGAAGATGACAGGCCTTTCCTTGCTGATTGGCAGCAAGTAGCCCAGCGGGGAGGGGAGACCCAAGGTGATGGCTCCATGGCTTGGTAGCTGTCTTGAGCAGCTGTGTATTCTGCTTTCACAGCCCTTGCTGATTTGACATGTTAATCTTGGAGGTTCTAGATCTATTTTGCATTTAAGTTTTGAAAGATCTGTTTTGCTTTCCATTTATGCTCTTCTCTTTTTCTGCTCGTCTCCCCATATACAGGTAGTTGCATCACAATAATGTTCTACCTTCTGTTCCAATACATTAATTTACTTGTGATTTCTGCACAAGACCCTTTATGACAAGACCCTATCCTTTCTCTCTCTCCTCTCCTTTACATTTCTCTGCTTTGTCACCAAGATGGTAAAATTTCCCTACTTGCATTTGCTACTTGGGAAGTACTTAGGCTTTCAAAGGAGAGCTGGTGGGCTACAGAGCTCCTGGCCAGAGATAGTCCTGGGCGTTAGCTGGCTGCTTAATGGGCTAGTGCTATTGAATCTACACTTAATGATGTCCAAAAGTATTAGTTCCATGTTGTCTCTAAATCTAATTTGCTTCCATTCATGCTTGCTTTCCTCTGCAATTAGTGCTGTTTTCTCCTGCACAGGCTCCACCCCATTATCACTTCTTTCACTGTATGAAAACAGGGCAGGGCCCCTCCGATGCACGGGAGCAGCTTTGGAGTTCTGATCCTGCAAAGGGCTGAGCACTTGCAGTTTCCTTTGTAGCAGAAAGCTTCCAGCATTGCACAGAATTATTAAAATGTTCAGCATTGTAACTTTCTGAAATACCTTCCAAATGTGGAACTGCAGCGCAGACAAGAGGGCTGGGCAAGGGGAAGATCAATTGTGGCAGATTATTACAGCTTTATTGTCACATAATTATAGTGCTCTACCCCAATGTTTAAATAGTGAATTTAGTTATTGTAAATTGCTTATTGCCACAGGTGTCAAAACCAAAAAGACCATAATGCTAACCCCACCAGAGCTACCAACACGTGAAACACGGAAAAAGATTTTTAATTATTTGTGATGGCTTCACCTGAATCCTTATTGCAGATCTTTTAAATCACAAAATCCGAATTAAGAAGCAAAAGGCCTGATGTATCCAAGCTCTAGGACAGCTCCGAGGCAATGGAAGGTCATCCTACTGCAGCAAATTGTAGTACTGCCCATTTAAAATATCATGTAACGCACTTAAGGAACGCTTTGTCCTGATCTGCATTTGGAGGAGTAACCAGAATATTCTTTTCCTTCAAGGCAGAATGAAATGATACGGAAGTTTTACAGCAGACTTTCCTTTACCCCATTATTGTGCTTTTGAAGAGGTTTCTTAGTTTCAGTTAGGAAGTCCAAGGCCAGCTTTTAGAGTACAGACTGTTCCTCTGAACGGGAGATCAGCACCTCCGCCCCCGCCTGGGTTTCAGACACACTTCTGGATGTCACAGTGCCATTTGCATGGCAATATCAAACCAAACTCATATGGCTTGCTTCCTTTTTTTAATTAACTGGGAATGCCAGTGATCCAGTGAAGTTTGTGTTGCTGGATAAAAGGGCCGGTCTGTGAATAGCATTGTATTTGCCAAATGGTTCGCTAGTCATTTCAGTACAAACAAATGGATGGTGTCTGTAAGTCTGCAAACACTGTTGACATTTAGCCTTGTTTATGTTACTTTCCTTTTGCTGCATATTTTTGGCTAGAAGAGATACTGTCTGAATCAACATTGACTTCCTAAGCAGAAGCTAAGGGCCCAGTCTTGCATCCCTCATTCCTGATGAGTAGCACTACTTACATGACTAAGGATTGCAGAAACAGGTCCTATGTTTATTTGACTTTAAATTTCATTGCTATTTTCATGTAATTTAATTTGATTGTATTTTGTTGTACCAGAAATCGGTCAGGTGATAAGTTCGGTATCACCATTTTGTTTACTGTTGAAAACTTTTAGTTCTTACCATTCTTCATACTGTGGTGTGACATTCCCATTCCATTTATGTTTCTGGAAATTAACCCCTAAAATATCTGATACAGCTGAGTGCTGAGTACCTCCTATTCCCAGAGAGACTGGAGGCATTCAGTCCCTCCAAGCACCACATCTGAAAGGGGGATTGTGTTTGCAAAAGGAGGCCTTGGTATGTGCCTTGATTTCAGACATCAGTGGCCAGCCGCACCAAGGCAAATCCCTAGCACAGAAAGGCTTTTCTTTTCTTTGCAGAGACAAAATAATGATGCAATCTTAGAGCTGTATGATTTTTGCTCTAAGTTTCATCTCCCAAACAATATATTCTTATTGTTTTTGTCATATCCAGGTCAAATTTAAATTATAATTTAGGATTAGGCAGAGGCATAGAGATGTTTCCAGGTCTTTCCAAAGTGAGACAATGCTCTGGTTTGTGTTTTGGTTCAGGAATATACATTCTTGTGTCTGAAGTATAGTATTTCCTATAACTACTCATAAACATGAGCAATTCAGACATTCTTGTAAGTCAAAACTAAGTGTACGATTAATACCTATTATGAGGCCAATTTTAAACAATTAATTTGACAGCAATTATAATTTTATGTTACAGGCTTTCAGGAATAAATAACCAAATTCATCTTTGTAATCTAAGGAATTTAGGATATCTTTATGCAGAGATGAACTTGTTATGCACAGTATTGCATATCTGGAATTTCTGAGGTTTGCTCCCACCTATCTAGATGCCTGTAGTGCAAGGGATAAATAATTACCTGAGGCTTATTAATTGTATCAGCAAAGAAAAAAAATATATACCTTAAGTGTAAGCATTAATATATGTATACACAATACATCCACAATATATAACAAACCATCATAATAGTACAAAAATAGAGGTCCTGAATATGTTCTGTTATTTATGTGTTTGGCAAGCTTAGGGAATGGACTTTAGTATGAGTGAAAATTCTCTTAACATTTTTAAGGTTATTTATTGTCATTTCTATTTGAGTTTTTAATGGTCCTGTATTTTGTAATGCTTTAGCAGGAAAAAATACTGTAGTTATCTTTTTTCATATTCTTTAAGCAATATTTCTAGCTTAATATATTGTGCCAGGTTTTCCAATATTAACCAAGAAAGACAGTAAAATTCAATGAACAGCACTCTGACATCCACAATTTAAAACCTGTGATTGAAGTGAAATGTGTAAACTTCTAGTGGGTTATCATGTGCTTTGGAATAGAGTATTGTTGGAAGTAATTAGAAAATATATTAAGGTTTCCTGGTAATGAAGGTATGTAAGTTTTAATAATTGTTGCTTTCTGAATAAGTGTCAAACTATATCTTTAAATGTATATGGAGTTACAAGTTAGGTCACTTCTGAATGGAATGTAAAACAATACTAAAATGCTTCAATAACTTATCTCAGTGTTGCTAATAAAAAAAAAAGCTGTTAACCATTAGTGCAGTTTTGAGTCATTTTGTTGATTAATTCAAGAAAACTCTCTGAGAAACTGTTGTACCTTTTGGTAGACCAAAGACCGTTCATGCAATCCACAGTTGTTTGATGCTTTGAGAGGCAAACTCTGCAAAGCTGCTTGTTGGCCTTGTAAATGATATTTATGAAAAATCCCATCTTTTAAGGCATTAGAATGGTGCCATGTATGGTTAGGCAGGTATATAAGGGGGTCCATTAGACTTGTTTCCTCTGTCACAGAAAATACCTTGGGAATGTGGGACCTGTTTCTCCTCTGTCACTATTAAAATCAGTAGAAATTTTTGTGGATGCCACTGGGTTGAAAATGAGCAGTGTGGGTGGATTAAGTGTGTAAATATTAGTGCCGGGGTGCTCTTCCAGGGTGAGCCAAATACGGGGTTCTAGTGCTGCAGCTGGAAATGCAGACTGAGTGAGTGATGGGTGCACAAGGCCTGCCCAGTGGAGAAATACAAGGACCATCCAGAAAGAGAGATCTTTCTTGGGTAATCTTGCCCAGCTTCACTGGAGTCCCAGCTCCAATCCTGCAAATAACCCTGAAGGCTCACTTTGGTTTCCCGTGGGAGGAATGTGCCATGAGCATCCTGAGAATAGCCTCCCTCCCCAGACCCACGTGGGATTCTCCTGAGGTAAAGCAAGTGTAGGAGAACAAGCAGCCAGCCTTGCCAGCACCAGTAGCACCACCCAGGTCCATGGTAAGTGTTTCCAGGATGGGGTCCCTGGCAGGTGGCCCATTGTCCGGAGCACGGCTGAGCGTGCAGTGGGGGCTAAAGGGAAACATGGCTGGGGCTCCCAGTGTCACATCTTCATTAATGCTCTCCCTTCTCAATAGCATATTGGTACTTTTTATTTATTCCACCAAAACACCATGAGTCAGGACCTGACATTTTAGTGTTCTGTGTCATACTGAGAAAAATCTGTGGTTCAGCAGTAGGACAATTATATTATTTTGGAAGGGCTAGAAATAATACAGCATTTGTGAGATAACTGTAACATTTATCCAGACTCAGTGTGACATTGTTCTTCCTTTTATTTGGAGATCACTTCCAAAAAAGTATCAACTAGGAGCAAAGAAAAAAAAAAAAAAAAAAAGACAAGAAAAAGTGGCAATTATGAATCCATTTAACCCTCATCAGGTATAATCTCATTTTGTGTAGTACCACTGGCTGTTCCATGCCTAAACTTCTACGCAGTGAGCTGTGAATATAGTCCTTATTGTCCTGTGGGCAATATGACTAAGGAAAAAATATTTCTGTAATACAATGGAGCATTTGTCTGAATGGCATAACCTAAGGTCCATAACATCAAATCTAAAGTTGTAATTATACAGCTGCAGTCACACCACTCAAGTGAAGGCTGTGTCAGCACTTGTATTATATAAGGAATCCTGTTTTCAAGGGTTGATGAGTCATATGCAAAAAACATTTATCACTAAACAATTGTTCTGATTGTTCTGAAGCAACATCTAGGTACAGGCCTTTCCCCAGTACGACATGGTCATATCTTCTGCAATATGCCATGGTGTACTTTGTTAATGAGTGTATCTTTTTTGAGTTTGAAAATTACCTAGAAGGTTTGGGGGTTTATGCAGTCTGATTATTGTAAAAACGTAAACTGGGAAAAAACGCAGGGTGGCCAAGGTCTCCACTAACAAGGATTTTAACAGGTGAAACTTGTCTTTCTCAGAAATTATAAAATTTCGGGGAATTTTTTCCCAGTTTGTCATCCCTGATTTTGCTTCAAGTTCTTGGATCTGAACACTTCCTTAGAAGACCCAGTCACAATTTTGGTTTTTGAGCTGTCGTGAAATCCAGCCTCTCGAGCTCACAGTAACTGTTATTGTCATTTGAAGCAGCCTCTCACTTGCTGGCGAGGAGCAGACAGGGAAGAGGTTTATTTACAGCAGCACCAGAGGTGAACCAGGAGCACTCTGCACCCCTCCCACGTGAATGTAAAAGGATTACACTTAGGATTCAGACCAAATACTGGAAACCACAGCAATTTTCCTACTACGTGAAATTTCTAGATAGGTATTCTGGGTGTGAGTGATTTCAGCTAAGAGAGGCTCTTGCCCAGAGCAGTGCCATTTACAAACAGGTGTCCCTGAAGCCAGCCCCCACGTCAGGCATTTGCACCCAGGCTGCCTCCCTGCCCCATTGTCCAAGGAGCGAGACAAGGCCAGCCAGTTCCTTTAAGCTGATCTCCTCTGATCCGGGGCGTCTGCAGCGCCGTTCCCTGCATAGAACAGCCATTGTTCAGCTGCAGAGCAACAGTGGGGTAGAAAATAGCATGCCATGCTGGGGATCAGAGAGGGAATTGTTCCTTAATTATCTCTTACTGAAGGAAAAACCCAAGGCATATCCCCATATGTGGCATGACTCTGTCAGAACACAAGTCTTTTAAAAAAGGTTTGGGGAGGGGAGTATCCCATTCAGAAGCTGGCAATCCTCACTTCTCCTGCAGATCTACCTGTGATTCACTCACTGACCATGGAAAGAAATAAGTTTTCTGCTTTGGATTCTACATTACGAAATGGAAAATAATAGTACTTATCTCCCTGGTAGGAGTGCTGTGAGGATAAATGAATTAATTAATGTTTGTAAAGCACTTTGAAGATGAAGAACATTATATAAGTCCTCAGTGTACAAATGCTTCCTTCTTTGACATAACTACAGTAAGCTATAACAATTTCCTGCTGAAAATAAGCACACATTGCAAACAGGGGTTGGGTGTGCATGTGGCTGTGGTGCTCCAGTGGTGTGGGTGAGCCTGACTTCCCGAGCAGCCAGAGAACCCAGCACCAAAACCTCTCTTACCCCTGCCCATGCCCCGCAGTGGTGCTCAGGGCTCTCTGCAGCAGCTGTGGCATGCTTGCCCATAATGTCTTTTCACCAAATCCATGAATTTTTACCTCAGGCCTCTTTTGGTTGCCAGCTGGCCTGAGCTGCCAGGTTTTGGCCATCGCCACGTCATGCCAGCCCCGTGTGCCACCAGCCATGGCAGGCAATGGCTCAGCAGTGTCTGTGTGAGGAGCTCCTTGTCAGGACTGAGGTCCTGCCACACTGTCTGCCAGTTTGCCCCTCCTGTTCAGGGCCAGTGTGACTGGTCCCCATGGTGCTCAGAAGATCCCAGTCTGGTGGCTGAATTGGCTCTTGTGTGGTTTTGTTACTGAATGTCAGTGATTTCAGTTTGTGACTTGGAAGTTAAAATTTTTCTTGCCTGTTGTTCAATGTCCCCATCCTGTGTTAGGCCTTGCTCCTTTATTTTTATTATTTTTTTCAAATTCAAGCCAGGAACTGTGTTTTACCCCAAAATTCTCACATGAATAACAAGGCAAATTAAGAGGATGCAGGGAAGAAAAACCAACACTTCAGCCATATAGAAATGAGACATTTACCAAGAGAGACATATAAGAAAAGGTTTGTGCATTGAGATGAACAGGTTAAAGATGAAATTCAGAATTTCTTTGGGGCTCTCCTCAATTCACAGCTGCCACATAGATCAGTTTGAGAACCTTAGAAAAAGGCCACCTTAGCCCTGATTGTGTCTTGTTTCGATTTTCCCTTTGCACACCTAACCCTGTTCCAGTCTGTGTGCTTGGTTTTCTGTTAAATCCTTTCAGACTATGCTTGTTAACCTGTTGCTGGCTCAGCCTGCCAGCTGGAGTGCAGAGGAGAGCAGCGTGCTGCTCCTGGGGGCTGGGGAGCCCCTGCCCAGCTCCCCACTGCCGGCAGCTGAGGGCTCTGCCCTCCCTGCTGGGACTTTGAAGAGGGTGACAGCTTTTGCCCAGCAAAATTTGCTGCCTGCCGTGTTCATCCAGATGCCAAACACACTGAGATGCATCACTGGCACAACCAGATATCCCCAAACCCTGGGAGCACCAATGAGCACCCAGTGGTGCAGCTGAGTTTTCCATCCCCTGACAGGAGAACTGTTTAATAACGGGAGGGCTCGTGGGTGCGTTCACTGATCGTTATATAACTGTACATTGGGGTGAAAAAGAAGAAAACAAACCAGAAGAGCATTCCCAAAGGATAGAAGTGGGAATCCCATTAACATGACGGCTCCCTCTTTAGTTGCCAAAATGACTGACAGCAGGATAAGGTCAGAAGATGAAAACCAAGCCGTGGGGGACAGAGCAGGGAGAGGAGGGGGCCAATCAGTTGAATAAAAAACTGAGTGTCAGTGCTGGGGAAGGAAAAAACCGGCACTCCCACTAGAAAAATCCTCACCCTCTGCCCCCCTACTGTTTGTTTGGGGAAAATGCTGCAGCTTAATCAGAATTATTTACAAGATAATGGTCCATTGTTTGTAGTAAGACAGATGCTGTCTGTGGGAATTTGGTGGTTTATGCTCTATGCATTACAGTGCCATTGCTGTGTGCAGATGGGATCACAGTGGTATTGTTGTTATCCACTTTTTGGAAATTTGGAGGATCCTTACTGTGAAAGGAGGATCCTTAAAGAGAAAAAAGAGAGTTTTCTCAGGCCCAGAGCTGGGATTTCTCTTAAGGTAGAACTGTGCTCGTACATGTGTGGGAGAAGAAGAGGACAAAGTGGATGCACTTTGCTTGAGACTTGCAGCATGAGAGGTCCCTGGGCTGACTGTACTTGGTGGTGGCAGACATCAATTCAACAGATGGATGGAGGGATGGATGGGTCCTGTGTGTGTTTCCAAAGGCGAGGAAATACATCCTGGTGGGATATGTCTGTGCTCCCTCCTTTGCTGGGGGCTGGCAGAGTCACTTGCTTAGAAGGTGGTGTGAGAGGTACACAAACCTGACTGTGTGGAAGTCAGGCTGGCCTGGTCAGTGACCATCCTCTGGCTGTGTTACTGCAACCATGGTGTTCCCTGCTGTCCTCCCCATGCTGCAAGTTAAACACTGAGCACTTCTGTTCCACCAGAAAACTTCACCCTGATGATCTATGGGTGAGGCTATGGGAAAGGAAAGTTAAATTTTTGCTGGATTCATGTTGGAAACAAAAGCCCCAGACGCCTAAACAGAGAAGCCTATAGTTATTTAGATGATCAAATGCAAGATTTTATTTTTCTTTTACATTTTCCAGCAGAAAATCTATTTCTATAAGCATCCCCTTCTGGCCCAAGTAGAAAGTTCATTGTGAAGGCCTGGAGCCTGGCAAAGGGGACAGACCTACGATGTGCAGGTGGGTGACCCTCTGCCATGAATTGCTGCACACAAGAGGAGTAGGGAGCTCAGGAGAGGTCCATGGAGATGGCTGCTCAGTCAGCATGGCCATGTCCCCAGCTGTCTGGGTCTGTCCCAGCAAAGCGTGGGGGACAGCAGCACCCGCAGCCCTTTCCCATGACCCTGGGACAGGGACAAGGACCACGCCATGCAGAGCTCTGCTCCCAGGAGCAAACCCTGCCGTGCCTTTGCTGCCTGGCCCATGGAAGCCTGGGAGATGAGAAGATCCTCCTCAGGTCCCTGTGTGCTGGAGCCAGGTGCAGGATGAGGGGGTGGAGGGTGTCTGGGTGGGGGGTGGTGTGTGTGTGTGTGTGCCTGAGCTTCCTCTCTCAAAAATCTGATTTTAGTGTGCAATAGCTCACATATTACCTCGGCAGAGATCCGTGTGCACCAAAGGCAACCAAGAGACGACAAATCACCAGAAGGGCTCCAGAGGGGATTTTGAGCATCCACGTCTGGTATCCCAAGATCCATTAGCTTGCAGGTAAAATGGAAAACTATGACCATCTCTTTTGTATGCAAGATAATTAAGCTTGTCTTTCCATCACCGCAAAATACCTGAGTTTCCCTGGAGAAAGCAGAGGGCCTGGGAATGGGGAATGAGACAGGGAAGGGCAAAGAATGGCTGATTCACAGTTTTTGGGGTGTGTGCAGCTGGAAATGGGTTTCCAACATTAGCATGTTCCCTTTTGGACAGGCTTTTCCTGAAATGGGTGGTGGGAGATGGCAGCTCCTGGGTCCTCCCTTCCCTCTGGGCTCAGTGTGCAGCCAGGGATGGAGCTGATAGCATCAGATCATGAGTGGAAACCACTTTGCCCGAGAAAAGGGATCTCCTCTGACTTTTGTGAAACAGAGTTTTCCAAGAATACCCTTGAAGGGTTATATTGGCACGGGAGATTGCAATTCCTGAGTGATTGCATTTTTTCCTAAGTATCTCCAGTGGGATCTGTACAGGGAGCTCTAAGTTTTTTTTCTCCAAGTCAGCATTTATTTGCAGAATCCTAATTTTGTATTTCCTGACATTTAAACTTTTCAGCCTAATGTTCTAATAAGGATTCTGTCTGTCCATCTAAATAAAGCTTCGTTCTAATGAGGACACCATCCATCTCCTGAGACGGTGCCATAACGACTTCCAGCCTCAGTGTAATTTTAGCTAGACTCCCTTCCCCACCCTCTTCTCCCCAAAGACCTTTGTTTGGGGTGAAAATTATCTGTTTTGGGATGAAGTTGTGCAGAATTTCATTTTGGGTCAAGTGACTGAGCCATTGTGTGAGCCTCTGCTTTCTCGCTGAAAAGGGGGATTTTGCTCACTCCCCGTTGTATGTTCAGTGCCTGCTTATTTGCAATTTCTGTTCATAAGACTGTGGGTTTTCATGCCAACGATTTTCTGTTTGAGTTGTTGGAGTAGGGAGGTTGTGGGAGCATGCCAGTGTCAAAGGTTGTCACTTGAATGATAATTAATAACATTATCAGACTGATTATGTGTTTAGATGTCCAGAATCAGGAGTGAATTGAACTTGTTAAATTTAATTCCTACCTCGAATGACTGGGATATTGGCGTGCTCACCAGTCTTGCGTTTGCATAAAAGACAAAACTGGGAATTTTAAAGGGCAATGACTAACGAGAATTGCTGAAATTCCGGGCTTTTGGAGCTCGCAGGGCTTCTCCTACAGCACCATGGCTGTGGGAGCGTTCGCTAGGCAGGAGATGGCACAGAGTGGGTGCACAATGGTGTTTATAGACCCTGGTTCCTCTGTCCCAGTATTTGGCTGAAGCACCAAGTCATTTGAGATTGGAGACTTTGTCTTTTAAGGTCCAGAAGAGCCATTTCACATGCGACTGATTACCTCTGTCAGAGGTGGGAGAGCCAGGTCCCACCTCGGTGGGTGGGATCTGAACTCTTGCTTTCAGAGGTCAATAACAGGGTTTTTAAACCTTTGTGCTTCTCAGTCCCCTATAGCCAGACCTTTTCTGTTAAAACTGTTTAAATTGCAAACCACTAATAAAAAGGATCATATGTGTTTCCCACTGAACAGGTTCTTTAAGGCTATTATGATAATTAAAAACATATGGTGCCTATGCAAGTCAGAGGGAAACCACAGATGTACAAATTAGGTATTATATAAGGTTTTTCCTTTTTGCCCTTTCAAAAATGACAAGTCAAAGAAGTGCAAAGAGATAAAGACGATATTTTTCAGGAGATGGTAGGTGGCATTTTGGATTTTTAATCATGAAATATGTAAACCACCTTTCTTATACATAATCAGAGCAAACTCTTTCTAATAAGCAGGAAGAACAAAACATAGTAGCATTTGACTGCAGTATTTATGGAAGGAATAAGGAAACACTTTGTTTCATACAAGTTATTGGAGACCAAGAAACCTTTTGCATTTTTTATGATGTTTCCCTGCACAGACATGGAGGATTATATTTATTAAATATTGAATTATATTGAAATTGGATTGATGCAGCCAAAGAAGGACATTTCTTTGTATTCCATTTTTTCTCCTTTTAAAAAAGGGAAATGTACTCATATTGATTGCAGTACAAGTAGTCATTTGTTTTAATTTAAAAATATAGGATTGATTTTGAGAAGGTGATAAATACTGCTAATAAAAAAATTCAAAATGGGGATTTATAATGATTCTCTGTTAAGTCAATGGTTTAGAGAGGCTAACTTATAATAAAAGTAGAGACGTGCTGAAATATCCATAGCTAATGGATTATTTGCCATTTTCTAGTGCTGCAAACTTTCCTTGGTTTGCTGGGTCCTGCTACAAAAAGTAAAATTTATATCATCTAATGCTCCTCGCTCCTTGCTTTTTGTCTTTCTTGTGCTAAAAATGGGCAGCTGAGGGTCTAGCAAGCAGCTGTGGGGCCCACTCCCTATGCAGATGTGCACAGGTATCCCAGAGAGGGGCCAGAGGCAGGTGTGGCTGCTGCCATGGGGCTCGGGTATCCCAGAGAGGGGCCAGAGCCAGGTGTGGCTGCTGCCATGGGGCTCAGGTATCCCAGAGAGGGGCCAGAGGCAGGTGTGGCTGCTGCCATGGGGCTCGGGTATCCCAGAGAGGGGCCAGAGGCAGGTGTGGCTGCTGCCATGGGGCTGGGGCATTGCAGAGGGCCCAGAGCCAGGTGTGGCTGCTGCCATGGGGCTCGGGTATCCCAGAGAGGGGCCAGAGCCAGGTGTGGCTGCTGCCATGGGGCTCGGCTTTGCCGGCAGTGCCCCACACGTTCCCCGCAGCCCCACACCGCTCCCGCCTTGCGGCAGCCGGGCCGGGCAGGGCTCAGCAGCACCGGGAGCTCTGTGACTCGTGCCTGTAGCCCTGAGCTCCCTGTTCCCGCAGCACCAGCACCTGCCTGGCACCTTGCCCTGCCTCCGGCCACACAGACCCTCCTCCTGCCCCCTGGGGCTTGACGCGTCCCGTGTCCCTGCGAGGATCGGGACCGCAGCCAGCCCGCCGCCGCCCGGGGCTCGGAGAGCATCCCACCGGCACAGAGCGCAGCCGGGCCGGGATGAAGGACGCCCCTTCTTGTGGCTCCCAGGGCACGGCACGGAGAGCAACCTGCCCACGGATGGCCTTGCCTCTCTCTCAGGAGCGGGGTGCTCTCCACCCGGCAGCCCCGAGAGCCAGCCCCGGGTGTGGCAGCGGCTGCCCAGCCCGGCTGGGGCACTCCGAGCGGGGCACTGACACCCCGGGCAGGCAGCCGGCATCTGCAGCCGGGATCCCACCCCCAGCTGCAGCCGAGCCTTTGCAAACCCGTCTCTCTGTTCACTGATGCTTTGTTCTGTCACTTAGCAAAAAGTAGGCAATTTTTTTTTCCATTCTTTTTTTCCTCCCAAAAAAACTTTTAGAAGAGCAAAAACGCAAATCTGGAGAAATAAGAGAAGCCTGATGCTAACACTTCAGGTTTACAGGAGTGGTGGCTGAGCAGGCATTTCTGAACAGTCTTTTCTTTTCTTGAGTGAGTGATAGCAAACTCAGTGTTATTTCGCATGTAGGTATTACCATTTTAACTTTTACTGAGGTAAAATAACACCTTGTCACTCAGTGCAAATACCAATCACAAAATGAATTAATTGTAATAACTGTTGTCAACAGAACAAAAGACTTGTTGCTTTCCTAAGCAGATTTCAGTGCCACTGATAACTATATACAGAGGTTCCCTTTGGGCTTATTCAGTGCATGTAGTCAGAACATAATTTCATCTGTCTTTCTCTGTACTTTGTTGTAAAGGTCTCAGAAACTGAGTTAAAAACATGTATTTTTTTACATATCGCTAAGCATACATTTTTCAATCCTTATGATTTTTTTCTCACAGAATCCCTAAACATTTTTACTAGTTAATTAACACTTCTTTTGTGGCTAATTTATTAAAGAATTAACATGTTTATAACAGGCTGCAGAATCTGTTGGTTCACCTTATGCTGTGATGGACAGTTACGTTCAGAGAAAATATGGGCAGCTGTTTTGCCGCACAAAATAAATTTTTGCTAATGTTACTTCTTCAGCCAGTCATCTTTATCGAAGACGAACACTGCTATCCCAATAGATGGGGGAAGTTTCCTTTGAAAAGGGGGGAAGAGAGAAAAAATTAGCCAAGAAAAGCAGAATTCTTCATACTTGTGCTAACCACAAATTTATTCAAGCAAAGTTTTGGTTGGGGGGAGTGGGAGAAACTAATTAACTAATTTCACAAAGGAGCCTCAGCAGGAATTAGTGCCAATATGCTATACTCATTTTACATGGCTATTTAGCTTAATAATCAAAAACACTATGGCATATCCTGTATATTTTACTGCAAATGCTATGTATTTTCTTAAAGAAACATACATTAATATTGCAGCCTGGGATAGTCAGACATCACTGCCAATGGAACAGACACTCATCAGGAACTGACCCACACAGCAGTTAGAGATCCATTTTGCATCCTTATTTAACAGAATGTGTATTTTAGATTTCTTCCCCCCTCTTGCCTTTCAAAATGTACCAACAGGCTTCAGTACCCCCCACCCTCCTTGGGAGCAGAATCACAAACTAATATAAAATACATGGAAAAGTAATTACCCCTGTATCTTCCCCTAGAAATAACCTGGAAAGCAGGAAAATGCCCCAGGTAAAAGTTTGGGTAAGGCTGCCTGGCGTGAAGGGTGGGAGGCTAAAGAAGCACCAGTGGAGCAGCTGAGCATCATTAGCCAGGCTCTGGGTCCAGCTGCTCTCTCTGGGTTAAACAGGGTGCAGCTCTCTGCTGCAGCACCCCCCTGCAGAACCACCCTGGCACCACACTTGACTAAGACCTTGCTGAAATAATTTCCTTTCCAAAGATGGTTGGTGTGGAGGGCCAGGGGCCTTGTGGCGCCCCTGTCTGGTCTTTGCAGTGGGTAATAGTGCCATGCAGCCTTGATGTGGCGAATTTCAGATGTTTCCCCTCCAACCCTCTGCTGTCAATAACATTTGGTTTGTCTTTCTTGTTGGCAAATGCTGTGTCTTCAGCCACCAGTCGGTCAAATGTTCCTGCTTCTACAGGGAGCTTGCTTTTGCGTGGGCAGCTTGGCTCTGCAGCTGCAGTAGAGCATCTGTCTGCCTCACACGGGCTCTGGTGCCGGGGAAGGACCCGCTGGCCCACTGCTCACTGCTCTGGCACATGGCTCAGTGTAAGCTACAGCACGCTTCTTCTCACAGTCATCTCTCCTTTGCATTGTTTAATGTAAACAGTTTTGAATGTGCCTGAGTGGTTTTTGTCTCATGTGCTTCCCATGGCAGACGGGACATCCGTGGTGATTGTGCTGGAGTGTGAGTGGTTTTGTTTCAGCAGCCTTGGGCTACGGCTGTGGATGATCTTGTGTGGATGCACAGGGATGTAGGAGGGCTGTGCAAGAAACTTCCTGCAGCTCAGGTGTTTATCAGAGAGAAGTGGCTGTGGGAGGCAGCTGCTCCTTGGGCCTGTGGCTTTTGTGATGCTGTGGTTTTTGGGGCACACAGCCAGCACTGCCTGGGTTCTGGTGCACCTCTGACATTGCTCCTCTGCTTGGGGTTGCAGCTTACCTGAAGATGTAAGGTTTTGGACAGAGGCAGCAGCATGAAAAACGTTGCCCAGCATCTTCTGTGTGTTGTAATGTCATGTGGGAAGAAATAGCAGCTCTGCTTGGGATGCAGCAGCCATCCTTGTATGGACTCATGGGGTGTTTTCAGAAAAAGCCAGCTTCAAAAATCCTGGTCAGGCTGGGCATGGGCAGCACAAATGGGACAGGAGGACATGTCCACTTTCCCCATGCCAAGCCTGGGAGTGTGTGCTGTGTGAGAAAGCAGGGAGGGAGAATGCAGCGCTCCTTACCCCCTGTCTGCTGCCCCCCCCTGCCCTCACCAGTTTATATCCCAGTAAATCTGTTTGAAAGATAGAAAATACTCCCAGCCTCTCATATAACATCGTCTCTTGTGCTGACTGGTGCTTTTTGCTGTTGTAACTTGGCTGTCACATTGTTTGCCCACCATTCCTTTGAGGCACATCAGTGATGCTGTTCCACTTTGGGAAGTTGGAAATTAGGGTGCCCTAGGTCAGGTGGCTCCAGCCCTGGCCATGAGCTTTCCACAGCAGAGCCCAACAGCCCTGGTGACTGGCAGGATGGGACCTGTGCTGTTTTGCTGTCACTGGGGCTGATTTTGGGTTTGCTTCTCAGCCATCACTATTCTGTGTTTTTTTCTGCTCCTCTTTGGGTGATTAACTGCGAAAAGAAGCATTTCTCGTTTCTGCAAGCCACTCCTCTCCCTGCTCCTTGGCACTAGTTGCTAATCAAAACAGGTCTTTGATAGCCAAATGGCATTTGGCTGAGCCAAACACAGAGCTAGACACACAGGCTTCTTGTGATTAAGAGCTTTATTAATGTGAGGTTTAATGCAAGTTCACTTGCAGCGTGAGGACCCAATGGTAAATGTTCAACAATCTAATTCTGTAGCACTGTGTTTTATTTAGCATGAAAATATTCCTGGGTAGGCAAAAACACTGCTCTGCTTAGGAGTGATGCTTCGATGGATTTTAAAATATTAATTTTTTGCTCTTTCCAGGGCAAAGGTGTGTTAGCCTGTCATTTTATAAAGGGACAAGCTGCTTTTTCTTTTTTAATCAAACCTGTGTCTATAGATAAACAAATGCAGAGCTCTAAACAAGTAAACTTTTACTGTATTTGTATAATTCATGTTCATACGATACCAGAATATTCCAAGAGATATTTTGGGGAAATTTGTAAAATAAATGTGCTTCCTGGCAGAGACCTTGTGTGCCAAGTTTTAGCCTGGGCTGCATTTTCACAGCTGAGTTATAAACCCCTGAAAAACAGGATTTATAAT
>VXAX01001794.1:350770-366032 GCA_013399835.1 Leptocoma aspasia
TCTGTAAAGGCCAGACTTTCCCATCCCGGCGTTTACAGCTCATATGGAAGTGAGTAAACTTTGTGGCCTGCTAAGGGCAGCTTTACGAAGTGCTAAAAGGCTTTAAAGCAGCAGCACCACAGCGGCCGCTGCTGCAGGAGGCAGTGCCCAGGTGCGGCTCCCGCAGGGCTTCACTCCTGCACTTCCCACTGGCACCCTAAATTGGGAATGGTCCCTAATTCTGAATAATTTATGCCCTTTCGCTGGGGCTGCAGCCCCGGCAGCCACAGTGCCTCCAAAGCGTGCCAAAAAAGCTCCTTCTTCTAACTGGAGTAGGCTTTTTTGGGGCAGGCTCCCCCTGGGATTGTGGGCAGTGAGTTTATTTTGGTTCCCGCAAGTGTCTGCATCTGCACCACTGTGGTACCTGCCTTCCTCAAACACCCCTTCCCCCTGTGCAGAGAATCACACATTTCTTCAATCAGAATTTCTGTTTTTTGACCCAGGGTAACACCCAACCTCTGGAACTGACCTCAAAAATTGAAGAGCAGTAGATTGAATAAAATAAAGCTTGTAATACTTTTCTCACTCTTTCTGACAAATGCTAAACATCACCTTTCCCACTTCCAGGATCAGTGGTGCAGCCTTGGAGACCAAGAACAGAGATTGCAGCTCTTGCTGCAGTTCAGTTCTCAGGTCACGGTCTCAGCAGTGGTAATTAGTAACAAGCATCTCTATATGCAAGAAAAAGCGGGGCAATTCCAATTCCTGCGTACTTCTAGGAAGAAACTTGAATAAATACAAAAATAAGGGCCCACCAGATTGCTTTGTTCCTTTAACCCATGTTGCACTTAGTGAATCCATAGCTGGTACTGACAGTACTTGAAGGGGTTAGGGTATGTTCTGATCATGCTATGGCACAACAGCCACCCAACAGAGCTGCTATTGTGCACCAGCCAGAAGTGGAAAAATACTGACAGCAAAACTTTGAAGCCCTCTCTTCCAGGGAGCTTTCCTTGACCATTTCTCTCATGTTCTGAAGAGCCAGACTCATGAGAAGACCTTTATTCCCACCCACCTTTTCTTTCTTTGTAGGCCTGATTGTCCCACAGGCATCTCCTGCTGCAGGAAACCAACAGGTCTGTCTGTCAGACATAGGTGGCTGCTGCTGAATGGAGGAGAGCTTCCTCCACCCGTGATAATAGCATGTGGAATGAATAAAAAATTCTTCCTTTGAGGAAAAGCTTCAGTCAATCCACACTTGTGGATTGATTTAGGACAAGGCATTTAATTGGAATTTCCTTCAAACTTTATGTTTAAGTACTTTATTTGCCCCATTTAATTTTCTTAAGCAGAGTCTATAGACAGACGCATCTCTTAGGACCAGGGCTTTTTTTTTTTTCTCATTTAGAGCGTTGAGCTGCCTACATCAGGCAGCATTAAAAATTCAAGATTTGCCCTCATCAGTGATTACTTTGAATAGGAAGCAGGTTGTTATTGTATAGCAGGATACAGTGGTTACAGGACTGAGAGTGTGGGATGGTGCTCACTGCATGTACACCTTTAATAACAGTGCTTTTGCATCTACACATTGTCCATGTGTTCCATCTTGTGCTCTTCCATAACAGTGGATGCAAATGCAAACAGGCAATTTCTCTTGGCTTTGATGGGCTTTTCCCTGGAAAACCTAACTCCTTGTGTTGTGTAAGTTTAGTGCATTGACAGGGTCAGTAAATGTGTTATGTCAGAGTACACATGAATAAAGTTCTGAAATTCTCTAATAGGCAGAAACTTTTCAGATGTTATGAGTGGAGTTAGCATGTTATCTTGATAAGCATCAATGCATTTTAATAAAAACTTACTAAATATGTGATTTTTGCGTCAGAAAAATAAACTGTTGGTACCTAAGCAACATGCACGTTTTGGGAAAGGGGTGGTTTGGACTTTCCTAGTTTTTTCAAGTAGGGGATCTTTTTTGCATTATGAGTTGAAAACAGAAGGAATGTCCCTGCTCCAATGAAGAAGACAGATAGATCCCTGTATGCATTTCAGATTTAGGGTTGTGTGTAGTGGTATGGATGGCAGAAGACCCCAGTAAGCAAGGCAAATATAGATGTGCTAACTTGAAAGCTAATACCAAAATTAGATTTATAACTATGTAAGACATAAATCTGAATATTGGTAGCTAAGATCCTTAGGGATTGCAGGCATACCTGTCATTTTAAAATGTACTGTGCTGTTTGTATATCCTGCATCTGATCCTGTTTCTGTCAGAGAACAGGAAAGTCTTCTGCTAAATGCTTCAAAGCCACCCCCATCTCTTCAGAAACCCAGAGAAAGCTTGTTTGCTGCTCCTGCACACCCAGCTTATTCATTAGCAAACTAGATCCTCATTATGATGATCTCATTCATTAGCAGACTAGATCATCTGGTGCTTCCAAACTTCTTGTTTCAAAGCGCTGTGTTCAAAGCCAGCTGCTGCGAGTGCCAGGCTGTGTGGCGGCTGCTGGGGCCTCGGGAGCTGTGCTGTGAGCCTGTGTGTGTGTGCTGAGTGAGCTGGGTGTGCAGGACAGCCCTGCACAAATGGGACATCCCCTCAGAGCTGCCAGCACAGCACCAGTGGTGTCAGTGCCGTGGCAGTGACTGGGGGACTGGCTGACAGGCTTCAATATTGTTGTGGCCCGACGGCAAAACAGAACATTCTGACTCCAATATCAGAAGGATTAATGTGACTTATTAAGATGACTCCATTGTTCAGAAGGTTTGGGCTATGATGTGCCCAGGTACAGAGCTTAGATGATTTCTTCTTCATGCTCAGTACAAGAATGCCAGAATGCTTACAATTCAGTGATAACAGTTCTCCACACTATTGGCTGAGAAAGAGAAAACCCACATCTCCCATCCTGGGAGACAGGGCAGACAAACACCACCTGTGTCCTTGAAAACCCAGCTCAGAGATATGTTTAGAGAATTCTGTGCTGAGAAAGTGAGCTTTCCCCTGGGAAGAAAAACCTCAGCAGGCTTGCACCCAGGAAACCCATAAAATGTCAAGACGACAGCTTCAAGATCAGTTCTAGTACGTCACGACTGCTAAACTCAGTTTTAAAGCTGGGGCAGCAGGAAGGGTGTGTGTGCATGGGGGCAGGTGGGAATTATTCTGTAATTTACATAGCAGACATTTTTTCATTTGAAATTTCTTTTGTATGTTCAATAATGAAGCTCTAAAATTGTGTAGCAATTAACTGAGGAGTGATGTCCAGGTAGAATCAAATGGCAAAATGTGACTTTTCAGAGGAAAAAAAAAAACAAAACGGTTCCATGCTTTTTCTCCAAGCATAAGAACATCCAGCTTAAATAGAGTATTCAATTTTTAATGAATTGGGATCTTAGTGTTCCATGATCTATGGATGAGGAGCTAAAATATGATAAATGTGCCCACACAACTGATAGAATCATGCATGGCATAGCTGCTTTGGAAGATACTAGTTTGTTTTTTTGTTTTTTGTTTTTTTAATTTTCTGCTTAAATATATTCTTGATCATGAACATAAACGGGTAAGTGATTTGCAGCAGTTTTAATCATTTCCTCAAACATTTTTACTTCTTTAAATGAACTGTACTTTAACCTAAATTGTTATGCCTCTCTTCTACTTGTAGAAGAGAGGAAGGTTTTAAAATTATCTAATATGGGACAGTATTTAGCATTCAGTATTTTCTAGCCCAAGAAACATTATATAATAATCTATAATCAAAACCACTAAAAACCTGTTAACTGCTAAATTCTGTTTCATTCTAACATTACAACTAAAACTCATTTATAAGTAAATGAAAGTCAAGAGGATTAAATTCAATTAAAATTACTTTGAAGTATGGGGGAAAAATGTTTCATGGTGATATAAATCAACATATTGTTATTGCCTTCTTTTCCTTATCCGCTAAGGGTCTCTAAAGCAAAATGTAGTCTAAATTATACATGGAGAACAAATAGAGAGAAAAGAACGCCACGCACCCACAAGCACAACCCAACTCAAATGAAAGGTTTGGGTGTACTTGTGGATGAATGGTGTGCTTTTCTATATGCTTTGCAAGCCAGAATTGTGGAAGGTTTCTCCCACTTGCAGCCTCCATACCTTCATTGAGTGCAGTATAAATAGAAAGCCAATTAAAGTACATCTTTGTTATAAAAAAGAGGGAGACAAACAAAAAAACCAACATCATTTTAGCGTGCATGCATTTTTTACTGAAAGTAGGATCTCAGCAGAGAAATTAACTTTAATAATCTATGGATTACAAGACATATCAAACCTTCAAAGCATTGCAGCCTTAGATCTATTCTCAAAAGGGTTTAAATTACTTTAATAGTTAATAATAAGTGATATGACTCATTTTTCCAAGTAAATCAAGATCGGTTGTCATTTGTACATCTGGTCTCCAAACCTCTTAATTATGGCAAAGAAATTCCTCGGTACCTACTGAGCACATCTGAGGTGTGCAATACAAAAATGCACTCTTATTTTTTCTGTTGTTATTTGATGATTTAGGACATAAATGCAATGCAAAACAGAGAGCAACATTTTAAGTATCCCTTTAACCCAGCAAACATTAAGCCCCACTAGAAAAACATGCAGCCACCCTACAGAGAAATTCAGGGCACATCCCTTACTGTCAATTGAGCTATTGATCTTAGACATGCACGGAGCACTTGGAAACCCGTGTGTGTCTGTGTGCAGATATGCAAATCATGAACATCCCGTTGAAGACATTTTTATTGAAAGAGGGCTCAAATCTTCAACCTTCCTGAAGAGTCATTGTTGGCCATTAAAAATCAGCAACCGAAAATTTCCCTAACTCCTTGCCTAGAGAAGTTTGCTCCCATGAGCAAGATCAGGACCATAGAAAAACAATGCTATTGTTGTTTAAGAAAAGAACTTCACTGTCTGCTTTAAATCATATATTGTTCCCACAGGTTTCAATTACTTCACATAACGAGACGGTGCCAGCGCGTAACAATGGCGTGGCTTTCTGTCTCCATGGCTCTGGTACAATACTTTTAAATGAATTATCAAACTGATCAAAACAAACATTGTTCCTCTCATTACTGCGCTGCAACCTCGCCATTAGCAGAGTTAGCATCCACACATGTAGCCAAGTGCCTGGGGACACAGATGCTTGCTGGGCAAGTTGCTCTCCCAGCAGGAGAGGCTGCAGGGCTGGGGGCAGAGCTCCTCTCGCTGCCAGGGGTGGGCAAGGTGCTCCTCCACCAGGCACCTGCAGCTGTCCTGGTGCATGGCAGTGTGTGAGCATCATAGCCTGTCAGATCCTGCACAGCAGCTTAAAGAGGTCTGAGGGTAGGGGTTCTTTTCACGGGAGATTTTAAAGAAGCACAAAAGTTACCCTTATATTTGTCCATTCTTGTAAAAATCAGCCTATAAAAAAGCACCATTGAAACACACTCAACAGCAGCTTCACATGGTTAAACTATTTTGCATTATCTCTTCAAAGGCCACAAAAAGTAGAGATAATTCACTCTTGAATCCTAACATTTGTATGGGAAACATGAAGTGACTCTTGGCTGGCTGTTATTTGCAGTTCACACGATTGAATTAGGGAGTCCAGAGACGGAATCATGGAATCACAGAATAGTCAGAGTTGGAAGGAACCTCTGGAGATCATCCAGCTCCAATTGCCCTGCCAAAGCAGGGTTACCTGGAGCAAATGCATGCAGGAACCAGGTGGGTTTTGAATGTCTCCAGAGAGAAAGGCTCCACAACCTTGCTGGGCAGCCTGTTCCAGTGCTCAGCCACCCTAAAGACAAGGGGCAGGAAACAGATTTTGTTCTCCTCTTGTTCTTTGTCAGGTATAACGTCTTGATAAGATTTTGTGTTGTTTTAAAATAGTGATCTACATTTTCCTCTTTAACTCCAGCAGTCTTTTTGTCCCTTGCTGTGACACTTTAGCAGTGTGTCTGTACCACAGCACCCACCAGCTCCAGGGAAGTTCTTCTGTAGGCACAGCTGGCCTTGGCCAGGCTGCAGGGCTGTGCAGCTGGGAGCTCCTGCTGCAGCCTGGCAATACCAGCTGAAAAACAGAAACACCCTCCCCACCTTGCCCAAACACACTGAATAAATACCAATTGTAATAAATTGCAATTTTCATAGCCATCACAGAGAATTGCTTTTTTATCCCCTCAGACCTAAGCTGGAGTTTTACCACTGGGTAGGACGGGATCTGTGCTGAAAGATGACTCTAATGTTTATTAGAGATGCTTTGCTGGCAGATCTGTGAACTTTCTGCCATAAAGTGAACTTCTCCAGTTGTGCTGTTGCATTCATTTTGCAAGTATTAATTCAGGCTCATTGCACCTTGGAAACCATTTGAATATTTATAATTTTAAGTATTTATTTTCAAAGTTAAATTAAAGCACTATTGTCTTGCAACTAACCTTACTTTTTCCACCATTCCAAAAACAAAACCTCCAGTCTGATAACCTTTATTTATAGATGGCAGTAAGCATATTTAGCAATTTTATTATTCATGACCCTTGTAATAAATATCATAATCAGAATACAGATGTATGAGATAATTTCTATATGGAAGTCACTGGAATAATTCTTGTAAAATAAAAATAGGATTGTATTCAGAGAAATAATATGTCCATATTTAATGTGTGTCTTAGTACAAACTAAGAGACCACACAGTGGTTTTTTTTTTTTTAAGTCTACATTAATAACAAGCTTCTTTAATAGAAACAAAGCTCTAAAAATGTGACTTTTGGTGTTAACTTTATTTTCTGTCACATATTTATATTCTTCTATATACAGTCCTTAGATTTTTAATACAAACAGGAAAGGGACTGCTGTGTGCTTTGTGTGAACACATAATCAGCAAATGTGCAATTTCTTGAACCAGTTGCTCCCAAGAAGTTAAACCCAGTCTTTTGTTAATGCCACCTTTACTGATGTCTGTACCAAAGATGCAGATGATCAGATAAACATCATATTCAGACTTCGCTCACTAATTGACTGAACAAGAATCGGTCACACTTTATGTACCATTCCATAATGGATTTTCATGTTTGTGAACCCTAACTGGCTGTGGAAATGGAAAGCAAATGTCGCATAATCAAAAATAACTTTGTGGTTTAGGTTTTTTTAAGACACGAGAAAAAACCCAACTTTTTTCTTCCCAGTTTATGACAGGTTCATCATTACAGACAGGTGATGAATGATCATTTTTTGGTCATATCAGCTGTTGTGCTACTGTTTAGAGAATTTTTAAAATGATTGCTAAATATAACATTTTTCAGTTAGATGTTATATGAATAATTGATACAGTAAAGTGATGCTGAAAGACACAGGTATAATAATTGAAAGTTTTTTGTCAGAGGTTTTTGAGAACACATGCCACTTATTGAGTATCTGACTATCACCATATTAAGCTGGGTTTCTTTTTACTTGTGTATCTTCAGCAGAAGCTCTCATTAAGCGTATTGTAAAAAGATCCTTTTATGAAAATGCTATCAAGTATTTATAACTACAGCACTGAAGATCAGAGGAGGATATTGTTCAAAATCTGTGCAACATAAAACTGGTCAGAAATATCAGCATCAATCAGTGTCAAAATTAAAACTGACTTGAATTTGTTTTCTTTTAAAACCCTTTTTATTTTTTTTGAGTGGGTTATAACGAGCACACACTCATTTTGACAATCTTATTTGCTGGCCCCATATTGCAATAAATCAGAAATGTGCTGGTAATAAAAGGAAAATATTGAGGCTAACAAAGCAAAAGAAATCAACCCACCACCACCACTAATCTATGCAAAATAAGAACCCTTCTTTCACCTGAAAGGTCCTAATATGAATGTGGAAATAGGGGAACTGTCCATGAGCCTAAAGGTTTGAGTTATCAGTCCTAATACTTTTGGCTTAAAAAAAAAAAAAAAAAGCAATCTGGATTAAAGGTTATTAGATACTCCCAAGCCTGTGTAGCAGAAGTGTGACCATGTATTACCCACTGGACACTTCTTCTGTCCTGTATATGAAGAGATTATCTTGGATTTCTAGAAGCCAAAAGAAGGGATAATGTATAAACTTCTGACATTGGCACTCTTCCAAGAGAAAGTTGTAACAAGCCTGACAAATAAGGAAAAAAAAAAAAGCCAGAACAAAGGGTGAATGGCATATGGTGGTTATCCTACAATATGGTCCTTATCCCTTTTAATACATCTCTGGAAGACATAAATGAAGCATGGCAATGGTTTCTGAAGAGCCGACATGGCTGCGTTGTACTCTTGGAGAAACAATAATTTTTAAATTATTTTAAAAATAATTTTTGATTATTTTTTTATTTATGGGTCCTGGTGAACTCAGATGTTCAGGCTAGATCCCTGCACAAGGACTTCACTTTCACTTGAGTAGTGTGGCTGGCTTGTTCTAGATCTTCTGGAGTGACTGGTAAGTTTAGGAGTTTCTCTGGTCACAAAAATTGTTTGTGTGGCGGGGAAATTCACTTTGGGAATCAGTAGTGTTGCTATTAAGGTGACCATGCTGATATTGTGCTTTTCCTGCAAAGGGGAGGAGCAATCCTCCCAGGGCTTCAGCCTGGAACTATGCTTGCTGCCCCACCTGCTCCTCACCCAGGTCAGGCAGAGCATCTTCCACCTTGGCTTCTGTGCTCTTTAGCATGAGTGTTGCCCATCCAGTGTTAGTGGTCATCCCTGCTCATCACAGACACTTTTCAAAATCATGTGAGCAAAGCAGAGAAGCAGCAGGATAGCTGGGATGATGGCAGAGTTGCACTTCCCTGCTGTCCTTTCCTCCATGGCAGTGTTGCCTGTTGTGGTGGGATCTATCATCCCAAGGCCAGGGACTGGACCAGCAGCCATACAGGTTCTCTGCCTGTTAAAGCAGTCTCAGTATGCATCATCTCCAACTCTCCAGGATTTTCTGGATCAGAACACAAAGGTCCTAAGTGTAGATTTGTTGTGTGGGAGCCCTCGGATGAACACCCGTGGAAAGAACACCCCTATCTCACTGTTGCTAGCTGCTCAGATAGTAAAAATAAAGGAATCCTTTCAAAGAAAGAATATTCTCATCACATAATGCCAGATCGTATTTTGTATCTAATCCTTCTGACTTCAGTACAAAAAGTGAACAGAGGGTAAAACAAAGTACTTTGACAGTGTCTTAGTTAAAAGAAGATCTCAGGAAATGAGTGCGATAATGAGCAATAGGCTAAAAATTCCAACATATTGCACCAGGTCCTGAGAAATAATGCAAAAGCAAACCCCTTTGTTCAGATAATCACCAGTTACATACTCTGCTAGCTGCTTATTAATTGTCTGGATGACACTGGAGTTGTTTGACCAAAAGATGAGGCCACTTTTCCTAAGCCATTACTCCTCACCCCACCTCTGCACAACACTAAGGAAGGTTTTCAAGCTGTTACACTGCTCTGATATTGGCCAGATCTTTGTGCACTGAAATTCCCCCAAATGGCTCCCTTCCTCCTGACACACTTGTAAACAAGTTTTCTTCTTTTTTAGACATTGGTAGCATTGCTATATAGTAATTGAAAAATTCCAGAAGACAGCCCAAATCTTTGTTTTACTGTTTTTTGTAATAGAAATTATATGGCTTTTGAAGCTCTTCCACTGAGACTCGGCTTGAGAAACCACAAAGCTAGGGATTTGAGAATTTATTTACAATATGTTGACTTTATTTTTCCTAAATCTAGCTAAATAACTAAAAATATCATAATTAATGCAGGAGCCTATGACTGTCTTTTTCTTCTTCTCTTCCAAAGGAGCTCCAGATTCACAGGATTCACTCTGTAATACAGATAAATTTAAAGAAGGTTTTAAATTCCCGCAAGGTTCACAAAATACTGGCTACATCTTGTAAATCATGACAAAATGCAGCACCTTTGAATTACAGTTCTTCATTTAAAAAAAAAGTAATAAAAAAAGGAAAGACAAAAGATGATAAAAATAATTCTGGGTCTGACTACAAGTATGTACATTCCTTCATGATTTTGTCCATTTGAATAGAAAACTCTTTCTCTACACTAACTTATTAGGATCTTTCCTTGGAACTGCACCCCAAATGAGTCAGATGTTCTGCTTCAGATTAAGTTAACTAATTATATTACTTTTTATCTTTGCCTTCAGGTAACTCCTCATACTTCCAGCTCATGCAAAGGGTGGTAAAACCTTTTATAATAGTATAATTTATTTGGAACCAGCTACTAAAGGGCATAGCAGCACCTGAAAGAGAACTAATGCCAAAATGTTATTAAAAATAAAAGTCTCACAGGAAGCTGTTTCTCCTCTTTATGAACATGCTTGAGAATCCAGGTGGGAAGAATGGACCTAGGCCCATGTTGTAGCAAGTGCTACATCACTTCCAACATTTATGGCTGAAAAAGTACAAACACACTGTTCATATGGTTTTCTTTCACATTGGTTAATCTAGTTTTTATTTTCTGTAAGCATGTGGCAGGTCATGGCTGCATGGCCACTGTGGGCTCTTACAGGTGATTTGCCCTTCCCAAGAGCAGGTGCATCATTAGTCACTTGGGAGGGCCTGAATGTGTTGTCTCTTTTTTTTCAGAGCAGCCAGCTCCAACTGCTGTTTAGAAACCAGGAGTGGGCCCACAGGCCAGCACTGCTTCAGTTCCTCAGCAGTGAGGCACGGGCTCCTCTGCTGCTCTGTCCATGATCCCAGGGCACTGCCTCTGCCACGGGGCTCTGGGAGCTGGGCTCTGGGCACCCAGCATCCAGCCCCAGTCCTGAACCATTGGCACTGCTCTCAAAGGCAGGGTTGTGCTGTTTTCTTTTCTTTTTTTTTTTTTTTTTTGCTCCAGGTTCATTTACATAAAGGGCAGGATTTTGAATTGGAAATTTTCTGACTTTTGAACTGGCCAGAGATCTGACAGTTGTGATCCTCACTTACAAAGGACATCCTATATTAACAATAAGCTATTTTTTCAGTTATTTTTCATATTCATATTCAGTTTCATATTATTTACAATTTGAGCCACGGGCCCATGACCTGCACCTTCCCTATTGTATGCAGAAGGATGTGCAGGATTTTCTACAATGTCTCTTATACTTTACATCTTTAAACACAAAACCTGGAAGCCACTAAGTCATTATCTTTAGAGTGTTTTTCAGCTCCTTCTGAAAAAAAAAAAAAAAACAATTTGAGGCAGTTTTAAAATTAATGGCAAGGTATGATCTATAGAAATGCTCTGAACCCAGGCCATCAGATGGTAGCAAAGATGTTCTTAACCTCTGACAGTGAAGCTCTGACTGTTCCTCACAACTTTTGGCAAATATATCTTCAAAGACAAACAAACATGCAGTGCTCAGGCCAGGAAGGGATGAAGCACCTTACCTTGCAAAATCAGGTCAGATGGTACCTCTCTGTGTCTTTCATTATAAAGAGATTTCTCTCCTCTAACTTCTATCCTGTACTTAAAATACCACTGGGATTAAAAATTAGAAGTTGCTGTCCCATAATAGACCAAGCTGACCTCTATATTTCAGTGGTGCTGCTGAGACTGGTGTGTAAATGACATTGGTGGATCTCAGTGCAATTTGGGAGCCTGATTTTTCATCAGTGTGCTACTCTACCTGACCCTCAGCTATTTACCCCAAAACATGCCGTGTTTTTAAGCAAGTGTCATACTGCTGCCATCTTCCTGGCCATGAAGTTTTCTCTTCTTCATGTATGGTCAACTCTAAGGCAGATGCTAATGGAAAGCTGGAGTCTGTTTCTGCCTCCTGGTGAAGATCAGGGATTTCTCAAGCTGATGTCCAATGGATGGCACTCTTGGGATGATGGGACTTCCCACTTCACAAGGGCCCACCTCCTTGGTTGTGTTAGGTCCCTACCTATCTGAAAAGGGTTTAGAGAAGCTCAGAGGCACCATCAGTCCTTGACACTTCCTCTGCTCCTCCCCACACTGTGAACTTGTCCTAAGAGGGTTTCCAAACAGTTAATTCCCTGTCTCTGTCCAGGCCTTGGAGCATTTCACAATGCTATTGTCATCCTAGAAGGCAAGAACACGTAAGCAGGAGTTTCCTTTTTTTCTGTAGCACCTTTATTTAATTCCCTCTGTGGTCCATTTTAACTCCCTCCCTCCCAGCCATTGCTCTCTGTGGGGCTGTGGCAGAGCCCTTGCACCAGTGCCCCCTCCTGCCCCTGCTCCTTCACTTGTCCCAAAGGTTCCACCTCTCTTCTAATGTATTAGCAAAGCCCTTCCCTTTTGAGGTCTCCAGGTTTTCCCTTACGAGCAGAGAAAGGGGCAGAGGGCCGAGATGGTCTGGACTGCACTCCACAGCTCTGGAGCCAGCGTGGCTGGCACCCCTTCCCCAGCCCAGAGGGGTCTCTGAGGACAAGTGTGTTTTGGGTGTAAGGATGCTTGTGTGTAGCATGAACCATGGAAGGACTACAGGTAGCTCCAAAGGCAGTATGTTAAGATACTTTTCCTGGTGATCCCTCTTATTAGAAAAAAAAGAAAAAAATCAAAAAGCCAAACCTTTTCCTTGCTCCAAAATGCTGTTTCACTAACTCCAAGCGTCAAAAGGATTTTATTCTTAGCCTTCTGTTTCGATCAGTTAATTCCCACCAGGGCTGAGATAAAAATTGTCTGTGGGACACACTGTTCTTTCTTCTTATACACCTAATGTTGCTGTGCTATTTTGGGCTACCATTTAAATAAAAGCCAATTTGACTAAAGAGCAAATATATTCTGTCGAATGACGGCAAAAGGGCAGAGCTTGGGAAAAAGAAACAAGAAAATGCAAGGCATTCATTTTTCCTTTGTACTTTTTAATAAAAGAAATTCTCTTGCAGCTTAAAGTGACACTTTAAAAGATGTATGTATCGTGGCTTTTAAAAACACAATTAGATAACACCTTGTCAAATACTTATATTCTTTGTTGACAGCCTTGAGTACAATCACAATAACAGCACAGCTATTTCAGCATGTTTCTTATTCAGTTGCCATTGGCAGAGTCAGCCATTTTATAAAAATGTTACTGTTTATCACTTTAATCATCAATCTACATCTAGTCAAAACAATAAGTCAGAAGGAGTAGTAAATTATACTTGTGCAGCCCTGATGAGTTTGAACTGTTTTGCTGAAATTAACTGCAATAATTATCTATTTTTCTAAAGCTGTTAAGAAGTTCTGGGTAAAGAAATAAAAATTGGATCAATGAGGACTTGGCTTTTGCCTGTTTTATAAAAAAGAAACCTTTTTAGTAGGCTGAGAAGAATTTAACACTGAGTCTTGGTTTTCTAAAGGTAAAAGAATAAACATTGGTTTTGTTCTTTTTTTTTCTGTCTGGCATAAAGATCCTTAGACAGAGCTGTCAGGTGGCCCTGCCCCTGCCCCTGCCCCTCTCTGGAGGTGAGGCTGCTCCTGAGGCTCTACCCTGGGTGGAGGGGCTGCAGGGTGCAGGGCTCAGGACAGCAGCACACGCCTGGAGGTCAGGTGCTTGGTCTGTCTCAGGGATGTGCTCACTCTGGTTCTAATGTCAGTGCTAGCTACCAGCACTGACAGGTGCTCAGTCTGCTGCTGATGGAGATGTCTTTTGTGTTCAGATGCATATACATAAAAATAAATACATATGTATTTTTTTTTATCACCAAAAGTAACAGCAGCTATCAGGGCTCCCGTTTTACAGGTGTGGGAAGGGACCCCACCCATCCCACTGTGCTGGCTACAGGGCTGGGCAGGGATCTCCCCCAGCCCCACTGGGGGATGATGCTGTGACTGCACTGCAGCCCTGTGAGCCCTCCCTGGGGTGTCTGATGGGTGCAGTCCCCTCCCCAGCCCCTCACCTGGCATTACCTTTGCTCAGCTCAGCACAGGTCCCCCATGCCCACTGCTAGCCATCCAGCCCATTGGGTGGCTACCAAGAAAGTTTCATGGCTGGATGTCCAGCAGCAGTTTCTGCCTGCACCCTGAGCATGTTTCTGATTTTTTCAGGACACCTCTGATGGCCAAGGCTGTCTCCAGCTATTCCCTGTGGCTCCCTGTTTGGGTGCAGGGCAGGATGTCAGGGCTCGCTCCCACAGCAAAAGGTCTCCTGCCCCAGCAGTGCAGACATGTCACTTCCATATCACCAAAGCCTTTGTTTTTTCTTTTACCCTTGTGGCTCTGGTATTTTATTTCTTACCTTTTATCACTTTGAAGTATTTTATTTATCTCTTATTTTTTATCTGGATCCCAACTTCTTAGCAAAAACGTGAATCCTGTGTATGCATTTCATGTGTCGTGTGTGTGTGATCAGCTGGCTTTTTAGACTTATATACCATAGACTATCAATTTTACATTTGCTGCTCTAACCAAGAGGCTTTAATAATACAGGTCTAACTTTTTACTCTTTTACAAGACAAGGCAGCAAATTTAGAGTCCTTTAATCACATGAAGAATGATGGATATAACTAGGGGATTGAATTTTGGAAACAATGCTAGGACAAAAGAGTTCCTGATGGGATTCTATAAATATTAACAAAGAATATTTGTCTTATCTTTTGCTAGCAACCATTAAGTATTTAACCCTATTCATGGAACATTTTCTATGTTAAGAAAGCTTTAGCTTTTGTCTCCCCAACAGGCTGTCTGTCTGCTTCTCCAATATGATAGTTCTACTGCTTTGCCATGAAATTTTGATGTCAAATTTAATTTATTTATTGTAATATGAATATATATCATGGTTTACTAAGCAGTTATTTTGAACATTTATATGTATTTTTATTAATTTCTTCTAATTACTTACTAAGGCCCTTGTAATATGTAAGAATCCAAAGCATATGAAAGACACAGTCAAAAGCAATATATTAATGTAACTTGTGCCCTATGTAGGGAGCACAGCAGACATATTTTGGATTCCAAAGGAAAAAAAAAAAAACTAAACTAGTAAGCTTGAAGCATGTTGCCAACTTTGCATAGGTGCGAAAATTTCTGGCTCCTGGCAAAAGTTTATCTGCAGTTATTTGCCTCCTGGCTTGCTTTTTCTGCCTAATGTGTAAATAACAAATACATATTCTTGTTTATTTATTTATTTATTTGTTTATTTATTTATTTTTAGTTATTCCCCCTGTGTTTGGGCTTTCCTTGCCTTCCGGCCAGGCCAGGTTTCTGTTGTTACACAACTACCCCCAAAAGCCCCACAGCTCTCCTTGGGGCCAGGTAAAGGTGTGGCCCCGGCCGGGCTCCATCCCCGGGGATGCCATCGGCGGGGGGGGCAGCCCCCCCCCCTCCCGCCCC
>VXAX01001794.1:366399-410921 GCA_013399835.1 Leptocoma aspasia
TGCAGGGATGCGCAGGAATGTGCAGGGATGTGCAGGGATGCGCAGGGATGCTCAGGGATGCTCAGGGATGCGCAGGGATGTGCAGGGATGTGCAGGGATGCTCAGGGATGCTCAGGGATGTCCAGGGATGTGCGGGGATGTCCAGGGATGCGCAGGGATGTGCAGGGATGCTGCCCACGTGCTGTGTGGTACCCATGCACACCATCCCTGTCCCCGAGGGCATGCTCGGGGGCACTTCCTGATGCACTCTGCTCCAGCAAGCATCAGGACCCATGGCAGAGAGGGAAAAACGAACACATTCTGTTGGTGGACATGTTTCTGGGCTGAATGACTCTGAAAAGGAAGCTGAGTTTAATTAAGAACAGGTACTTAAAAGGAAACTGTTGACGCTTTTAGGCTGAAGCTGGAAGATTTGTTAAATTCCTGTTGTGATTGACTGGAGAGCAGAAGGAGATCTCTTGACTTTCCTGGGTCACAGCTAGGAATGGAGAGGAATCTTTCTTTTGCCTCAGCAAGCTGTGGGAGCTACTTCAATGGCCAAAAATAATTTTGAGTATAACACATCTGCATACAACAGAATAATTCTCATTTCTCTGTTGACCCCCCTCTCTGCAGCTCAGGAAAAGAGAGAACTCATTTAGCTCCTTAAACGTAGGTGTTGTAATCATTAATAAGGAAAGTGCCAATAAAAAAAAAATCTGGTGATACTATAATGGGGGAGATAAAACAGTGCAAAGAATAATTAGATGCTAGCATCAAAATACTGCATGAAACAAAAACAGTAGGGAGAGAATCAACATTTAAAGCAGTTTTTGAATTTTATCTTTACCTGCACTCCTTAATCTTTTATTTTGTCTTTTGATTTTCCTGCTATGTACTGTGTTCCTCTTTTGTTTTATTTTCATTTGACTTCATTTCATTACACCTCCCTCCAGCTTTTCCCACCCCCAAGATTTTTTTTTTTTTTGTACTTTCAGCTCTTCTTTTGTTAATGTTGAATGCAAATGTAAGCCTGCTGAAAGATTTTTCAGGAGTCAGGAAAAGGTCTTAAATGCTAAATAGATAGGATCAAAAAGCTGAGTGGTGGGGTATGAGTCTAAGCAATTGGAGCCCATCTTGGGTGGTGCATGGGACGTGGGAGTCCCGATGAGCTGTGCTATTTGTCTGGGCATATCTTTGGTCTCTGCTGCAAATAGTTACTGTGGGTAGAACTGGAGCTGCCCTTCAGGGAGGGGACCATGCACACAGCCAGCCACAGCTGTCTCCAATCCCATATGATGGTGAGAGCTGCTGCTGTCTTGGAGGTTGAACTTCAGCAAGGGATAGGAAGAAACCTGTGTTGGTCTCTCTGAATTCAGACGTATTTTGAGGGTTGGTTGCATTTCCCTTTTGGGTAGGTGTAACTTTCTAGGGCTCCTCTGTAGAGTGTGAATATGAGAAAGCAAGTTGCTGGAGTGGAATGACTGAACAATGTCCCTTGTCCTCAGGCTGGAAAAAGACTGGAGACAGTATTGTGGTGGGGTAGAGGGGAAGCATGCAGGCTTCTCTGTGGTGTCCTAACCAAACACTGAAAGTTCTGTATCAGAGTTGGGGCAGACTGTTCTAGAACAAAACGAGGAGACAAGTAGTTGTGCAAACTGTATGCAGCTGCTGTAAAACTGGTGTTGGATAGAGCCCCTGTGTCCCTGGAGGGCAGGCAGATGGGCTTACCTGTAGCACCAGGGACTGGTGCAGCAAACCCTCCCTGCCTGTGAGCCTCAGAATATCTGTGCTGTTTGGATGTGTGGCAGACCAACCTGTTAAACGTGTGTGCCTTCAATGACAGCCACCAGTTAAAGTGCTTCTGTAATAAAATGGGAAAGGATGAACAGATTCTGAGCCTCTGTGTTTGGTCAATCCAGCTCCACATCCTCAACAAGCGGATAAAAAAGGATCTGTTGCTACAGAATGAATGTGGACATACATATTTTTATCCTGTTGAAGGATAGGCATTCTGGGTGTTGTGTGCTGGCTCTAGTGCTGAAAATAAAACTCACAGAATAGGGCATAGTACTAATTAGAAACTTAGAATGGAAAAAGATCATCAAATATAGAAACTTCCTGAATATGCTTCTCTACATTCTGAATATGTTGAAACAGAAAAGTGGAGAATTTGTCTTTGAGGCTTGCATTTTTGCTGTGCACTAGATAAGAACTAGGCTTTCAGATAAATTAGAGTACTCTTTTGATATGAAAAATCTGCATGCTTTTTTTCACTTCTGCAGTGATCACCCTTAAGTCTCCAGTTTTTCCACTGGTTCCTTGGCTGTTGCTCTTATCAGTCAGTATTTAAGTAGTATTTATCAGTAGTACTAACAGTACTGGTCACCCAGGAGTGCTTAGAATTAGATGAATGAGAAGCACAGCGCTGCCACTTGACAAAAGGTGTGGTTTGTCTTGCCCAACATGAAGGTACCTCCTATCCTGGGGGGAAGTTGTGACCATGGACTGGTATTATGTAATTTTCCTCACCTGAGGCTGATTGACTTTATTTCTGATCTAGATTAAACGGGTCTCCATTTTATCCAAGGAAAGATGCTGAAGCCATGTGGTTGAGGTGTGTGAATGAGAACATCTCACAGATGTTTTGTTCACCCAGAACAGTGTGAATATCGAGATCTTGAAGAGAAAGTTAGGAGATGGGGTGGTGTGGGTGGGAGGTGGCCACCAGGGCTCGGATTTGGGGGTGAACCTGCTGGAGGCAATGTGCTGATCTAGCCCAGCTTGGAGCTGAAGTACCCAAAGTGGTGACAGGACCTGAACATCCCTAAACCCTTAATGCTGCATTAAATAGAGTGTTTAAGTCATACTACCTAGACCTATGTCTCTCTGTAATTAATAAACTTAAAGCTTAAGTTAGGGAATTCATTATACTAAAGCTATCACCTGTTTCCTGTACTCTATTTTCCTGCACTCTGGTGACTGATCTTTTCTCCTGTTCTCATCATGCTTGCCACATCTCTGCTGCATGCCAAATGGAGATCAGAGACATTATTTTTAAATGTGAGCTCCCTATCAAAGTCTGTATTTATTATCTCTGTACAAAAACCACAGCCAGAGCTTCTAGGGTATTGGAACTCTAAGATTAAAACTGCTAACCCCCCTTGCAGAAGGACTAACTCAGTTTCCTGGTTTTCCAAAGTGCCAAGCAGCTATCAACACATTAAATTTTTGTGTTTCCAGAGCATCAGGAAATGTTGATTTGTTTAATGTTGTTTCTGGAAGTAGTTGCCTTTTGGATCATTTACTTTTCTAGCAAGTACTTATGCCAGAGTGCAAACTTCTGCTGAGGAGCCTCTGCATGCTTCAGATTAGAGATTTAATGTGGGACCACCAATTCAGTCAATCTGCAGCCAGAACTTATTATCTGCTGCATAAATCACAGTAAAATGTGATTTTTCACATTTGCAGTGAGGCCTTATTTTTATTCCAGGTATTAGGCAGTACATTGTAGGTCTTGGGGATGAACCTGGCATAAAATGTGAAAGGAAAGTGCAAGAGCCCTTTGCAATTCCCTGTCCAGCTGTGACAGAGGTACCCATGCCACAGGACAGTGTGAGTAGCTGTGGGTGGCAAGGGCAGCTCTGTGCCAGTTTGCCTTTTTGGTAAAATATTTTGGAACTCCAGTGCTGGATTGCCAGTCAAGCTCTGTCTAGTGCTCCCTACCAGCAGATTTTGGCGTGGCTCGCTCGGTGGTGTAGCACAAGCTGAAGGCAGGAGTGGGGCTGGCTGGCAGAGGGGTGGCTGTGGGAGGATGAGAGGTGCCCACTCTGCTCACAGCACAGAGAGGTTCGAACACGGTGCCTTGCAGTTATCCCACACCTTCCAAAATGGACATTTGTGTTTTATGTGTATATCCATTTTCTAAAGCATATGCTGTGGTCCTTCATTTTTCCACCTTTTTTCCTGCCTTTGGGTTTTGTTTTAAAATTGCACTAAGTCTGTGTTGGTATAGTTTTCCTTTCATTTACACCGAAAATAGCATTTTATCAATGTCAACTGATTTCTTTTTTTAATTGAGCTGAAGTCCACAGAGTGTGACAGGGATGTTACCAGGTAGTACATGTTCCATGTTGCAATTTACATTCGGAACTCCTTGCTGTGAGGCACCACTGGCACCTATTACACATGAAGTGGAGGATGCTGTTGGCCTTCTGAGTAGTAAATAACACTCCATGTCCCTCCACACTTCCCCCTGCCCCCGTGGAGGACTGCTGGAACGTTTGTACCAGACCTGTTTCTCATTAAAGGGAGGGAGCAGGGTAGTGGCTTGGTTGGGGTGAGGTGTTCCAAGCTAGGCCATGCACCCTCTTGGGGCTTTCTCTGCTCCTGATGGGGAACAGGTGTGGAACAAATCCATCACAAAGCCACGGAACCCCGTTACAAATTTCAAGCTCGTAAAATGTCAGTTGAGGGGCTTGCCTGGGACATCACCCTGCCTGTCTGTTCACCTCACAGGCAGTTTTTACATTTATTTATTTATTTCAGTCAGTCCCCTGATTCTGAGTGAAATTGTGGCCTAGGGCAAAAATAAAATAGAACATTTTTTTAAGATGTTTTATCATGGAAGTTTTGCTGCCGATCATGTGTACCATGCTGTCTTTGGGAAGCACTGCTATAAGCTCTGGAGGCAGCTGACAACGTGCATTTAAGGGATGTCCCCCAGCCTCTGCCCCCACCAGCCTGCTATTAACTCTGTTAAAATGTATATGACCATAGAATAAGGATGGAGCATGGATGAGTAGGAGAGAGGGAGGACCTCAGGGCCAGGCAGTTTACAAACAGGCATCACAGCCACTCTGTCCTTTGCCCCCTCTTACATTTCTTATTACAGTACATTAAAACCCTTTGCTCTGTCAAATTGACAAAGGCAGCTATAAAAGGGGTCCTTTCTAATACACAGTAATATAAACTATGTTTGTACACTTACCACATAATCCCTAATTACTTCCATACTTTTATGTGTGGAGAGCTTTGACGCTTGCATTGCTGGATACTTAGTGAATGAAATAAAAATCAGAAATTATTTCTGTATAAGTATGGGGTGGTATGTGAATTAGCTTCTAGGCTGGCGACAGAGCTCACATTTCAGAATAAATATACTAAGTGTCATTGATACCCTAAGTGTCAGATAAAAAAACTCTGACACCAACAAAACTCTCATATGACCCTGACATTCCTCCAGTACTTAAAGTAATTACCATGCTATTTAATAACAATGTTTATAAAATTGCTTTTTGATTGGCTATCTTCTATGTCATACCTATGTCAATAATTTCCAGTGAATGCCTGTATGTGACTTTTAACCCTTCTTTACAAATAATTTCCATTTCATAATAGCAAGAAGATTCTTTAGGCAGTTGGTAATGGAGTCCTCCCATGGAAACTGCATCATTCACTTTTTTGGTTTGCCTGCATGGTAGAGGGCACAGTTTCCCCTCCACTCCAAAGGGCTGCACAACTGCTTCCATCTCAGTCTACACAGGAATCCCCGAAATATCAAAAAGATTGAGCTTGTAATCATTTTCAGGAACTCTCTCTGTCTAGTAATCAATGCAGTCACGTGAAAATGACCTGAAGTTTTTCATGGTTTCTCTGTTAACTTTGACCACAGTAGATTATCACACTTTGGGCATTATGGGGGGATTTTTTTTGTGTTTTCTCTTTCCCTCTCTGCTTCTGCTTTTTTAAAGATGAGAGAGACCTAAGCGAAGCAAGGCAAACACAGCCTTAAAGCTGTGGTGACATGGAGATGGTAATGAGGTGTCCATGCTGTCCAGAGCTGTGAAGCTTGCCAAACAGTATTATCCTAACAGGGCTTAAAAGTTTTCAAAGTGTCTTCTGGATATTGCTTATTCACCTGAATTTAGAGTGATCCCGTTATCAGAAATAGTGTCCACCAAATTCAGTGGAGTTGATGCACTCGTCTTTGATTCTCAGTTACTGAACAGACAAATGGACAAAGGTAGATGTGTCTAAAAAATTATGAAGTACTCACTAGCAGCTCTGCACCTCAGTTGGTTTCATATACCTGCTAGAAGTCATCTTTACCATAAAATCAAAACAACACCAGCTGTGATCCTGTTCACACAGTTTGTTTCCCTAAAGCTGTAGAAAACCCCATAGAATTCCCAGCACCTGAGCATCTCTTTTCTGCCTTGGAAAACTTAAGAATAACCACTCCTATAATGCTTTTCAGAGAGAGACAGGTGTGTTAGCAGTGTGGGTATGTCAGGGCCTGATTTGTGACTTGGCCATATGTCAGACCCAAGATGGTCAGAGATCCTGGTAAAACTTATGGCTGTACCTGGCCTGCAGCTGTGCAATCCTAGAGATTTTCTGCTGGTGGGGAAATGTGAGGCAGATGAAAGGCTGACTGAAGGTATCTCTAAGGTGGATGTCTTTGATCTCGTGGAGGCCTGGCACCAGCAGAGAGGTATCCTGTCAGGTCAGGAGAATCTGCCTTATTTTTAATGCTGGCCCTACTGGATGCTAAATACCAGCAGCATTTCACTCCTTGGGAGAGCGTGCTCTGTAAAAAGCTTCACAAAATTTTGTGCACGTGCTATGTGTGACAAAGTCTGTGCAGAATATCAGACATGCCAGAGAAAGACACCCCACTTCTCTCCTTTCAACTGAAATATATACAGGCATCAATAAGGACTGTAGCCTTAAAGCTGGTGTAGAAAAAGCTCGGAAGATCAAAGTTTGGTGTGTGCATGGTAATGTTTCGAAAGTGGTATTTTTAGTAACCATCCCCCAGCGCTTGGAAGGGAAGGCAGGCTGTGCTGCACATGTAGACATGGCGAGGAGAACTTTGTTTTCCATGTAAGAGTCTCCTAAGTGCATGCTGAAAGATGAGGAATATCAAGAATAGCAGAGTGGTAGCACATGAAGAGAGAAGAAGCGAGCAAGCCAATGTCAAAAGAAGATAGGCCAAGTTTAACTCTTTACTTGCTTTAGTGTGCAACCTTGACCTCCTGCTAATAGATTTTATTTCTGGAATATGCATGTGCTTGCAGATTTGCTCCAAAACATGATGGGTCTCATGATTCACACCGACTCTGTTTACATTTCCCAGCAGATATGTTTTGTTTGTTCATATGGGCAAGTACTTCTGATCCTCTTCTGGAAACTAGAGTAGTTTGTGAAGCTTTTTCCTCTTCTCGGTTAACTGTTCCCCCAGATTGTCTCTTATTAATATGCCATGATGTGTTGATGTAAAACACTTTATTTAATATTACCATATGTAATAAAAGGTCAGGGATAGTATTCTTTCATTACCAAGAGTCATCTATCAAGTACATCACAGGAAATTCTATGCTTTAGCAAAATAGGAAGGCAAATATATTGAGTGCAGGTTATCTGTCAAATTAGCTTGAACCCTTTGCTCAGAGTATCAGGTTTTTCCATTTGAGAATGTACAGTAGCTCAATGCAACACCTTTTGTGTATTTTTTGTGAGGAGGGGAGGGTTTTGATGCTGAGATTTTACTGAACTGGCTGCTTTCTTTCCTCTGCCTTGACAATTACTGAAAGATGAAGGTCTCTTTCCCTCCCCCTCCTGAAGTGCTTTCCCTCTCCCAGCACTTGAGAATTCTGAGTTAAAACCCCTCATTCCCTGCTGCTTCCCTTCTCCTGCATAGCTCTGACTTTCCACTGAAAGCAAGCAAGACCCACTTGATACCAACATTAGTCCCCCTTGCACTGTAGCCAGCGCCTTCCTTTTACAACTTATAAATAAGATTTCTGAGAAGTTACAATTATCTCTGTATCTATCACTCAATCATCAAACAGGCTGAAGTTACAGAAATCCAGCCACCTCTGCAAGAGGAGGATGCTACAGCTGTGACATAATTACATTATCAACTTAATTAAGGAAGTGAGTGAAATGAAAGAGAAAACAAAACAGCCGAAGTGAAGGCTAGAGGTGGGAAGGAAAGGTGGGATGGGTAGCATGCAGAGGATGTGTTAAATTTAGCTCTAAGTGGTTTAAAAAAGGCTCTAATGTATCAGAAGAATCCCTGGGTTTTCATCCTGTGCTCCTGTCTTTCTGAGCAGCTGCTGGGAGGGCAGGGGCTGGGGTGGGATGAGGGGACCCCCAGAAGGTGCTGCTGCCATGCACCCCCTCAGCCTCCGAGGCCACAGCCAGTGGAACCAGGCAAACCACACAAAGGATGTGCCACTTAAATGTGTTCACTTGTCAGGCCTTGGACAAATCTGGTTTTACAGAATAAAGGCTCAGCCCTGTTATCCTCATGAGCTGAAACCCCCCATTAACTTCTGTAGGAGTTTTGGGCACATGAGAGCTGAAGGTTCAAGCTCCTAATCTGATTATTCTCACACAAATATATTAATTGTAGAAAACCAACAATGCTTTTCCTAGACAGGATAACAAAAGCAGATCACTGCTCAAAGTATGTCCTTTTTCTTCTGCTTTCAAATCCCATGTACTTTTCAGTATCAAAAAGGAGAAGAAAAAAAAGTCTTCCAATCCTTTATTTGATTTCAGTGTACAACTATGCTCAGTTTAAATGTCACCCATACGCAGAACAGTGGTTGCACCAGAGCAATCATGGCAAGATGTCTAAAGGGGTGTCAGCAAATTGGACAGGGTATAATTTTAGTCAATGTGTTCTTGTCTTATTTTAGTTCAACATCATTTCCCAGTTGCAATTCTTTTGAGTGACACATGGAATGCAAAACAACATAAAAGGTCTGCCCTGAGGCAGATACGTGTCCATGTAGGACTTTAATTATTCTTTTTGAATAATGTGTAATATGCAAGCCCAATTTCTTGCATAAAACTCTGATGAAAAAACTGTGTATCACCTGTATAAGTGTTTTGATAGACCTCATATTTTCAGAAGCACTGAATTTGGAAAAGGTCCTTATTAGTCGAAGTACTCTGGATTTTCAGGCAACATTTGAGAGAGAAAGCAATTGCTCCCGTGGTGTTTTGCACTGACTTTTTTTTTTTTAAAGGCATTCTTTTGTTCATTCAACTGCTGTGTGCTTAAATAGTACTTCCATCACAGGTACAGAGGGCTGTAAGATTTTATGTGAATGTATTCTTTCACTCTGTTGCCTAACACCTGTAAGCTGATCCTGCGCTTATTTACATCACTCCTATGCCAGTGTGACTCCGATGGCTTCATGGAAGCGAGTTCTGAGCAAAATCAGTCAGATCTTTTCCTTCTAAGAACTAATATTAAACTGGATCTTTAGGTATCACTTGGTGTATCATTTTAGATTAGCTGATAAAAAATAATGAAAAAGATGTGTGAATGGAAATGTAGATCGTAATGATGAAATATGTTTTTAATATTAAAAAAAAAAGGAAGCCAATGTGAAAGCAAATTAAGGGTGTTGCTGCAGTTTTGTTACAGACTGTGGGTCTGATTCCTGAACTCTGTGAGCAGCTTTTGACATGTGACAGGAAATGTCCTCCTGGCACTTGGGGAAGGGTGTATTGGAAAGTTAGTAAAGGTATAAGTGTGCTCATACCTGCAGGAAGGAGAGGGCAGGAGGGTTTGGGATTGTTGGTTTATGGACAACTGAGGGGTTTATGAACAACTGATAAAGATGAAATTTGACCAGAGTCCTCTATCTCCTTTGATAACTGCTTTCTCAAAGTTCCTTCTAGATTCCTTTTAAAATTAAATAAATAAATATGCAAACCTAAGTGTTTAGATAAGTACAGTGTTTAGTAAAGTACAGTGTTTAGTAAAGTACAAAAAGAAAAAAATCTGAGGGCACTTTTGGCTGAAATCACAGGAATTGAAGCAGAAGGAAGGGATTTCTGGATACATAATTTTTGCTGCAGGTTGGACATTAAATGAGAATTTTAGTATAGATAAAATTGTGACTGTGGAGCTTGCTGGGTTTGTCAGGATCTCAGCACAGCCCCGCAAAGTTTGGATTCCCCTCGTGTGCTGCTGTCTCCCCCTTGGAGCAATCTTCTTGTTTATTTGGCCACTGCATGGCTCTGTTTTTGGAGGGATATTTTGGTTAGCATAAACTATCTGAAGACTGTTTGGAGAAAAGCACTAACCCATCCTGAAATCAGTGGGATAAAAAGCTCTTTGTTTATAATTGTTACTAGTTTAATCATTTAGATGAGACGAGTTTGCACTTCTAGCCCTGAGTGTGCTCTGATTTCCCTGCAAGCATGTGTTTTGGGATTTGCATTGTCTGCAGTGGGAGCCACACAGAGGGGAAGAAAATATTTTCCCCATCTATTTTTTTATTATTATGCTTTATTCCCTCAATTTACCCCATTAAAAAAAACACGTAAGTAGAGGAGCTGCTGGATTTTAACGATGAAAAAAAAATATACATCAAATTATCCTGCTGCATAAGAAAAGGTACGGAAGAAAAACCCAGCAAGCAGCAGCTGGGATCAGGTTTCATTCAGATGATGTAAACCAGCGTTGTTGCAGCAAGTTCGGTTTTGTCCCCAAGTGTCTGGTCCCTCTGATGTCCGGGAGGCTCTGCTGGCCGGGAGCCCGCTGACTGGCAGTGACCTTGTGCTAACTGTCTGTCAAAAACGGGCACTCAGAATTCAGTGGGATGAAAAATAAGCATTTGGTGCCTTTCTTTAGAAACATAATAGACAGCTTTGCTTTCACACCTCCTAATAGCCCTTTTTAAAAATAGTTTCTCTAGCAGGATGCTTTTTTAGCACTTGGAGATTTACATGTCTACAGTTTCCAGAATTTATTAGGATTTCTTGCATACTGTATATGTTTTTTTATCTTAAATTTCCTGATGCCACACTGTGACGCTGCCAGTTTAGCAACTCCAGCTGTTGTGAGTCATGAGGGTAGGCTGTGGTGGTGACTGGATCACAGAGACAGGGAAATTTGTCAAGTCCAGGCATTAACCCTTCAGAGCCATCTCAAGCTCTACCTGTTTGCAAAAATAGCAACCACACCGTCCTTTTCCAGAAGGCAGTGCTGGCCCCAGCTCCCATGCTTTACCAGTCTCAGGTGGGCTCTTTTGCTGGCAGTGGAGGTGGCTTCCAGGCAGTGTTTGGTCTGGAAGGAAATCCCGTGTGGTTTATTGGGTGTATTTGGTTTTGCCAGTTACCCTGTAGCTGCCCAGGGAAAGGGCAGAGCAACTTCTCCCAGTGCAGCCCCCAGGCCTTCAAATTCCTCTTGCCTTTCAGGAAAGGAGTGTCTTTTTTACAGGATCCCACTGTTATTCATTGGAAAGACGGGAACAATTTTAAGCTTCCAGGTCTGTATAAGCTCTATTGAGAGTGGAAATTAGTTGAGGCTCCCTGTGGTGTATGTGACTATGGAAGCTACAATGCTCATTTGTCCTGCTGAGCGGTTCTTGTATGTGCTTTACTGGCTGCACAAGTTGGTTTTTTTTTTTTATTTATTTTTAGGGTTTTTTTTAGGAATGCAAAGATCTCCAGTAGAGAGCGATGTGGCAGAACTGAGAGTTCAAGCTAACCCTCAGTCATGTGGCATAGTCTTCCAGAGTTAGGTTAGGAAGGTTTAGATGTACACTGAGTTAATGCAGTTGCAGAGTAAATTATCTATCTGTTGCAGCCAAGAATCATGAGTCTGCATTTCAGGGCCTTGAAATGGAGAGGGGGGAGAAAATAGAAAAAGGGATTTGGGGGGGGATTAAAAATTAGGCACATANAGGTTTAGATGTACACTGAGTTAATGCAGTTGCAGAGTAAATTATCTATCTGTTGCAGCCAAGAATCATGAGTCTGCATTTCAGGGCCTTGAAATGGAGAGGGGGGAGAAACTAGAAAAAGGGATTGGGGGAGGATTAAAAATTAGGCACATACAGACAAAACTCTTCACTTTAAAACTGGATTAATGGTGTTGTGTCTCTTTGATTGAAGACAGGATAAGCCAGAGCAGACTTTTTCATTTCTTAGCCCCGTCAGTGGATCCAGGCAGGTGAGGGATGCACTTGGGCACTGACCCACTGACCACCTCCCCTGGCCCCAGAGGACGTTCTGTCTCTGCCTGCAGCAGAAGGACTCCACCAGGAGCCACCAGCCCATGGCCAGGTCCTGCTGCCATCACAGGGATGAACTTGTTTTCTAAAATCTGCCTCCAACCTGTGGGCACAGCTCTGCACGAGGCTGAGGTGCCAGGGGGCTCCCCATGGGCTACAGGCTGTCAGAACAAAGCCCTGAATTTTGACTCCCTATTGTATGTCAGCAGAGTGTCCTTTAAAGCCTCAAACCAGCCAAAAGCTCTCACACCCGCACCCTGGATACAGAAATAGTCAGATCTTTTTGTTCATGATTAACTGACTCATGCTTGGAAATCATCAATTTAAAACCCATTTCAGGCAAAGTTGCTGGAATGTTCTTTGCATGGACATATCAGGATATTTAAATTATAAAAGTCTCCAATAGGTGCTGAAAATATCCTTAATAATTTTCTGAAGATATAGTAAATTTGGTGCTAATTACTGTTATTTGCAACCCCCACCCCCTCCAGAAAGGGTCTCGGAGAAGTAGAAAGAAATTTGGATACATAATGTGCGCTGACAGCTCCTACAGTGTGATGGGGAGGGACAATTTGAGACTGTCACAGGGCTATGCTCAGCTTCATAGAGATGGGATTTCTCTACATGCTAAAGTATGAGGAAGGCTAAATAACTCACAGGTGTCAACGGCACCAAAGAATTATGTGTGTCTGACCTATGAGAGAATAAATCTCATTTCCTGCCTAAATCCATGAGACATCCCTTTAAGTGTAATAAAAATGTAACATTCCCCTCCCCCCCGCAATTATCTTTTACAATTTTCTCAAATTTATAAAAACAAGATTTTCCAAATTTTAAATTTTTTTTTTTTACTGGTAGATTGTGCTCTTTAGTATCATTTTACATAATTTAATACAATTTGTTCCATCCATTGGTTTTCATGGAGATACAAGCTGTTCGTTTGTGAGAAAGCTGGCATAGGCACGAATGTTGGCAAAGAGTCACCTCCAGGAGTTTATTCAGATTTCAAAGTTGCATGGGGGCACCGGCCATTTTGAAGGAGATAAATGTTAAGGTGGCTTCTTTCTTTATTTTCAATAACATTTATTTGATTTTTTTTTTTTAAACGTAGGGTTGACAGCCTCTCCCTTCCCCCCCTTCCTCAGTCCTTGGCAAAGTGAGTCATTGTTATTTTGTCAGCTGAATCGTGGTCACAGAAAATAATCTAAGCTTAAAAGAGCAGCTTTCTCTGAAACGTGTGTTATTGAATGAAAAGAACACAGGTGTTTCTTAATTATTTGTGCAGAAGGAAAAAGTGGTGCTGAGCGGATGAGCTGTGATGATTAACACGCTGAGGAGGAGAGGCCACAGCGAGTGAGATTCTCCTTTCTTCCCCCTGTGCCACCCTTTCTGCCTCCTCCTGAGTGCCACAGGCAGTGTGGGGAGGCAGAGGGGACTGCCCCCCAGAAAGGGACCACTTTGGCTGTCAAATGTCAGATAAAGCATGGCTGGGATGGGGTAAGGAATTTAGTGAACCCTCTCTGTGCATATTTGTGATAGAGGGGGTGGCAGTTCCCGCTCTGAGCCTTCTCAGAGAGGGTCTGTCCTCTCTGCCTGGGGGCACCAAACCTCTTGATCATGGTTTGCCACCACCAGGGGCTTTTGGGCTCGGCAGTTGTGAAGGCAATGTGCCACCCCCTTACATCACTCCTAACTTCAGCTCTGTGCTTCCATTGCAGCACGTTAGGTACTTTAAACTGCAATAACCAGTCAAACATTCATTATTCTGGTGTAGATGCACATTTGTGGAGCTGGCAGAATGAACATGAAGTTGTATTTCTGAATGAAGACTCGAGCCCACTGCCTTGCAGGTCCATGGGGGTTGTGTGAGCTGGATGCTGTATTTGGGTGCTTGGTGACATGTTTCTGTCTTTGCCATATGTTTCTGTAGTGCTCAGGTGTGGAAGAACCATTTTGATGGCTGGTGGTCCCCTCAGAGAGCATTGCCCTCCATCCTGTGCGCTCCTCAGAAATACCAGGAAGGAATTGTGGAGAATAAAATACTAAACCAAAAGGACACAGGGCAGTGGAGCTGGCAGGGTGCGGTGATCAGAGTGGGAGGTTAGCCAAGAAGCTCAGCTGAAGCCACCTCCTCCTGAGCAATGTGATGAACACAGATTTTTAATGATTTCAGGTCACTGGTTACCCACAGTTTACACCAGCTCCATAACCCTCTCCCTCACTGCACCCATGGGGACATAGGGCAGGAAGGCTCGTGGCTGTCTTTGGAGGTGCCCTGTCCCCTGTTCCAACCAGAAATGTGTTTTGACAGTGCCAGATCAGATGGTCCTGAGGCAGGATCAGGCATCCCATTACACAAATGCTGCTGAAGTCATTGAGGGGGATTACTCAGCTGAAATTTGTCTGGTTACTCATCAGGGTGAAGTAGAGTCAAATTCTCAAATTTGTACTCTGTTGTGTGAAGCTGAAATGGCTGTTTCTCAAAACCTTGCAACTGAACAGAATGAGCTTTTTGATTTTTCCATTGTAACCCTTTTCTTTTTTTGCCTTTTTTTTTTTTTTAGCAAGCTCTGGCACTTCTGACTATCGTAGGGAAGTGTTCCTACAAGCACCAGTCCCAGCCCCAGAGAAAGAGCCTATATTGATTCCCACATGTACTCAATGATACATCAGTGCAAAGCCTCCTACGGAGGAGCTCCTCCAAGGTGGAAAACCCCAAGAATATCCTGTATTTAAATAGCAGCTCCCTATTCTGCATGGTGATAATATATTATATATATATAATTTTGCCCCCCTCTCCTGAACCCCATTTCAATGAGTCTTGCTGCTGATATTGAACCACCAGCCTGATTCTGGGACTCAGCTCCCAAATCTGGTGCAGAGTGGGCTGTGTCTCAGTGGCCCTGTTGATCTGACACCTTGTGCAGTCAGGGAAGTTTTCTTTTTTTTCTGTTTCCTGGTTTTGGTGCTTTTTGTAACCCTATCAAAGCAACCATGAGCCTTGTTCTCTCCTCTCCCTGGCCATCTGCTTGAAGCATCTGGTAATCAGGTGCAAGCCCCCACATCCAGAGCATTCATGCTTAAATTTGCAGCTACCTTGCCACCCACATTGGCTTTTGTTATACTGCCAAGATGTACCTCTTTGTGTACTCGATATGAGAGAGGCTTAAATTCCACCATCAGCCTACTGAAATTGTGATGGGCCAGGGTGACATTATCACCTTTGAACATAGATATGTATCAGCCTTCTCCCATTTTTCTCTGCTAGAGTCTCCAGCTAATCTCTGCTCCAATTGCTCATCATACCCAAGCCATGTGTGTGCTGCAGAGGTACAGGTCTGAGTTGCAAATAATTTCTCAAAGAAATATCTCAGTCTAAAACATGATGATGCTTAATGTGCACTTGTCATTTCTGGGATTCTTCTTATATCCCTTTTTCCATCTGAGTAATCTCTGTGTATGTGTCTCCATATAAGAGACAAATAGAGTCATTGTTCTGCTCCATATTTTAATTCCATATCTGTATTTTAGGGACATTGCTGCCTTCCCAACAGACTGACTAAGTATTACAAACTGCCAAATTTAGGCTTCTGGAAGTGGCTGCTACTGAAATTGCCCATTGAATTTAAGAGCAGACAAATAATTTCGTCAAAAACACAAAAGCCAATGACCTTGAGCACTATCCCCTGTCCCTTACAAAAGGATCCCTATAGAAAAGCCTCACTGCTTCTGATTTGTATTTCTGCATCCCCAGACTAGAAAAGAGAAAAACATCTTGAGTTCTGATTTTCTACTGCATCAAAATTTTCTTGTGTGCTCGATCTGTTAGAGTAGAAAAATCACACTGAGGCACCTGGTTGTGGAAGGACATGGAGACGTAAGGTATTTGCTGTCTCCCGTGTTTGGATGGAAAGAGTGCCCATCTGTTTGAGTAGGACTATTTTAATAACACAATAAGAGTTGCAGACAAAAGTCCCAGGGTGAGCTGCCCCACCTGGTGCTGGGTTTGGAGAGCCTCTATTCCCATGGCAGCATCCTGCAGACCAGCCCTCCCAGGCAGACCCAGGGAGCCTCCCAGGGGAGCTGGGCAGCTTAGCTTTTCCTGGCCTCTGAAAATCACCTGTGCCAGCTGTGAGATGTGCCTTGGGATGTCCTCAGTGGGGTCTGCCTAGCCCAAACTTGGACTTGCTCCCCACCAGCAGAAGGGGCAGTTTCTAAAATTGGGTGGTGCACGTTTTAGCAAGTATCACATAGCCTTGGTTTGCTGGTCCTGAGGCACTGGCTGTGTCAGCTAATGAGAAATGAAATCAGGAGAATGATAGCAAAGAAGTACGATCCCAGAATGATTATATAAATCACTCTTAGAAGTATTTTCCTGTAGCTGAGACAGGATTCATATGTAGAAGGGAGATGGTAAAAGACCAACTAAAAACAACAACTCTCCTTCAGTACCTACTGCAATTAATGCCATTCTTGTGCTCTTGGTATGCACATCAATTTGTTTTTCTTCCCAGACTGCTTATTCACTGTTGGCATCTTCTATTACACCTTTTTTTAATGTGATATTAAAAAAAAAACAAAACACAGAAATTGCTATAATGCCACTTTTTTTTTTAAAGTTTAAAATTGATTAAGAAGCAGCCTTCATTGACATAGTTTAGGAAGTTATAAAGTATTTTATTAGTGAGGATTGTTTTTCAGCATTTGAAAACAATGTTAAAAGGTGAAGAAGAAACCTGCAGCATGTTTGTTTAAAACATGCAATATTTCACCAACTCCTTAGAATTATTTCAAAGATAATAAAACTGTGATTGTTATTTTCTGAACCTGTTTGGTCTAGGTTTTTTCAGGCTTTTATCATTATGTGACTATTCCCTGACCCTCAAAATATGAACTTCAAGCAGATATTTTTGCACATGAGCAGGACACATTGCATCCATGTGTGATTCCCTAAGTTTGGCACAGCGTTGTCACGCATTCTACAGTCTGTAAGCACCTGCCCTTACAGATCACCCAGATATTGCTGTGTGTGATTTTCACAGACTATAAGAAAAGACAGTAAATGCATTAAATATGGCTTCACAGAATTTTTCCAGAGAAAGCCTTTATAGGTTATTGCAAAAGTCAGAAAAAAAATCCAGAGGGAACTTTCCACAAATGGGTAAAAAAGAGGAGTGTTTAGAAGAGGCCTTATTGGCTTGAGTCATGAAGCTGGCTCTCTCTGAGTGCTGTGCTGTAAGTTTAGTGGGAAAAGTTTGACAGCAATTTAATTTTCATTGACAAATACTGTCATAATATTGAGGGAAACTGTATCAACAGTAGTGGTCGATGCTCAACCAGTCATATGGACTGGACGAGCTTACCATATGCTTAACTACAAACTTCTCTTGGAAAGCTCCTTTAGAACACTTGACAAGCTTAAGATACTAGTCAGTAATGAGCTTGAACAGAACATGTGAAGTTTTACATGTGTTTCCTGTACAGAAGAGATTTGTATGCTGGTATCTGTGCAGCTACAATGCCTGCCTGTATTTCCATAGCCTGAGGTTCACCCAGTCAAAGGAAATTTAAAAGTGAAAATGAAAAAAAAAAGAAAACCAAACATAATTTGTTTCTTCTGCACAGCATTAAGGTGAGAATATTTTCATTTATGTTACACATAGAGTGTTTGAATTTACAGTTTCTGGTAGTAATGGGAATGCCAAAAACCACAAACCGAGGCAACCCCCCATATTAGCATGATAATTATTACAGCAGGTGATAGGTCCAGGCTTTCATTAATGTGCAGTATTACTACCTTCTCCTCGCAATGAACCTTTTAGTCTGATCACTGCCTTTAGCATTTTTTACTGTGATTTCTGTCTATAATTTCACACAGCCTCTGAGTATCTGAGCTGGTGTCTACCTCCCTGATGACAGGATCAAATCAGTTATCCAAAGATGCAAATGCTTTGTCTTGCACCTCAATGTGTTTTGGTTTTGTTTTGTTGCTTTTGAATGATTTTTTTGTGGGGGGCAGGTTCTGATTGTACCCAAAATTAAAGAGTCTTGGTCTAAATGAGTCCTATTTTCCCCCTCATCCCCTTGGCACATGGATTTTGGCTCCTGTGCATTTTGTCTTTTTTTTTTGTCTAATGCATTTTTTCACACTCATAGACATATATATGTGTATGTATATAAATATGCTTGCGTGTATTTATTGTATTTCTGACTGTGGCCAAACACTGTGCCAGGTTAGAGATTCAGTTAGATAATTCAAACAGAAGTCTGACCTGATTCTGTCTTAATTTGCTATGTTTTGTTATCATTGAGCCATTTGTAATTTAGTTACATGTAGAGTAGTTCAGTGATGAGCAAGTTTTAACAATATGGAAGGCATAATGTATGCTTACATGAAAAGCATATACAGCCTTTCATTGCACTTTGTACTTGGGAGCCATTCTCTTTTTTTTCAGTTTTGCTGTGCTTTCCTCCCTGAAAAGTAGCTCTCCTCATTAGAAAGAATTAAAAAAAAATAGCTTTAAAAGTATGAACAGAAAATAGCAGTTTCTATGCACAGTTCAGCTGTGGCATATTTTCTTAGGATAAATATTTTGGAAACTGCTTTAATTTCTGTGGTTTGCTGTTCTAAAGATATTCTTGTAGAGCAAAGGTAGAATTAAGCCTGGCTTGTATTCCTGTGCCCCTTGGTAAATCACACGTGACTCCTGAAATGGCACTTTTACAGAATAGATGGGGAATCAAGTTCAGGTTTTTTTTTTGTTGGCACATTGGTCAAACCTCCTGGCATCAAGAATAGAAACTACCCTTTCTTTTCCAAGCAAAGCGAATGGATGATCCCCTCAATTCTGTCATCATTGTTTTCACCCCACTATTTCACTATTAAATTTTATTCCTTATCTGAAACTGGGATTTAGACTGCTTGGCCTCAAATTAGCTGGGTCTAGATGGTACCATCTGCCGAATGCTCAACAGCTATTAAGATCCTCAGATTTTTAGCGTGTTTTTTTAATGTAGTCATCTGACAAAGAAAAGAAAGCAAAAACGGTGTCCAGCATTATTTATTTTATCAGCCTGGCAAATGAAGTATATTGGCACGAGTGCATTCCTTGTAGTAAGTGCCTGAGAGTACAAGTGTAAAGATAGCTTTGAAGCTTGCCATGAGATCCTGTTTTATTAACAGACATGCAAACCCACCTGCCATGGGCTGGAAATGTTAAAAAATCATAACTTGGCCAAACCAGGAGCCATTGTAATGGTGTGTTGGCCATGGTCTTCTGGCATGGCACGTCACTTGTCTGGTTTATCTTGGAAATACTTGTTATCTCTCATTACTGCATCCCTTACCTTTACCAGACCACTATTTCAACAGTAAAGAGGCAAAACCTCTTTAAAGAAATGAGAATGCTGCAGGTGCCTGTGGGTGCCCAGCCCTGCTGCTGCCCATCCTGAGCCAAACCTCAACCCTGCCCTGCAGCCTCGCCTTACTGACACCTCCCATTTCATTCAACACTACCCTAATCAACAATGTGGCATGGAAGAAAAATTCCCACTCTTTTCCTTTGTCCGCCTCTAATGCCGGAGCAGTTTTTCCAAAGAAACCCGCAGGACCTTGCTCTACAATGCTGCCAACCTGGTGTGTCACCACCAGGTTTTTATTCATCCTGAATGAAGAGAAGCATTTATCAGCTGGTTTTGAAGCCTCATTTTGCATTTAAAAGTGCAATAATTGGACCAAAGACAATGCTGTTATATGCTTTTAAAAAAAACCCCAAACAACCAAGTGAAGATGATCTTACGTGGGGGACTAAGTGACTGTGGGAATTTGCCTTTAGATGGAACGAGTCCAAACACCATCGTCATTATCTGGGCTGTTTTGGGTGCTTTTCAAGCATTTATTTGCATTGATATGATCAAACACCCAGTTCAGAATGGCTGCTTTAAACTCAACAAAACGAGCAGAGGGATTCACCCAGGGCAAATCCAAAATTGTGTCTGGAGCTTTGTGCCTCCTTTTTAACAAGACCTTTTCTGTGCTCACTTTTTAAATGATGACACCATACCGGGGGTTGTTGTTCAACAGATTGTTGGTTCTTTTAACAATTTGTTCAATGGAGGAGGAGGAGGAGGGAGTAGAGGCAGCTATATTTGTAACTACTGTTGTTCACTAGAATAATTGATTTTTCCAGTTTGGCAACCAATCCCCATTTTCTGCTGCTTTACTATTCCCCCCCCTTCCCCTTCACGTCTTCAACAAAAAGACACTTTTTCCTTCCAATTCTTAATAGCAATTTGTAGTCTCAGCTTTCTTGATTGAGGAAACAGGGTCCAAGAAGGAACTAGTGATTTTCTTGGTGCTGGTCCAGGTGGGGATGAGCAGCTTCCTCAAAAGCGCCCTGCTGTGTGGGCACCCCCAACTTTCTGCACTGTTAACACAGGACTTCTTTGACTCTACAGCCCTAGCAGTTGTTATTCAAGATGGGTTTTTTGTTGTTGTTGTTGGTTTGGGTTTTTTTTTTTGTTTGGGTTTTTTTTTTGTTGTTGTTGTTTTTCTTTTTGTTTTTTCATGGAAGTTTTATGGAAGGAAGCATGGAGGTATTGCACCCTCAGGGAAGATCTTTATGCTGTCTGTTTTTCAGAGCAGAGCTGTGCCCATGCCTTGCTCTTTGAGCTGTGAGGCTCCATGCTTTGCTGATACCTGGTTTTGTCCAGGGTTTTGTCCAGTTACCAGTAGCAGTCTGCCAGTCAGCTGAGACAGGGTGCAGGGGAGTATTAATGGTTCTGTACACTTCAATTATTTTTCTTTAAAAAGCCTTTTGCTAAATTCAGGGGTTCCTAATTTTTAAATTTTTTTTAAAAATTAATATTTTCCTACCTGTTTCTCTGCCAACAGAAGCTCTGTCATTCCTGAGGTAGATACACCTTCTGGACTTGCACTGCACAGTGCCAAAGCCCCTTCTTTGGAACCACAATAAAAAGGCTGCTCAGCCCCTCACTCGAGGCACCCAGCAGTGTCTTGCAGGGGTGAATGTAGCCAGCTTCTGCTGAACTTACTCCTTATCATCCTGTTAGCTTTTGGTGTTCAGGCTTAATGTCTCAGGGACTGTAGAGTGCCTTTTTTAAAAATTATTAACTTAATAATTATCCCAGCTGGAGGCAGCACTCCATATAATATGCTGGCTAGGATATATATTTTTTAACCTTTTCTGGAGGTGGAAGGTGTTTCTCCAGATTCTTGACTTTCAATCCTGCAGCATCTGGGTGCTGACCTGGCGTGTGTGGAAGGTTTGTGCCTCTGCTGTAAGAAACTTGTGCATCTATTTGCTGCCAAATTTTTAAAGCCCTTTTAATGTAAACACGTACAAATGTCTCCAAAAAAGGCCTTAAAACTCCAGTGCAGAATTGTATTTGCATGTTAAACTTAAGAACATATTTAATATATTACCAGTAATTGATTTAATGCCTAAGTAAGACTAACTATGCATAAATTAGTAAAATACTTGCAAGAGAAGTGCAATAATTGCCTTCGAGTGAATGAAGTAGTTAAGGCTTCTATTTACTAGCTTTGTTAAGCATAAATGTCTAACATTTAGACTTCAGCAATTTCTTCTGCACCAGCCCTCGAACAGTATTCAAAAATATGACTGAATTTTGCAAGTTACTGTAATTTGAGGCTTTTTCCAAAGCTTCTAAAGTCAGACAAAGTAATTTAAAAACAAAAAAGTTCTTTTTTTTCCTCTCTTTTTTGATTATCTCAAATTGGGTATAATAATCTCGGTTAGTTTGAGTATTAGAAAGATGAACATGCATCATTAACAATAGGATTTCATGAATATTTTTGTAATATTATGTAATATTTAAATTTATGTTGCTTTTTTTTTTCAATTTTACATGTAGTAATTAATTTTGTCTTACTGACAGATGATTCTCAATGACTGATTTTCAAGAAAAAATCCAGACAGGTATTTTAACCCTTTGTTTTCATTGTAGACACCTCACATTCATGGGTCTAGTTGTAATTAAGGGGCTCTGTGCTTGGCTCGGTTGTGAATTGAAGTTTAGTGCTGCTTGTATGAGTTTCCATGGATGTAACTTCATGCTGTCCTTTTTCTGGATGGGTGGTGGGAGTGTGGACAGAAATGTTTGCTTTGCTCTGAGCAAAATATCCTCATGTCATGCCTTGCCCAAGCCACCCCCTCCTGTTTTTTGGGTAACCCATAGAGGAGTGTGCTGGCAGGCAGTGGGATCCCCACCTTTCCTCTCCACCCTGCAAGAGACTCTGAATCCACCTGGTGTCCCAGCATGAAGTGGGATGTTGGTAATGTTTAGGTACAGAATGGGAAAGAGTTAATGTGCGTCTGCCGTTAGGAGTAGATGTGACTTTCCAAGAAGCAAGGAGGGAAGGGCAGCTGTGGGGAGCCAGGACTCAGCACCTGTAGCACAGAGCCCTTGTCCTGCTGCTTGAATGAGGTGAACTGACTTCTGTCTCCTCCTTCACCCTCCCTTTCCTGGCTATTGATCCCCCTCTTAGTCTTGTGATCTGTGTATTTGCAGTGTTTATCACACTGTGCTTGCAGAGGGTGACAGTGTCACATCTCTTGGGACTTCCACTACAAATCACTGTTTTTAAGGCTATACCCTGAAGGTGTAGCCCTGAAAACACTCAAGAATACACGTGCATTATGAGGTGGGCAATAAGGGCTGTCCTGTGGGTTACAGACAGCTGTAGGTACCAGTTTGTCACTTGCCCTGTGGCTGTACTGTTGCATGCAAATCCCACTTGTTTCTGTGGTGCTTGGAGCTACAGAATTTCTGGTCTCCCATTTCTAGTAACTTCATGCTGGGTTTTTAAGGCAGAAACATCATCAAGAGGATTCCCTTATGACCCCTTTTTGGGATATATTTTTTGCTTGGGAAATCATAAACCTCCCCACCAAACTAGCTGAAGTGAGCTGGGCATGAGGACAGACTGCAGAGGCTGCTGGGCAGTGAGGCTTCTCAGCAGCTCAGCTGTGGGGTGGTTCTTTGGGCATCCTCTGGCACCTCTCAGTTACCTGCTTTCACATGTTATGTGCGTGAAAATTTGCAGATTTGAGCCGGCTTACATTTTTTCCTGGCCCATGATACAAATTAACAGTCTTTATTTTATAATATTTCATTTGAATAGCAGCTCTCATAGTTTCAAAGTACCGAAGGATGAAAAGTCAGGAACATAATTGCACTGTTTGGCTTTTGTTCTGAGTGAGTCACGGTGTAATATTTTTCCACAGGTTGCTAATGCTGCCCTGGGTTGTGCGTGACATTGACTATCATCTCTGTGTAAAGAAATTCCACTTAAATTCCATTAGTGCCTGCTTTTCCTTAGCTTTGGCTCATGCCTGCTTGTTATTAGATGGGGCTGTAACTTGAGGCTACTTCAGCAGTGGTGTTATCCCTACCTGGGCTTCTAAGGAATACTGACCTGGTTTGTATTCTAACTAATTGGGATGATTTTGTCACTTGGCTTTTTGGATGCTCTGTATAGGCCCAGTGATAAAGGTAGCCAAAGTTTAGGCTTTAGGGTATGGTACAGAAAATATTTCCTTGTTGTCCTGTTAAACAGTACAGGAATGATTTTTCACAGTTAATCAGTTTGGAAATTCCAGAAATATCTCTGCTTCTTTTTATCCTGACGTTAGGTTCTAGGCTTAAGATTTTGAGTTTAATTTCTCATTTTTCACCCTGCTTCTGCCCCTTCTGCCTCCACTAAGAAGAGCGGCAAGTGTTGCCTGCCTTTTGTTCTTAACACTGTCACTTGACATTTTTTCTGTATTGAATCATATCCCATCACTTTCCCCGCTCACTAAAAGGCAGGCTGGATTTTTTAAATTTATATATTGTCCCTTCATTCAAATTGTCTGTGGCTTCTCCTCCATTTCCTAGTCTGAATAAATTCCATCCCGTTTCTGCATGCTGTTGAAACAGAAGCTGCATGAACCGAGGTTCTATAGTGATCCTTGGGGCAGGCCAGCTCTCTCCTTGCACACTCTGCTCTTGCTGTTAGCATGCAGAGCACTGTGCCCTCACATGCTGTCCGGGTCGTGATGCATTATTTAGCTTAGCCTCTCGTCAGAACTTACGGTGTTGTAGCCTGTTAGGGGATCGTGTGGCAGGCACTACCTTTCAGAGAGCCCACGTAAATCATGAACATGGATTCCTTTGATTCTTTTTGAGTTTGTTTTTTTGGAATTTTTTTGTGTTTTTTTTTTTTTTTTTCCCATGGGGTGTTATTTTTTTCAAAATATTCTATTAGTTTTGTTACGTATGATCTCCCTTTTGTGAATCCATGCTGAATATCTTTAATTAAATCATACCTTTCCCTATTTTGTCCCTGATTAGTGTTTCCAATATCTTTCCCACTGCTGAAATCAGGCTGACTGGTGTTTAATTTCCTTGATCTCCCCTAGAGCTGCTGGTATATATAGGTGTCACATCAGTCCTCCCGTCCACAGCTACCTCCCCAGCTCCTGAAGATGTTCCACAGATATTTGCTAAAGTATCCCCTTGCTTCTGCCTCTTCCTTCCAGATTCTGGCTGTCATCCCATCTGCAGTATTCTTTCAGACTTTAGCTGCTTGAAGAAGTGCGTTTTTACAGCTTCAACTTTTGGATTTCCTAATCTTTCTTGTCCTTGGTAGCTGCTGCACGTGTTGGTGTTTGCGGCCGCCCCGGTGGCGGGTGTCCTGCCGGGTGCCCGCCTCGGTTGGTTGGTGTGTGTGCAGCGTGGGGTGGCCTCGTGCCATCCTCTCCATGTGCATCCCAGCCCTTGATAAACCCAGCAGTCCTGCTCGATGTGCTGAGGCCACTGTGCTGCCCCCAAACCATCCTTCCTCTTCGCTGTTTTGGATTTCCCAAGACAGACATCGCTCCCCTGACCCCTCATGTATTTTTGTCAGGCCGCATGTGTATTTTCTGCTGATATGAACTCATCTTTGAACACTTGCCATTTCCGTATGGAGTTGTTTCCTCCGCTCCTTTATTCCATTCAGGGTCTGCTCCTCCTCTCATTGAAGTCAGCTGGGAGTTTTGCCATTGCCTTCCTCGAGAGCAGCAGTGAGCCTGCGATTCACTGACACTTCCAGCATGCTCTCAAAATTAACCCTGCTGAAATTGAACATCGATACTGAGCTTTATATTTTAGTTGTAAATCCAACTCTAACTCCTTGAATGCTGCTTCTGTTTGAAGAATGGCTACTATGAAGTAGTCCATTAATTTTAATGTAACTCTCCATGGTTAGATTTGGGTCATAACATTTCCACTGCCATGACTGCAAAAACAACATCAATAGAAAACTCAGGTTTTCTGGATGTTTCACCAGATGCACCAAAATCTGTTTATCCTTCTTCCCTGTCACCAGGAAACTTGTAGTCATACAAAACTTGCTCAAATAGCATTTAAATCTTTGGGGAGAGAAAAAAAAAAAATCTCTGACAACAAGGTTAAGTAAAGGATTTGGGGGTAGGAGGGGTTGGTTTTTAAGAGTAGCATGAACACTTTTGCTTTTCCCTTGCAAATAATTCTGAGAGTCACATGCCTCTGTCCCCACAAACCATGGTGGAAATGAGCCCACAGGACCCGTGATTTCAACCAGAAAACTGCTGCTCTGTCCTTAGCTCACCCCACTGTGAGGAAGGCTGGTACCACATATGGTATGTAAGCTCACACTCACTTCTCTGAGACCATGGAAACCCGAGCATGATGGAATACATCAGGGACGGAGTGGCAGCCTTGATTGCGAATATTTTTTTGCTAAAGTCAGACACTGAATGTTACTGTAATGACATTTTATGTCTCTCCTTCTATATTCTAGCAGAGAGAGCCACAGGTGTTCCACTGGAATTACTCACACATTTATAGAATTGGACATTCTGTCATTAAATGGACTTAAAACTAAAAAGCCTTTGTCTGCAAAAGGTGGCCAATAGAAAGGGACTTTGGATTATCTGATATCCCATAACTTAATCATATGGCTCTTAAGAGTAGGGCATAAGCAGCTGTGTCTCGCTAATATGCATGCAATATGTGTAAAGTGATATGCTTTAATTCTAAACTTGTTTTTAGCAGGAAGAAAAAAGCGTTTAGATGAGGAACATTAAGATTCAGCATTAACCATTTTTTTCCTTGGGGCAAAATTATTCATCACCTGATATTTATTAAGGCAACATTTTTTATTTTATTGCTCTGTACTGTAAAGAGTCTTTCCAAACATTCTCCAAGTTGTGCAGGGAAGTTTTATAGGCAGACTTGCAGGCTGCATTTAAAATGGTTTTCAAAATTTGAGAAAGATAGATAGATAGATATTTTCCTTTTCCTAAATAGCAATGTTGTCAAATCTCATACTGGAAGTAACAGAGATAAGCAGTCATTTAATTTATTATTTAGTTTTAATTTTTTTTAATCCATCCTCCCACATTATATAAACTTGATTTCTGTATTGTAGCCTTAATTGTTAGTTTGTGTTGGTTTAATCTCTCTTATTTAAGTATGTTTGCTTTAATAATATTAAAAAAAACTAAGACAAAGAAACTGTAGATTAGAGACTTTATTTTCAGGGTAAAATGATACGGATAAGTGAGCGTCAACTGACCAGAAATTATTTGCTTCTGTCTGTTAGACACGTAATGGAGTCATTTAACTAGTCAAATTAGGAGCTGTAGAAATGCACCATGCTTCATTACTGAGTTCGAATGGGCACCATTTTACATTTACGTCAAAAATTATCTCATAGCAAATTAATGTTTTCATTGTGTGGGGAAGCGGGAGCTGTGCAGTATCAGCACCACCTAGAGGATGCGACACAGATGGCTTGGAGATGCTGGTCACAGAAAAACGGAGACAGATTATCTCCAAAGAGCAAAGTACTTCAGACAGGCTGCTGCCTCCCCCAGATTAGCCCTGAAAGTTTTGCTGCCTCGTTCTCTCAAGCTACGCCTGTCCCCATCAGCTCACACAAAATTGTGTTTATGGCACAGATTGGGTCGAGTCTTCTGTAAAATCCTTCAATGTTGATACTACAGGCTGTATATTTTTAATGCAAAGAAATGCTGCTAGAAGTCAGAATATCACTTGAAAAATTCAGAGAATCTGGGCAAACAGGAAGAATTTCCAGGTGAGGTTACAGAGCCTCACTCATCTTTGAAATTTCCTGAAAAGCCAAAAAGTGAAAAGGAAGTTATTTAACAAATTGCAGACTACTTTCACAAATGGAAACAGCTAGTCCCTTCAAGTGTAGAAAGAGAAACAGCGAGGCAAAGGTGAGGGCAGTGCACAGAGTTCCAGCTTGAGGAAGTTGTGGCAGTGAATAACCACCATGCAGGAATTGAACAAGGTAACATAGAGAAATAGTAGCACTAATAAAAATCAGTCAGTGATAACTGTAAGCTGTTCAAAAGCACAGAATGGCTTCGGGTGGCTCAATGTGTGCTTTCCCTAAGGGGTAGTTGTCACACAGGAGGTAATATCAAACCTAAAAATGAACTCTAACTCCCCTGTGGAGGAGATGCTCCCAGGTGGGACCATGGCCACCCTGGCAGCTCCTCCAGCAGGGCCAGGGCATAGCAGGCACTGCTGGCATCAGACAGCCAGATGAGTCACGAGGCAGGAAATTTTCATGCCTAAGTGTTTTGTGATGAAAGACTGCAGAGGCTAAGTGCCTCTGGCAGCGTGGTTTAGTGTTTCAATACAACTCCTGGAATTCTGGAAGGGGAAAAAAAGTTAGAAGTGGTCAGTGAGGCCTGACTGTGTCCTGCTGCAGCAGGTCCTGCAGGCAGGGTCCAGAGCTGTGGCTCAGCTGTTCTGTGTCTGTCTGTGCTCCCACCTTGAGCCCACCAGCCATGGCTTGGAAACCCACAGCAGCGCAGGGAGCCAGGACAGAGCCTCATCACCCAGCCCAGGCTTCTCTCTACCCCAGCCAAAAACTGCTCCCCAGTAATTCCTTCAAGGAAAGGGTCTTCTTGCACATGGAAACACACAGCATGCTGAGCAGAAATTTGCAGGATTTGAGCCTCAGATATGATTTGCATTAAAGATATGTTGTAAATTGACCAGAATATCTAAACATGTTTTCCAGTCTTATTAAATGTTGTGCATGCATAACTGTATAATTCTCCATATTAATATTCTTAGAAGATGTTTCCAGAACAAAACAAAAACATCCACAAAGTACTTTGACACAAAGAAGAGGAGCTAGAGACAAAGATGAGCTGAGAGGGAGAAATAGACCAGAATTCATTTAGTATTACATTTATCTCTGGAGCAAATGATCACTCATTAATTAAAATGTTGCTGCCCATTGGAGTTTGAAGACAAAAATTCTTCATAATTGTTTAAAGTGTGCAATTTTTTTGTTATTTTTCATATTTCAATGAGTTGCTCTTCAGGATTCTTTGAAAAATCAAATAATTGCCTGTGATATTATTTCATGCCTAAGTATAGTGTCTTAAACACATACTGAGCTGTAAGCTCAAGAATCTGCCAGTGACTTTAGGGCCACGGCTATGATAATGCCAAATTGGTAGATAGTCCATGCCTGTGAGCAAGTTTTCTTTTGTTCTAGAAAAAGCTTTTCTTCTCATTTTTTTTTAATTGCTTAAGCTCATTGTAGAAAAGGATTTCTTTCAAACAACACAGAAAAAAGTTGAGTCTTGTTTACAAGTACCCAGGTATTTCTTTCTTCTTTTTTTTCTACTGTAGTGGCACTTTACCTGTTATCATGAATCTTGTCTGCTGAGATAGTTCAGCCTTCATGTTATGTTTACCAAGGCCAGACTAGAGGATCAAATAATTTATAACCATTCCTGTTGGGTTTTATGTAATAACTTTGGAACTCATATAAAGTAATGATCCACAAACTCTTTTAATGTTCATTATAAAATATGAAATATTTCTCAGAACCATTGCAATTATGTGACCAGACATAACTGTTTCACACATGAGTAAATACAGGGAGGTTTAACATAACTTTATTATCTTCCTGTCTTTTCTTCTCATTGATGTGATAATACTGTTTTAATATTTTTCTAAAGAAAACTTAAGTAATTTCAGAATCTCTATTGAGGCCTAGTTTATTGGTTTTTGTAATAGAGCACTCAAGAATAATTGTATTTATGATTAGACTGATAGAAGTAAATGTTGTTGTGCTGAATAGGGGTAAAATACCCTGAAAGCTTTATATTATTATACAAATATACACGCATACATCAGTAAAAAGAAATTATTAATATCTGTCTGTCTGTCTATGCATTTATTTTATGCTCATCACAGTATCAGTGCACCTCCTCTGGAGACTTTCAGGGGTTTAGCAGTTATTAAAATGTCAGTAGATATAGGATGGCAAAACTCATTAAGGCTACATTAAAAAAACCCATGCCTTGCCTGATACTCAGACCTAACCTTTAATTTCCCCCTCCTCTTCTGATTTTCTTGGATTTAGACTAGACATAAAATGGGTCCTGCCACAACCTAAACTCTCCTGAAGCTGATCAGTGCTCGTTAAGCCTGGCTTAGGACTTAGTGGACTTTTCCAGGTTTCTTGCCCTGTTCAGGGTAAGAGAAGCCTCAGACCTTTGTAGTTGGCAGCCCTAAAACCTTTCACATCTCTTTCTCCATGCACTGCCTTCACAGGAGTTAATGGACTCAAGCCTAACTCTGGGGCCCTGCCTGTGTCTCTGAGTTACAGCATTTGGTGCCAGTGCAAGGTGGAATAAGCCCCCTTAGAAAAACAGCACTGAGGGAAGTCCCAAGCACACGGAAGGATGGGCACCTTCCCCCCTCCCTTCCTTGAGGAGCAGTGTGCAGCAGCAGGAGGAGGGTGAACATGTGCATTCAAACTAGAAAATATGTTTTTGTTTACCAACACTAGCTGGTAACATAAAGTAACAGAATTTTGGTCTCCAGCTGAATGGTGCTGTACAAATATCATCAGGAAAACAATTCTTTGGCCAAAAGAGCACAACCTAATCAAGAATTCACTTAAAAACGTAAACTATTTTCCCCAGATTCTCCCCTTGTCTGCCTGATGTCTTTCCCCTTGGTGACACCTGGGGGCACGCGCTGTGGGTTTGTCACTGCTCTGTGCCATGCTGAGGGACAGCAGCTGTGGCAGGAACAGCCCCAGGGGGGACAGGAGCCTCCATGGTGACCACGGGAGAGGACACAAAGGGGATCTGCAGCAGGGCTTGGGCTGGCTTGGTAAAGCTGAGACCACTGACACACCTTGGGGACTTTTTTTTTCCTATTTTGCCTCTCTCTGACCACAAAAAAGGGTGTGACGTGGTGCCATGGAGGGGCTTCACAACAACTCCATGGACTTCCAGGGCACTCAAAGGTTAAATCTCTTCAGTCCTGCTGTCCTGCTTGCTTCTTACTGCAGGTTTTGTGCAGGGCAGGGGTAATTTTCATGCATTAAGAGAAGTGAATTTAGAATTGTTAATTTCAGGAGTCTGGGATAACCTGCAAGACACTAAGTGTGGAAGCAATGAATCTGTTAGACCCTGTCATTCTGAACAAGAGAGAGGAATCATTTCAGAGAGTCCCTCTGTTGCGTGGAATACTTGTAGGATATTCTGTTCTCCCTACTTTTAAATTAAAGTGTTTTTATTTGTCATTATGAAATGCATTGAAAAATGAGTCCAGTTGTATTTAGCAGTAACAAAATGTGATATAACTGATGATACGATGAGAGGTATAAAGTATGCTGAAGATGCAATAGAGCTGGAAGGATACTGGCTCTCCATTTTCATATTTGAGTTTAGCTTTGTAAGATTTTAAATATTAAATAGTTTTGTGGTGGACAATTTTCTTATAAAAAATTTTAAGTTTTGAAATTCAAGGGTTGTATCTGTTTTTAGCAATTTAGGCATTTTCAGTCCATCCAAATTAGTAAACTTGATCATTTTTTAAGGTTTGGGTTTGGCCAGGCAAAGTTACAATAGTTCATTTATTTGACACTGGAAACTAATTTTTTACTTGTCTTTGGAAAGTATGAAAAAAATCAAAATCAGATTGTGAAAGATTTTACTTTGCACATAATGGAATACAGGTCTGCACAGGATCAAACTCTACATTTAAGGAGTCAGGAGGAAGAGCTGAAGACAAAGGTTTAGACAAACACCCAGGCATTTTTGCTCCAGAATTCAAAGCACTGGGGAGATCCATAATGGATCAAAAAGGCTACTTTTGAACTTGTGCTGTGTGCTGGATGTTCACCCTCAGTTTCATTTAACTGTTTGCTACAGAGAAGCATGTGATTTAGTTAACCAGGGATGGAATTTTTCACTCTGTGCACTTGACCCCAGGATGCAGTATCCAGATTCATAAAAAAAACCTGTCGATGAGTTTCAACATGTTAAGGCCAAGTATGCATTACAAAATTCCTAACCTGAGCTGATGCTGCAGGTACGAGTGGCAGTTGTACATATTAAATGTATTTACATGCGTTCTTCACCACAAACAAATTAAATCTGTGTTTTCAGACAAGTTTCACTTTACTTTGGAACTGCTAAATGCTGAAAATTCAGGGCATATATGAATTAGTTCAACAAACAGATAATTTTTTTGGAACTGGAGCAAAAAAGGAAGCTTTTATATTTTAAACTTGTCAATTGTATTTTAAACTTGTCTCTAATGCTAAATGGATTTATCATGAGCACATTACATGTGCACCTTTAGCATATGATCAGAGATGTCTTAGTTTATTATAGCATTTTCCTTGTGATATTAGGAGCTAGAAAACCTATCTTCAGTCCTGTCAGCATAAAAACTGCTCAGCAGGAGGTGAAGCACATGAAGCAGTTTCCAGGCCTCTTAACATACACAATTCATGCAGCTGAAAAGGTTTTGATAGTATAAGTCCTTTTTTTTTTAAACCTTGGATGCCTAATGGTCGACTTTTTGTTGCTATCTTGAGATACTGAAATTTTTTTTCTGGAGAAAGAATCCTTTATTATTTCCCACCCCCATGCAAAGTTAAACCAGTCTTTTCTGGTTTATTAGGTATTGGGCAAGAGATTACATCAGAGGTGAGAGGGCTCTATGTAGTTAAGAGCAGGGTATGATGAGATCACATAGGCTGAGATTTTAGCTAGCATTAACTGTGCTCCTGCCCCCTAAATCAGTGGTGGCCAGGTTGCTGGTACCAGTTATACCCAGATACCTATTTCTGTGCCATGGTGGTTTGGAGACCACTGAAGCTCAGAGCAGGTAGCCCCAAGGCAGCATTTCCACCTGCTGATGGCCTGCTGGACAGAGGAGGTGCAGGGTCTGTGACTCTTGGAAGGGAGCAGTGTAGCACAAAAAGACTTATTTGCTTTCTTTCTCTCTTTTATTTTTCCTCTTTCCCCTTTGACTTGGACAGGAGGAAGGAGAAGGAGGAATTCCTTCACCTTTGCAAGAAGTCAGTCTTAACTGCCTTCCTGGGTGAGCTCCCAACCTGCCCCGTTCTCCTGCTTTGTCTTTCTCTCCAACCCAAACACTCCTCTCACAAAAGGGTGCTGCCATTTCCAGGCATTTGCTTAAGGGCTTGTCTCCACCTCAACCTTTCCTTATGCTGCCAGCAAAGGGAGAATCCCTTTCAAGGGACAGCAGGAGCTAATTGCCCCCTCGACCCCTGCTCCCTGTTCCCCACCTCTACTAATAGGACTCAGCTGTCACTTCCCTGAATCTGAATGCAAGAGCCAGCAGCTGATCCTGGGATGATTTATCAGGAGAGCCCCACATTTCTATATGGCTTTTCAAGTATGCCACCATATTTCAGGATCACTGAAAAGGGCAAGTAGGTCCAATGACCTACTTACGTGAGACCAGTGACTATGAATAACATCAGTGCGGTGATGAACGTGCCACGACCTGTAAAATGCAGTGAGTTTGTATCTCTGCTTTTTTGGTGGTTTTTTTTTTGTTTTTTTTTTTTTTTTTTTTAATTGGTGCTGATTTTTTGAAATGTTCTATAAACTTCCATAAAGCCTGGAAAATATTGGAGGGTGTTTAAGTAAAATTAGCCACGAAAGTATGTGACCTGCTTCAGAAATGAGGTAGATAATGTTAGTGTTGTGATGTCCCCCAGGACTTAGCTTATAATGTTATCTTTGGTCATACTCAAAAGAAAGCTAATTTATGGCCTTTCAAATCAGGACTAATTAATATAAAATGTTCTTATTTTATATGATAAATTCCTTTGTAAAGAATTTTAATGATGTGTCTTTCTGAATAATTCTCTCCATAGTGCAGGATGTGAATATGGAACATTTTAAAAAAAAAACACAGAATTTTTTGGTAAATTTGAAGCCTTGGACATAAATATAGAATATCAGCTTCCTTTTTTGAAGTCTATTGTTCACAGCAATCCTTCATCTGTTGGCATTATCTCACGTTTGAAATCTGAAATCTGCTGTCTTTAGCCCTCAGTGTTCCCCCACGCCGGATGAACACGGAATTGTTGTCAATACCACTGAGCGTACACCCGGCACGCCGAGGCTGCCTCGCCCTCCACCTTGTCTCTTGGGATTCAAAAGATGTCATTCCACGCGAGTGGCAGAGCTGTGACACATCTGCACTCGCTGCCCGTGACACCTCGCTGTCGTGTGGCTTTGTCACCGGACAGCAGCGCCTGTCACCTCGTTAGGAGGCCCAACATAAAGTGCACATCGCCCCTGACGTGCTGGGAAGCGCAGGGTGAGAAGAGGGTTTGCCTTACGCCTGGTGTCCCTCTTGTGTTCTGAAAGCTCGTGATAAAAAATAATACCCTTGTAAGGCCACGTTCTGTTCTCAGCCGTACCCATGAAATTCACAGGCCTTGCAGGATCTATCTCTGCCTCGCTTGGACTGCAGTAGGGTGGAAGACTAGAAGAACGAAGCATTTAGTGATGAATTTTAGCCCAGAAGTGTGAATTTAGAGTCAAGCTGCAGAGTTTATGAGATTTTAGTGCTCTGGGGCCCAGGCACATCCTGTCCCCTGTCAGGCATTGCTGCTGTTAGGGAGAGGAGAGGGAAGGGAGAATCCAGTGGAGGTACTTGAAGCTTGCACTGATCTAACTGTAAGCCCACTTTCTTGGGAAAGATAACTCCTACAAGTTTTTGAGTATATTGTGGCTTAGGTGTAGCAGGTACTTAGACTAAGAAAAGGAAAGTGTGAATTTTTCCTTTTCAGTCTTGCTTGTGACTCACTCAAGTTATGTCCCCTAAAACACATCCCTTTACAGGACAGTCACCAAAATAAGGTTTTCATGTTCAGTGAGAATGTGAAATTATTTTCCTCATCCTTATCACTGCATGCTGTAATCTGAGGCACCAATCAAAAATATCTGAAATACTGCCTCAGCAATGTAGTGCCTTTCTTACACACCATGTATAGAATTGCCATCAAGTTTTGAAGTTAATCCAGAGTTCTACCCCCAAAGATAGGAGGTTTTGTGTCTGTGGTAACTAACCTAATGTTTGGACGTGAATGCAGGAAAGAGTTGAAAGACTTCACATCTAGCAGTGAGGTTTTTGTAATTTATCTGACAATCTCCAGAGGAATTGAACATATTTTAATGAATCTTACCCAGTCTTATTTAGCTCACCAGTCACCAGATGATGGGCCTCTTGTGTGTGTTTATATGTATCTGCAAATAATGTGTTTCCAGAGTGTCTGACACAACGATGTTCTCCTTGCTGAGAACATGGGTGCTATTGCTGAATAAATTTTAAATAATGTTAATACTACTAAGGAGTTAACAGTATTCTTCTGTGCAGACAGCTCTGAAGGCCCGATTCTATCTGATTTATCATTTAGTCAACTTTAAAATGCCCCAGAGATCCCAAAGATCCTCTTGGCTGTTGCTGTAGGGGTGGGACTTCTATTGAATGTGTTTGTACTTTGATAAGAAATAGTACTTTGTTAAAACATGCAAGCAGCACACTTTGCCCCCTTTTTTTTTTTTCCAAGGGCCATCTTTTCTCTTAACTGTTGTTAAGTTCAGAGTTTATCAGCACGTTTAGTATTGGTTAACCTTTATTGCTACAAATGTTTCATGTTCCCTCTCCATAACTGCCATCTGGAGACAGTCTGAATATTTTAGCAAGGTATTTATCAGGCTGAAATCTGCACTGAAATTGGCTGAATTGGTAGATATGGATTTCTAGGCTAACTTTTGATGGTCCCGTGGTGAAAAAAAACACGTATATTGATCTTCACCTGGGACCATATTGTTAAAATATATAAATGTAAAAATTGACTTAGGAAATAAAAAATAAATGATAGCTATAAATCAGGGAGCTGATAAACAAATAAATATCTATCACTATTATATCTCAGTATTTCCCAAAGATATCTGAAGAGCACTTAATTGTAACTGAGTAATCAATTAGTCAATTAACCTTCTTCTCATTGAATATATATTTGATATAACTTTTTGAAGCTTGGGCTCTAAAAGGTTTATATTGATTGCAGGATTCAAGGCCATAAGTTTCAGTTATTGGATTTGTGTAGTCAAAATTGACATCCTAAGTTCACTAGAATATGTAAATATTTGACTGTAATGAGTTTCCAAGACTGTTGGAGGGATGCAGTTAGTTTTCATTACTTTTTAAAACTACAATCTTTTGTGATTATGAGGTTCACCTTAGCAGAACATGTGTAATTTAAATACATTTCTTATTCAGAAGACACAAACTTATGGTCTGACTACGAGCTTTAACAAATTCACTTTTCACACTGCTTTGGATGGAGTTGACTGGGAAACATTTCAGTGTTTTGTTTGAAAATGATGCAAACTGTGGGAATTCAAATGAAAGTGTGCCATGAGAACAGTTTTTGATTTTATTGTAGTACTGTGGATACCTGGTGCTGTGCCAGTGGAAGGCTGTCCTTAGCAGGGTCAGGGTGTGATCACTGCCCACGTTTATGGAGAATCCAGACATGTTCACACTGAATTTCTAAATCAATCCATTCCTTCCCAGCTGTCCTTGGAGTCTGCTAGGTGTCATCCTGTAGGTGAGCTCCTGGAGGCTGTTTCTGTAGGTGTCTGCAATGGGCACATCAGGACGTGCCATGCAAATGGGACTGTCCCTTTCCGTGGACACGTGTTTAAAATGCAGCTGTTGCTTGGACACTCAGCACAAATGAGTTGTAGCTTAAATTGAAGCCTCTGAGTTGTAGCTTAAATTGAAGCCTCTGATTTCAACAGTTGCCCAGCTCTAGCAGTTTAGCACAGTAGTAAGGGGCAGCAAAACTACTTTCACTCTTTACAAGGTCAAAATAGGATAGTGGAATGTGGGGAATTTAACCCTTCCTTCCCCATGAGGAGCACCTGATCTGGAGCCCCAGATACAAACCAGGGTAGAAATGGTTTATCCTTTTATTTTAAATACCACCTTTCCTCCCAGGAGCTGAGCTATGATGCTTTGGGGTTAACTTCCATTAAGGGCCAAAACTGGCTGCCTTGCACAAGCAAGCTGAGCTCCTGTCTCCAATGCTGGGTTTCATTCACCATTAGCCTCCAAATCAAAGCCAAGAGGAAAACACCAGCAGAGGTATTGGTAGGTTGGGAAATAGTAGTTTATTTATTCCTTTATTTCGATGTGTGAGATATTGTGCATTTCTTAAGTAATACTTATTAAAATTCTGATTGTATCAGGTAGGAAGAAATAGCTGTACAAAGAAAATTCATATATTAAATGATCTTAGATGGTCATCAGAATCTCAAGGTGCAAAGACCTGTCTGTTAAGGACAGAATTTACTGTGTCTCCTCACTTTGGCTGTTTTTGTGCAGATAGTTTGATGGGTGAGCTTGTGAGAGATGTATTGTTAAGTATTGATGATTTACAAAGATGCAAAACCCCTGCGGCGGTGTGGAACTTTGCTAAATTCCTTCTAGTGGTGTCTGGCTACATCAAGAGGAAAGTGCTATAATGGGTTAATAATAATCCTACTGTCTTCAAAATTTGTTTGATATTGCAGTGCACAAAAATATTCATTTCTGGCAACTCTCTTGACAACCTTTTGATATTTAGATTTTTTGTGTGTGCGCTTCAGTGTGTAATAGATTAACTTGGCTCTGTGGAAAAGGTCTTTATAGAATCCTTAACTGTTGCACTCATTATTGAATAAACAGCGCTTTCTTCATGGGAAAAAAAAACTCAAAAACCTGCAGATTTTTCCTCTCTTAAAAATACATTCATAATCTAGATATTAGCAAACTTTTTTTTTTTTTTGCTTTGTGAAAAATATCATAAACCGTCTCAGTTTGACCTTGTTAATGCAGGACCACTTTAGTAATCTGTGCCTAATGATTTTTTACATTAAACCACAGCTTGTGTTGGACCCTTGTGTGTCACAGTAATTTAAGAACAGTCATTTTGCACATTCCGATCCCATTATGTTACATTGTTACTGAATAAAGACTGGTATTATGTTGCTCCTATAAAGGGCAGAAGTGGCCTGAATTTTATCTGCTGAACGAATCAATCTGGATTATGTCAGCTGAAAAGAATTGTGAACTGCAGTCTCCAGCAGATGGGGAGATTTTAAAAATGTATCTGTTTGGTTGTGAATACATTAGCTAAGATAATACCTTGTGGTGACTGAAAAGTAGTTTTTCTCTCTTTTTTTTCAATGAAGACTGTACCAATTATCATTTCAACATAAAGTATTAGGAGATCAATTGGGAACTGAATGCCATTTCCTAATGTTAATACAGTGTTTTATTTAAGCTGCCTTGACAGGCTGTCTAGGCTGTGGGAAAAAGACTGAGCAAATAATGAGTAAAGGGTTTAGAAAAAAGACAGAGGGTGGAGCTTGGCAAACGATGTGAGCTATTCATCAACAACTCAACAAGGATGATGGAAATAATAAGTACTCCTTAAAGAAAAGGGGAAAGGATTTTTTTTAAAGAAACTGTTTCCTTTAAAAAAAATATTTAACTCTAACTTTGTATTACTTTCTGATTAGCTGATTTTAAACTTCCTGAAATCAGCAAAAGCTTTCCTTTGAAATGGATAGTCCATGTTCAAACAGTGCATTCTTTAGCAATCAGTTAAAAAAAAGAAACAGTGTCTAATTTCCTGTTCATTCGTGCAAATTTCTTACCATGTGGCATTGTCATTTAATATCTAAAGTACATTAATGCATTTCTATAATGCCAAAACCCTCAGACAAATCCCCTGTGTGAAATAATTTGTGTGAACTTTGAACTAACCATGAATAAAATCAAGATCTTATTATGTCCTTTATTTATATGGCACAGAAAAGCTTTGAAACTTAATACTAGCACCAACACGATATGCACATTCACAGTGATGCTTTAAAAAAGGAAGAAAAAACCCATTCAACTTTCCTACATTTTTGTGGGCTTTGCCCACTATTCAGACACCATTACGTTACTTCTGAAAATATTTGTCTTAGAAATCAATAGGCTATTCTAATATTATTGTGTTCTGAGTTGCTAAAATTTCCATTCAGGAGATATAATTCCACCATCTGTAAAGTTCTAGATTTTATAATACTTATAAGCTGTTTTAATCTATTTTTACTGCCATGTTCTGTCCTGAAATGTCAGAGAGTGCAGACTGGGTCTCGAAATTAACATGACAGTTAAGAAACTTGGCAAGGTTTTACAGCAGATTGTGACATTAACAAAGTACAAAGGAGAATGGGGAAATTAACGTTAATGTATGCTTGCAGACACTATAAAAATCTATATGTCCACGATCAGGGAACTAAAAATAGGGATGTTTTTTATGTTGATGCCATTAAATACAGAGCTTTACTGTGAAAAGAAATTTCCATATGAAAAGCAACTTACTAAAAAGTAATGCTGTAATCCCTCCTCTGGACTGAACAACAGGTTTATGTATCCTAGGTCAAGTAGGCATATGGCTGGTTTTTGGTTTTCAATTTTGTTTTAGGCTTTTTTTGAGTCTATGGTGAAACTGATTTGAAAGCCCTGTTTTTAAACAGCTGCAAAAGATACAATATGATAGATGTCCTGATAGATGGGAGTGGTTATTAAAATTCACTGATTTCTCAGTAAATCATGTAAAGTCTGTCCTCTTTTACAGAGAGGAGGTGAAATAAGTGTTTGTGGTGAACTCTTCTTCAAGCCTTGCACCCCCTGAGCCCAATGCCCTCCCTGGTGCCACCCTGGTGTCACCCCAGTGTCCAGACTCCCAGCCCATCATGACTGGCCTGGCTCAGCCAGGATAAGGCTTCTCTGAATACATTTTTCTTTAATCAGCTGGAGATCCAGGACATGGCGCAAAGAACCTGTCATAATACCCAGGGGAAAACAGTGGCTTTTGCACTGGGGCTGGGAAGCTCTAACTGTTGGGTAAACCAGTGAAAGCCACAGGGACTAACACAACCTTCTGAGTAAATACGGGCTTCGGCTTGTCTTTGGTCTGAGTTTTTAAGTAGTAAGCTACTCAAAGCCCTATTCAGCCTGGATCCCGGAGGGCCAGGGCCTGAGGCTTTGCAGGCTCCTGCAGCTTGGCACCCACAGCACCTAATCCTGAGAGCACAGACAAAACCAGCTCTCTCCATCACCCGTGATACTGTGCCATCGCTTTGTCAGACCCCGAGCACGGAACATGAAGATGCAGCTCCTGCCTGCTGCCTGGGGAGGGTGGCTCTGGGGGTGAGCTGCTGTGCCTGGGGGCACCTGTGCCAAATGCAGAGGTTGCCTCTGCAACCTCTGGGCTGGGCTGAATCTTCTTTTTCTTGACAAGTGGCAGAAGCGGATCTCTAGCTCTACTGGTGCAGATTTGGAGCACGTCCTGGCTTGGTGCTGCTATTACCCACGGGCTCAGCAGGCTGGAGAAAGCCCCCATGTTTGTTTGCTCACGCCCTCGTTCAGGCCAGGCCGGGTGACAGCCTTTTAGCAGAGTGATGCACAGCAGAGCGGGAGCTGCCACCCCTGAGTGGCAAAGCGCAGCCAGGCTCGCTATTCGAGGCACGGCCATTTTTCACACCGTGTCACGCTCCCCAAGCACTGGGATATTTAAAGCCCAAAGAAAACAGCGCCTGCATTCCCTTACATAGCCCGTCTGCCTCGGGCACGGATTGGAGGCAGCGGGTGCAGGTGCCAGTGGCAGGGACGAGGCGGCGTTCCCTGGTGTGCCGCGAGCAGCCTGATGCAATGCAAACATTAATCTCCTGGCTACAAAGGAACAGCATGGATCCATCTGTTACTTTCTTTGCTCTTAATCAAGTTGGGGAGGGAGCAAAAGTTCATGTAGCAAATGTGGGCATGCACTCGACTGGGACCTGAGATGTGAAGCTGAGAGCAAATTTAGAGGCAATGGGATTTTTACAGGTCTGTGGATCCAGGGTTCCCTCTCATTATGGATCTCTTCTTTCACCAAATTTGGAAGTGGGAATTGAATTTGGGGCTGTGGTATTGGCCCACTCAGCTTTCTAACCGACAATGCTGAGTGCAGACTGCTGTCCCTATTATGACTGAGCTAACAATTGACTTTTTGGTTTGGCTGTTTTGCAGAAAAAAAGGAAAGAAAGAAATCAATCCCAACCAAAAAGTATTTATTTTTCTAGTTTGCTTAATAGTATGAAGCATAGAAAGTGCTGTGCTTTGTGTGAAATCAGGCAATTTTAGGGGGGGTTGGGGGTGGCAAATAAGGGAAAAAGAAAGCACAAAAGCCATGCAGGGCCAGACTGTCAGAAGAGGAGAAAAGGAGATGACAGCCCTTTTATCTGCTGGTTGAGCAGTTAGAAAACTTACCCAGGATGTAGGAGGCCTGGTCTGAACTTGCTGCTCTGCTGAGAAGAGAGTAACCCACATCTTGGCTACGTATTCGTGCCAGTTCACTGAAAGAATAATCCCTCCGTGCTGCCTTTGCTCACTCTACGACTCATCCCTAATGGATGCAGCATTTGATTCCCTTCTTCTTCGAAGCAGCCTATTCTTAAAAAAATATCCCTGCAAAATATCCCTGCAAAAAATTGTTTTCCAGAAGGAATTATTGCTACCCTGGGCAAGAGGTGACCCAGTTATAGCCCCACCATGGTGGAGCCTCCTGTTAGTGGCATCACTTTTCATCAAACTTAATTTTGCCTGTTCCTGGTAACCAGAGTTTTGGAAAGAAAATGAGGCAAAATAGATTATTAAAAAAAAAAAAAAAGTAATTCTAGATTGTTTGTATTTAGAAGCCATTTTCTCAAGCTCTTAGGAGGTCTGTACACTGTATTTAGATAGGTTATCCTGCAATCATATTATCTCAAGAGACATAAGTATGTGTTTATGTGCCAGTTTGGATGTCCAGTTATGGGTGGGATCAGCTTGGTGACACTTTTACTGTGTCCTGGCTGGTTCCCCTCTTTCTGCTGTCAGCACAGTGCCCCCCTGCCCAACCCCATGCCATTCCAGCTTTACCAGAGAGCATTGAGCACTTGTTTGTGGATGAGCTCTGTCAGGGTTGGTGGCATGGGGACACAGCATGTCCTTGCCCAGGGTGTGCTGTTGGTAGCCAGGAAGGTCAAACAATCTCTGCCTGCATGCACGTGCATGCCAGGCAATGTCTGGAGCACAAATCCTATAAGGAGCAGCCACGGGAGCTGGGGATGTCTGGCCTGGAGGGGAGGAGGCTCAGGAGGGATCTTACCACTCTAAAACAACTTGAAAGGAGGTTGTGGCCAGATGGAGTTGGCCTCTTTTCCCAACAACAAATAGGACAATAGGGCATAGTCCAGGGGAGGTCTAGGTTAGGCATTAGGAGGCATTGCTTCACAGGAAGGGTATGCCTTGGAATGGGCTGCCCAGGGAGGTGGTGCAATCACTGCCCCTGCAGGTGTTTGAGGATTGGATGTGGCACCCATTGCCATGGTCTGGTTGAAACGGTGGTGCTCAGTCATAAGATGGACTCAATGGTCTTGGAATTCTTTTCCAAATTCGCTGAAATTGATTTTGTGGTCTACAGATGGAGACTCCCAAATGCTCCAGGTACAACACTCCTCAGAGCTGTTCCCTGTCAGCTCTCATGTTGCACCAGTTTCTCTACTAGTGTGGAAAGCAATTCAGTTGGGCTGGTTGAAAAATTAGGAGCTACTTCTGTGAGGTGTTTCCCCAAAACTTAAACTAATTTCCATATCAATGACCAGCTTTTCCTCCTGCTGTTTGTTCAGATTCCTTACTGAGGAAGATGTCCTGTTTCGTGACACTCTGTATGCTCAGGACTTGTGTACACACACCTCCAGCTATCTGGGCAGTTTTGCTTCAGCTCTGTCTTTTTAAAACCACATTTGAAGAAGCACATCACTTGTGATGCTTTGTGGAGCTGCACCCTTGTTCGGAGCAGGGCTGTAGTAGTTAAGAGAAGAATGACATAAAATCATTTGGTTGTGATGATCATCTAGGCATCAGTGGCAGTTATTATCTATTCATTCAGCCTCCATTTTTTCACTTCCATGAGTGCCATGAGTCACCCACAGTCGGCATCCTACCCCTAAATGTGGACCTGTAGTATTTGGCAGTGCAATGACCTGCCTAAGGGCCACTCTTTTACTGGATATTGAGGCCTGTGGCATTGCTTACAAGCTTCACATCTCCTCTCTCAAGGGCTTGCAAATGAAACATTGACTGAGGGTATCTTCAGCTTTAACACAGGAACAGCTAGCCCAGGAAATATATAAATACTGGATGTTCTTTTTCTGTAATGAAATGAAATGGAAAAATATGATCATATTTCATATGGTCACATATGATATGGTGGATAAAACTGATTGAAGGCTGAGGTCTCCTAATAGAGAGGTCTCCTGAGGTCCTCTAATAGAGGAAATCTTGTGAATATATCTCTGGGTTTCTCATAGGTCCCTGAAATTCAAAGTGGGAAGAACACAATTGGTTGAGAAGTTTCCTTCCCCTTTGTTAGCTGAGGCACCAGGGATTGAAAACTTCTTGCCTGGCATATTCATGTGCTTCCTTGCCCTGTGGTTGCAGAGACTTTGTGAGTCTGTGGGAATGTTTCATCCTTTGTCTTTCCGAACAAATAAATTACATTCATGAGATGGCAGTTTTATAAGTTTTCTTTCTTGTGTAACTTGAATGTTTTGATTCCTTCTTTTCATTAAAGACAGAGGTCTCAGAATGCTAATGTGCCCTTAACTCACATGATGCACGCAAAGTCATGTCACGTGCACTTTGTGGTCAGGATGGATGTGGAAAAAAAGGGCACATAATATTCTAGTTGCAGAATATCAGAGGTTTTCATAGAAAACTGCACTTACTCTCAGACTTTTGTATGGCTCCACGATTTCAGATGTACTGAGCTGCTTAGCCTGGTAGCTTCCCCTTTGAAAGATACATTCTTTGCAGCCACTCATCCATCTTTTCTTATTTAGCAATAGTTCTGTGTCTGAATGGAGAATTACATATCTAGGTTTTGTAAGGCTTGCTTGTCTGGTTTATATGCTTTTGGAGTGACATCCAACAAGCATTTGAAGAAACTCAGTTGTTGATTGTAGTGTGAAGACTTTTTTGATTTAGTTTCTGTAAGAGAAACGTGATCACTTGTCAAACAAGAGCTAATTTCTGCAGCATGTCTTGCAACATTTCCACTGTTCTTCTGCATTTTGCACCTCTCTCATCTTCATTTGAAGCAGATCCTAGAAGGGTACATTCAAGAGAGGACCCTTTCCATGATACTGGGGTTCAAACCTGCCAAAAATTCAGTATAGAGCTGTTTATCTGTATTTAATGCCTTGACATCTGATCACTTTCAAATGCCCCACGTTGATCAGATTTATTGGAAGTAAGTGTTGTAAGGTGTTTTACAGATATCATAGTGCTGTTTCTCTCGCTTTCTTGGTGAAACGTTGCTGATTTTACTCAAAATGAAAGTGGTGTGACAGGAGTTAGTTTGAGTTGAACCACAGATAAGTCTTGTCCCTGTGCTCTTGGTGAAGGCTTTTTTCTTTTGCTGCAAAGCCTTCTTTTTGACTTCTTATGGAGGTAAACGATGCACCTGTGTAAAAATAAAATATTATTGGGCCACCTGTCCTTCAGCCATGCTTTTTATATCTTTCTTTGTCCCAGAAACTCTTCTGCAGCCATTGTGGTAGACATAAAAGCATTTGCTGCTGTCAGATGCTGCCAGTGGGCTGAGCTGCTGCTCAGGGAAGTCCCAGGGTCAGGACCGGGGCAGCTGCTGAAGCACAGGATTCCTGCAGCACGTGGACTGAGTGGTCACCTTGTGGCTGTGGCAGCAGCAAACAGGCACAGCAAGGCTCACCCTGGTTATAAGCTGGTGAGAAACCATCTCCAAAAGTTCTACTTCCTCTCCCTAAAAGTTGCCTAATTGGATACTTCAGAAAGAAAATTGGGTAACTGGGGAAAACATGGGGCCTGGCAGTGGTGTAATGCAAATATTTCTTGGTCAGCTATAGGACTCTGATTTCAGAGGTGGGATAGGTCAGGAAGGGATGAGATCCCTGCAAGGCTACTGGCCTGAGCCTGGGGGCAACCCAGAAA
>VXAX01001794.1:410982-426147 GCA_013399835.1 Leptocoma aspasia
TTTTATTTTATATTTATTTATTTATTTATTTATTTATTTATTTATTTATTTATTTATTTATTTATTTATTTATTTATTTAAGCCGGCTCGGTGAACACGGGGGTGTCAGCTCACAGGGGCTGCGAGGTGCCTGGGGCATCACTCAGGAACGCAGCAAACAGCTTCCCATTGCACCGGTCTGAGCAGCCATCTCCTCCTGGCGGCTGCACCCCAAAACCTGAGGGCTGGCGACTTTTTTGTCCCAAGGGATTTACGAAGAGCTGGGTGAAGAAGAATTTTGTCTTGACGATGTCCACACTTTGTACTTAAATAACCAATAAGACACCTCTTGCCCTCACAGTGTGGCAGCTCCTGGGCAGGAGTGGTGGGACATGTGGTGCTCAGGGTTCCCTCTGTGGGGTCAAGAACATGATCACTGCATTAGGATAGTGTTGTGGTGAAGTGTGCCCTCAGTCAACTGGGAAAGTTGCTGATTTTTTTTTTCCTAAGACATACTCAATCTAGTTTGTTTCTTCAGTGGAAAAGCTTAATTTCAATTTACATTTCGCATCTAGAGGCTTTGCTATCACACTGAGACTTCCTACAAGGCATCCAGTAATGTTGCTATCATTTGCATTGCTCTAACAAAAAAATTTCCATCTGTCTTCCCAAGTCCATAAAACTCCAAACAAATAGCAAATACTATGGATGTCTGAACACACAATAGCATGTCATTTTTCTTCCAGCATTAGTGTACGTTGCAGACATTAAACTACTTCTCTTCTGAAGGGTTTGAGAGACTGTTAACATTATTCAANATGCACGCAAAGTCATGTCACGGGCACTTTGTGGTCAGGATGGATGTGGAAAAAAAAGGGCACATAATATTCTAGTTGCAGAATATCAGAGGTTTTCATAGAAAACTGCACTTACTCTCAGACTTTTGTATGGCTCCACGATTTCAGATGTACTGAGCTGCTTAGCCTGGTAGCTTCCCCTTTGAAAGATACATTCTTTGCAGCCACTCATCCATCTTTTCTTATTTAGCAATAGTTCTGTGTCTGAATGGAGAATTACATATCTAGGTTTTGTAAGGCTTGCTTGTCTGGTTTATATGCTTTTGGAGTGACATCCAACAAGCATTTGAAGAAACTCAGTTGTTGATTGTAGTGTGAAGACTTTTTTGATTTAGTTTCTGTAAGAGAAACATGATCACTTGTCAAACAAGAGCTAATTTCTGCAGCATGTCTTGCAACATTTCCACTGTTCTTCTGCATTTTGCACCTCTCTCATCTTCATTTGAAGCAGATCCTAGAAGGGTACATTCAAGAGAGGACCCTTTCCATTATACTGGGGTTCAAACCTGCCAAAAATTCAGTATAGAGCTGTTTATCTGTATTTAATGCCTTGACATCTGATCACTTTCAAATGCCCCACGTTGATCAGATTTATTGGAAGTAAGTGTTGTAAGGTGTTTTACAGATATCATAGTGCTGTTTCTCTCGCTTTCTTGGTGAAACGTTGCTGATTTTACTCAAAATGAAAGTGGTGTGACAGGAGTTAGTTTGAGTTGAACCACAGATAAGTCTTGTCCCTGTGCTCTTGGTGAAGGCTTTTTTCTTTTGCTGCAAAGCCTTCTTTTTGACTTCTTATGGAGGTAAACGATGCACCTGTGTAAAAATAAAATATTATTGGGCCACCTGTCCTTCAGCCATGCTTTTTATATCTTTCTTTGTCCCAGAAACTCTTCTGCAGCCATTGTGGTAGACATAAAAGCATTTGCTGCTGTCAGATGCTGCCAGTGGGCTGAGCTGCTGCTCAGGGAAGTCCCAGGGTCAGGACCGGGGCAGCTGCTGAAGCACAGGATTCCTGCAGCACGTGGACTGAGTGGTCACCTTGTGGCTGTGGCAGCAGCAAACAGGCACAGCAAGGCTCACCCTGGTTATAAGCTGGTGAGAAACCATCTCCAAAAGTTCTACTTCCTCTCCCTAAAAGTTGCCTAATTGGATACTTCAGAAAGAAAATTGGGTAACTGGGGAAAACATGGGGCCTGGCAGTGGTGTAATGCAAATATTTCTTGGTCAGCTATAGGACTCTGATTTCAGAGGTGGGATAGGTCAGGAAGGGATGAGATCCCTGCAAGGCTACTGACCTGAGCCTGGGGGCAACCCAGAAATGAGGCAGGGCTGTGGTGCTCAGTGATGCTACCACTGACCTAAATTTTGAAGGAGAGCAGATGAGTGGTCCCCTGTGGGCATCCAGGAGGTGAGGGGGTACCAGGGACCCCTCAGCAGCCAAGAGAGCTGGCAGAGGACTTTCCATGCTCCCCTGGTCCTGTGTGCTGTGAGCAGGGCAGGTCAAGGGCTTTCCTGCACAGGGCAGTGCTTCAGCTGCACCCTTCCAGTTTGAGCTGGGCTTGGAGTGTGTGCAGAGAACGTGTTTATTATATTAAAGGTTTTAATAGAACTTGAGACGTAAAGCAGCAAGTTACTGGGATGAAAGGTGGCTGTTGTGGTGGTGTGCGGGGAATTAGTCGTGCCGGCTCAGTGGGTGCCCATGCAGCTGCACACCGCTGCGGGCTGCAGGGAGCTGGAAAATGGCTGGAAATTCTGACAGAGCCACAAGAGGGAGCTCACAACCCACGAACAAGGAGGACCAACTTCTTTATTTTATTTTATTTTATATTTATTNAGTTGCTGATTTTTTTTTTTTTCCTAAGACATACTCAATCTAGTTTGTTTCTTCAGTGGAAAAGCTTAATTTCAATTTACATTTCGCATCTAGAGGCTTTGCTATCACACTGAGACTTCCTACAAGGCATCCAGTAATGTTGCTATCATTTGCATTGCTCTAACAAAAAAATTTCCATCTGTCTTCCCAAGTCCATAAAACTCCAAACAAATAGCAAATACTATGGATGTCTGAACACACAATAGCATGTCATTTTTCTTCCAGCATTAGTGTACGTTGCAGACATTAAACTACTTCTCTTCTGAAGGGTTTGAGAGACTGTTAACATTATTCAAATTAAATTCAATACTGATGTAAGTTAGTGCAGTTGGAATTATACACAAAGTATGATGTCTCATCTTTCTGTCAAGAGCTGAGCTCATCCCTGTGCACCTGCCAGCTCAGCTTCAGGTGGTCTTTGTAAACCCAGAGCTGCCTCCGACAGGCAGCTCTTTTCCTTGGCATCTCCCCTTCCCCCCTGAGCATGCTTTTTGGTGTTCTGCAGTCTCTGCTGCTACAGCCCACTCATTTATTTTCCCCTCCCTGGTCACCTTGCTTGCCCTCTCACCTTGAAGGAATTCTGCTATATGTTTCTAGAGGAGTCATATGGTGCCAGGAACAAAATCCATCCTTCTTAGAATTGCAAACCCACAGATTTTCTTTGATTCCCTTTCCCAGACCTGTTGGGACTCAGCCCTTGGAGCTGGGGCCAGTTCTGTGGCCACCACCCATGGGTGGCAGGAGCCCCTCTGTTTAGGCTCACCAGACAGCTGGGCCTTCTGCAGCACTGCTGGTCTGAAGAGTTTTGTCTGTGCTTCTTTCTCAATTCTCTTTTTCTTGTTACATGAGCCAAACCCACGTTCTTACTACACCAGGCTTTCCTTCCCCAGTAGGTGTTTCTTGTGCATTTGCTCCCGTGTCAGGTGGGGAGCAGTGAAACCTGAGCTGCTGCAGCCCAGGTGGGCACCATCCACACCAAGTGCTGCTGTAGATGCTGATGGCAATGCTATTTTCTTGTGGGCAGCAGGAGGAAAAGAGCCTCTTGCTCCTGATGCATCTCTGGCTTCCACCAGTTCTGTGTTTAAGACTCAGGTGTATCAGTGATGTGCAAGATGGTGCTCCAGATTCGTTCTGTTCTTCACAGAAACTCAGAGCCACAGAGCACCAGTGCTGCACAGTAACTTTGTCACTGGTATTTCTTCACAGGCTGAAGGAATGGATTCCTGCCACCTTTGCTGTGAAAGTCCTGTACTATTTTAACCACACCTAACACCGAAGGGGTGCTAAATTCAAAGCTACAAATAGCACTTTTAGAGCTATGAGAATACAGCATCTCATGGTGATTCCCCATTCATTTTTTTCCTCGTAATTAGTACATCTCTTGGCAGATCTTTCCAGGTGAGAAGTAATAATCCATTTCCACACAGCATAAAGCAGGATTTTATACTGGACATGTATGTTCCTTTAGCTCTGATGTCAGTTCAGTGTGAGAATTATGTGCATTTGTCCTTGGGTGCAGGGTTGGGTGGAGGGCTCTGGGGTTGCTGGGTCTGCTCCTGCCAGGGGCTCATACCTGTGGAGGAGGCAGAAGAGCAGGGAGCATCCCAGGCTGTTAGCAGGCATTGCAGCAAACCTGCCAGGATCCCACTTCTGGTCTGTGCCTCTGTCTCTCTCCAAATGAGTTTGCAGCTGGCCATGCACAGAGAGTCAGCGTGACCCTAGCACAGCTCTGCTGCCAAAATCCCTGTGAACAGATCACGTTCACTTCTTGTTTCGGGCTGCTGTCCACTGTGCTTGCACAGAAGACATTCAGTCCAAAGGGGTGGTGTATTTTTAGTAAATTATTTGTTTGTGAGACATTTTTGCTTACTTGTTTATCCAATTTGCTGCAGTTATTTTTCTTAGTTGACGCACCACAATGCAACTTTTTACCTTCAACAGGACTAAATATTGGATGTTTTCTGGAGGTGAAACCACAGTTATATTCCTTTTTTACCAATTATGAACTTACTTGGTTCTTGGTCTCCTATAAGCATAAGAATGTAAGAAAAAAACCGACTGGGTGGGTTTAGTTTGATTTATGAAAATGTGCAGAAGTCTGGGCACTTGAACAGATCTTGTCTGTAGAGGCTGGAGCAGCTGTGCCTGGACACGTTTGGCAATCTTGCTGCATCAGGAGCTCTCCCGGCACATCTGTAGCTCGCTGCTCACACTGACCTGCTCCAAGGAAGGCTTTTCCACTCTTTCCTCTTGATTTCATTCCGGAGAATTGATTAGAGAATTTTCAAGAACCTTGGTTTTTTATCTGAAATCCCAGTCCATTAAACAACCTTTTTTCCTCTGCTGATGGTGGTGGAGAAAACCAGTTAGGTTGAGTTGCTGAGTGTGAAAAAACTGGGATTGCTGTTGAAAGAATTGTTGAAATCCTACATGTTTTTTAGAACAAACCCCTGCTTTTTCAGTTAATACCAGCAATTTTTCAATCAACTATTTAAAATTATTACAAGTAAGCAATATAAATAATTTGAAGATGTAACAAATCCTCATTTCTTTAAAATATGTTTTGAGCTTGCTGGTTTCACATACTGCTGGTTTGCAACATTCTTTGTTGAGAGCTTGAATTTCTCTTTCAGGGGAAAATGTAATATGAACGTTAGCTTCACAGAAAAGACAAAATTTTATAATAAAAATATTAACAAATTGCATTTGAATAGAGGCTTGAGGATAGATTAAATATAATGGACATATTAAGAGAACACAGACAATGGCTTTCCTGAGCAATTATGAATCTATAGTCCTAAATAGTGGTACTTTGGAGAAAAGGAGAGAAAGAGAGAAAATTAGTATCTTTTAAAATGTGAACATAATATGCAGACTAATAATACATAGTAATTTTGTTCCTGGGAGAATTCACCACTCGTGTATAGCTCCAGCCAGCCAACCTTTCCCTGTCAACTTCTGCAGGGATTTTGGGTTAACACTTTCCCATTTGCCGTTGTGAACCCTGGAAAAATACTCATTAGAGCACAGATTATGGTTTCAATTGCTGCAGTGACATAAGGCTGCCCCTTCCAGAAGCCATCAGTGGGAGCAGAGGAAGGTAATTATTGATCACTGGGAGGAATAAGGCTGGCAAAAGGTGGCTGGGGTAGGATGAGCTGGCCAGAAGGAGAAAAGAGCAGATGGGCTCAGGCAGCTGAGCTGTGGCCGTGGGGACAGGGCACTGGGAGTCACCTGGGGCTCCTGGCAGCTCCAGGGAACCCTCCAGCCTGGACAGAAAGGGGAATTTGCCTTCCTGCACATACAAGAGCTCCAAGCCAGGTCATTTAGGTAATACCTGGCAATGTGGGCAGGGTTTCCCAGACTTACAAATTCTCTCAGACTTGAGAGATTGATTGAAGTGTGAGTGTCAGTTTTAAGCCCACCTGAAATAGAATGATACCACAAAGGAGCAGTGCTTGTGGGAAGCAAACCTGAACCTCCTGCGACATTCTGATCCAAATCCAAGTGTTCCCCTCACATTTCCATGCCTATCCAGTACAAGGTCTCTCAGTCCTGACCAGTTGCACATTAAAAAAATGTGCCCCTCATCACTGAGATTGGTTTTTGTGCCATTCAGAGCTTGTGTAAACGAGATCCATTTGGCAACAGTGCCAGGCAAGTGTGAGGCTTGTTGAGCCTCCTCTGTGTCTATAACATCAGAACATTCATATGGCATTTCTTTTCCCATGCTACTCCACTAACTTCTTTACTTTAAGTAAGGAATAGAAAGCTCAAATTTATGTATTTATTTCTTTCAAGATATCTCTTCTGGGTGCTTTAGGCAGCCTATCTGGTCTAGGTGGTAGGAAATTTTGTACTTCCTTACAAGATTTTTATGGACACAGTGGGATAAAATCTGCACTTGTAGAGTCCAGATGTTTCTGCAGCTGGACTTTGCTGAGTAACACATGTAAGGGCTGAGAGTTACTCAGGGTCACTGCTCACAGAAGGACTCTTCTGCTTTATGTGTGTGTGTTGTTTTCATGGTTTCTACCTAGAAAGTTCATTCCTCTGCTAATGCTCTTCTGCATTTAGTGATATTTCAGCTTTTTGATGGAAGGAATAATTGAAGTAACTTCAAATAGAAGGGACTTTCTAGGTCCAGAAGATCCATGAACAACAAAACCTTTTCAGTCATTTTTGAAAATGGTGGCATTATTGTAGTAGATGCAATTTAGTATTTTTATGCTCAGCTTGAATATGTAAGTATTTTCAATTGGAAAGCCAGAACACAAGGGCTTACATTCACCTGATGGTTCAGGTTATACCTGCAGGTACTGAGCCAAGGTAAAACCAGGCACACATCTCTGTTTATCTCAAAACTTGCCCAGATAGGTGGGTTAAAATATTACAAACTGAGATGGGTCCCCATTCATGGCTTTTTTCTTAGGTTGTCATTTTATGTTAATTGAATGCCTCTGTTAATCTAATAGATTTTAGATTTATGGTGGGTTCTATACCATGTCATATTTTAATCAATACATATTCCAACATTTAGATGGACAGATGAGAAAATCTGCCTCATCTCTGCACTTCTGTTCTATCAGCTGTCAATAATTCCTAATTTGAATCCTTCAAATGATCAGATTTATGGGTTTCAGTATATTGCATTAATCACAGAAATTAACTTTTGTGGAAAATGATGTTAAAGGTCATATAGAGTCTTGAAGGAGCAGTAACTGTGTCTGTCTTGCAAACATGTTTGCAGCTTCTCTAAGATAAAGTGCATTGGAATATTTATCTGCATGAATCCTGCTGATTGTTCCTTATGTCTAAGGTCAGTATGTGCTGGTGAAGAGATAACGCTGGAAACAAACGATTGCTGAAATCTGCAGATTTAAGGAGTCAGATGTGACACTGGGCTTTTTGTCCTCCTGTAGGGCACACACAGGTCCAGCATAATTTCACTTCAATAGGTTTATTCAGCCGAAACTCTAGAAAATCTGTTTTGCTGAAGGTGGCTTGCACCTCGGTGCCCTTCAGGAAGGGTTCACAGCAGAGGCTGCTCACAGAGGCTGGACAGGGCAGAGAAAAGGGGAAAGGTTTGTTCTGATGCTCAGGATCCAGCTTAGGGACGCACCCCTGAACCTCCACCCACACCCAACTGCACTGCTCCTCTTGGAGGGCTCCTCACCCTCTGCCTGGGGCCAGCTGGGGCTGCTGAGGCCCTCCAGAGGCTGGAGCCAGCCCCCCTCAGATGGGGCACAGAATGGGCACTCCTGCCTGCCAGTGCCCAACACTCCCTGCTCGCCCTGAGGAGAGTTTGGCATCCTGATTTTCCTCATCCCCAGGGAATCATAATCTGTGATGTCTGGAAAGAAGAGCCAGAAGACTTTGCACCTCTTTCTGTAACAAACACTTAAATTTTAAACACAAAAATTGCGCTGATTTTGGTGCTGTGGGATGGCAGCAGCAGAGTCTCTGCCACCAGCACTACTCAGGGAGCAATGTCACCTCCTGGTGCCACCAGCCAGCGGCTCCTGGGGAGGACAGACAGACCCAGGACCCCTGGCACCATGTGGATGCCCAACATCAGCCTCCCTGTCCTGCCTGGGGCTCACCAAACTGATGGGTCCCAACATCAGAGCCCTGCCTGTGCCTGGGGCTGTGCCCTAAGAGGGGCATGCAGTGGGATTAACTCCCATGGAAAAAATAATTGGAAAGCCAGCAACAGCTTGTGAGGTCCCTAAAATTTTCATATAACCCTTTCTTATCTGTCTCCAGTTCAGCTGCTGATTCTAATTGGCTTCACCAAAATAAACCAGAAATAGCTTTGTTGATTTAGTTGGATCTGTGCTAGAGCTAAATGCCCACAATTCTCCCATCTGCAAAAAAGCCAGAATGATACTAGAAATTACTACAGTTTTACAGATATTAATTAATATTTGTGAAGTGCTTTCTAAGCTTGGAACAAAGAACAAAAATCATTGTGTTATGAATAAGCAAACTGAAAAGAACAACCATAAAATTGCAGAGAATTGACTGCAGAATCTAACAAGGCCTCTGCATCTTTAATTTGTATATTTTTGTTTACCACAAGCATGTGCTAAGAAAACAAGCACAGAGGAGAAAAGGTCTTGTCCCTTTTAACAGACAGTTTCTTCTCCATATATATCTGTATTAATGCAAATCCATTATAAACAGAGTGTTGTCTGAAATACAGTTAATAAATGAAGGTACCATAAATGTGATTTTAAATCAGTTTAATAAAATTAGTCATGTAGATTTTAAATCATTTTTACAGTTGATTTAACATTTGTGACTGGTTTATAGATTATGATATAGGATAGTGTTTGCATCCTTGCAATTTTATTCCAATTTAGAAACAGTACAAATATTAATTTTTGCTTCAATAATGGAGCCTTAGAGAATTAACTTGTCTTTTCTCAATACACATTTTATGAGAATGCTTTAAATATGATTTTTAATATTTTTGAGGACTTTATTACACATGAAGTTCTTTTAACTAGGACTTAGCTGGAATCTCTTCACAAAACTTTCTTGCCAGACATATGTAAACGTTTTTCATGGTTAACTTAATGGCACGAAATACATAAGAATTGTTCTTCATAATGCTAGACATTTTGTAAAAGTAATAAAAAGTTGTAACAGACTTCACATACCAGAAGGAGTGAAATACCCCGAACAGAAATAATAATTGTGGGTCTGCTGTCAAAACCCAGCCATATTGTGATAAAACCCCAAATTTCACATGATTTCAAGTGGCAAGGGAGGAGCCCAGCAATAATACCTTATTTACAGATCTTGCACAGGTTCAGACTAGCGTTGTGTAGGAAAAAAAAGTGCAATTAACTGAAGGATATTCCAGGAGGACTGTTTGTCTCCAAATCATCAACTTCACATCTGGAAGCTGCAGTTCAGAAGGAAGGTGCTTGCAGCTTTTCAATTCCTCACGTGAGTGAGTGGGCTCTTCACGTGGCAGAGGTCTGTGAGGTGCCCCTCATTTCAAGAAGAGGGGCTCACGTGCCCAGAGTCCCCGTGGGGATTAGTGCTGAGCAGCTCCCAGTGCCTGCACAGAGATCCCAGGCTGGGAAGGGCTCCTGGGCAGAGCTGCTCCCCTGGTGTGAGCTGCTCCAAGGCTCTCAGCCACCAGCTCTGACGCTGCTGTCTTGGCTCATGATCCCTCCAATAAAGCTGCAGCATGTGGTGTTTTAGCATTTTCTGCAGGGAAAGCTGGGTGGGTAATGGCTGTGTGGTGTACAAACCTCCCTGTGCTCAGAGCAGGTGGGCACGTTTCCCTCTCTCATTGCTCAATGAGTAAGGAAATACTGGGTTTGAATTAGCATCGTAGACTGTATGGCCAAGAAAACCAGTCCTGGGAGCTACAAAACCAATCAGGGTGAAGTCAGAGACTCTGTCTGGTCCGTGGGGTCACTTAGTGACCACCAAGGGAGATGGAGAAGTCAGTCATGTCTCTTTACCTGTACTGTCTCAACTGAGATGATGTAGTGAGATCCCTACACTTCAAGGCAAACATTAACAATACTTTCTATTCTGGTTGATTTTAAATGTGCTATCTTAACTGATTTTATGAAAGTTTGATTCTGGGTCTTTTTTTTTTTTTTTCTTTTTCAAAGCAGTGTTGGTGGGTTGTTTTTTTTTAATTATTATTTTTTTTACCAAAGATCCATTTACAAAGAGTATTTTACAATACCCAAAACTGCAGGCCTGCAAAGTCCAAAGTCACCATTCAGAAGTGCTCCAGATGATGCTTGTGAGAGCTCTTGTTTGAGTTGCTGTGACTTTGTTGTCCTCCAGGGTCTCCTTTCAATAGATGAGCTAGGTAAGAAGGAAGGAGATTTAGGTGCATCTGTGTCATTGCCAACGTCAAGAAATTAATTATCGTGAGTCAGGTTCCTGCAAACCAAGAAACTGACTGTCAAAATGTGATTCAAGAAATAAATGCATTATAGTGGGGTTTTGATTTGTTTTTTTTGGATATGATATTTAATTCCCTCTCCTACAGACTCCATCCCAAGACAGGGATTTCTCACAGATATATCAAACATTTCCAGAGAGCTGATTTTTATTCCTTTAGCATGTCAGGAGCGTTCAATCTGCTTTTCCCCATATAGCAATTTATTCTACTTCTCCTCTTGATTCCGTTTCTGGATATGGTGCTAGTGAATGCCTTGCCAATGACGAAAATACTCCCAAAAGAAGGCAACTTTGATCCTAATCCTGGTGGTCCACATGTGAAAACTGGCCATTAGAAGGGAACTGGAAGCAATAGGCACTAAACTATTGTTCTCATGAGTCATCACAGAATACTTCTGAGCTGGAATTTCTGTTTCCAATCAGGTTTTCAGCTGGATGTTTCGAGTCTGATTTTTTCCTAAGGAATAATAATTTAAAAAAAAATAAGGAAAAGAACCTCTCTTCTCCCTCTCCCTCATTTCTTTTTAGACTTCCCTTTAATCAATCCCCTGGTGCATAGCACATTTCCTTTAGCTAACAGGCAATCTCAGAAGAAATAGCATTTTGTATTTTTGAGGAAATATTGGTGATGTGAAAAGAGCATGTGTCTTGGTTTTATAGGCATTGAGGTTGCCAAAGGAAAAAGTTGTCTTGTAGAGGACACTGAAAACATATTAAAACTAGATATTAATTCTTAATGTAACTGTGCATCCTGCATTCAATCAAGAGCAGACTAAGTATTACAGTACTGGAAAGCAAAGTGCAATTTGTTCATTTGCCCTAAAAATCAGGTAAATCATCCCTGGAATTATAATTGAGAACTGCTCAGAAGTCTGTATAGTGCTTTTTACACGAGCAAAACCTGGCTTTACAGCGTTTTGAGGAGAGCTGGTTTGGCTGGCACAGGGAGCTGAGGAGACACAGGTGATGGATAAGGAGTTTGCTGCAGTTAAAATGACCCCTTTTTCTTTCACAGTTGACAAACAGGTGGAAAGCTCACCATCCTGGGTTTGAACATGACCATCAGCACCACGTGTGCAGGAACACCACACCGGGAAATGTGCCTCCCTCTGAAGGCAGCCAGCTGCCAGGGCCGTGCCAGCACCGCCCTGGTGCTGTGCTGTCACTGCCACTGTCACTGCTCCTGTCCCAGCCCTGAGTCAGGAAGCAGAATATCAGCACTGCTGCTGTCTGTGGGCACTGAGCCCCTGCCTGCAGAGAGAGCTGCCACTGTGGGAGCTGTCCAAGGAGCCTGGAGGCTTTGGAATTGTAGCAAGGAATTGATCCAGTGCCTCCAACACATCCTCTTGGGGTGCCACAGAGGAATCCTGGCTTCTGCCTCAACAGAGTGCATCGCAAGGAAAGAGACTGCGTGAAGGGAATGTGCACTTGCCTCACAGTTTTGGAAAGACTTGCTAATTAGTTCTCATAATGCTCCTGAAATATATGCTTCCGACATTACTAAGAGGTAAAATGAGGCATGAGGCTCTTAGAGATATCCGCTGTGTCCCTGGGCAAATCAGGAGAAAGTTTGTAGGACTGAAATTAGCATTAAAAGCAAAGAGCAGTTCTATCGACTAACTTTCCAAATGAATCCTTCTATCTACCTGGTAAAAGGCACAATCCAAAATCACTCCAAAGGGACCAGAGATCTTATCTGGGTGTAGATAAGAGGGTAAGGAAAGGAAAAAGGCACGAGGCAGTCACTGGGCCTCTACCCTTTAGGAAATGAGGAATATGTTAATAGTCAAAGGATTTTAATAAATAGACAAAAGTAGAAACTTCAATTAAGTGTGGCTTTTATTAAGTTTTGGACCATGAACTTTCAGAAGGCTGTAAGTAAGGCAATCTTGTGACCTAAATAATTGCCAGGCTTCCTTTTCTCTGGGGAAAATAATGAAATAGATTAGCTCAGACTCATTTCATAAAGAATTAATGGTGGAAAACATAATTAATGCCACTCAATATATGTTTGCAAAAACAAATCTTGTCAAATTTAATGTGATTTTTTGTCAGGATTGCAAGTCAGTTTGGTAAAAGCAGCAAGGCTGGGGTGGTAGAATTCTGTATGGCTTTTGCCTTTCTTGCAATGTGACAATTTGATTACTGCAAGTAAACCCACTCCAAATTAATGAATGATTCCAAAAGAATATTGAAAAATTAATATATGGTGCCAGTTGAATGGATTAAAAATTGCCCATTTAGTAGGGAGCTATTAAACTGGAAGCCTGACTGGTGGATTTGGTGCTCCATTAAAGTCTCAGGTCTTTTTCCTGACTCTGCCACTGTCTTGCCCTGGTCTAGTTGACAAGGTGGAGATTAGTCAAAGGTAGGACTCAATGATTTCAGAGTTCTTTCCCAACCTAAATTATTCTGTGATTCTGTGAACCACAGGGATGTCAGTCAACTTCAGTGCTTTATGGTTTGCAAAATATCAATGGGAAAACAACCCCTCTGTAAAAACACTTCAAAATTTACTGTTGAAAACAACAATATATTATTACCTGTGATATTTAACAGTAGACTCCTGAACTGTCCAGTTTTTGATTTCTTGTGTGGGGTTGTTCTGGGTTGTTGGTTTGTTGGGGTTTGTTTTTCTTTTTAATCAGTTGCATGGCGGAAAAGCTGATAACTTGGATAGCTTGCAACTATCTCAGAGGTGTTACTACTAAGTAGATACACAGCCAGGAAGACACTGATCCACATCTCTCTGTGGCAATTTGCTACTCCATAATTTGGGCCCAATTGCACAGAAGTAATTTAAAGCCATGTGTAAGACCACAAATCACACTTGAAGAATGGATGGGCGGTTCTGTGCTAAGGAACAGGACCTCTGACTTGCTTACTGCTCACAGGGATGACACACCTGATGAACACACACTTTGTTGGTCACGGGGTTGCCCAAACCATGGCAGTCCTGCCAGGGATTCATTCTTAATTTATCTAAGGAGTTAGTTTAACAAGCAGTTGGAGCACAAACTTTATATTGAAGGGATAGAAAATTCTAGCTGCTATACAGTCAGCTGCTTGCACAAAGGGATGAGGATTTCAGCAGATCCTTCCCAGGCTGTACTAGATAAAGACCGGATAATTTTCTGAAAGTTATCTACTTCAGCCACAGCTTTTAGGCTCAAAGCGTGGATTAATTCCAGGAACTCCTCTAGACTGCATGAGTTTGGAGGTCAGGAAGTGATCTCAGTGGTGCCTTCTAGCTTTATAATCAACAAATTGACTCAATTAGTGATGTGATTTACTTTATTTTTCCATTTAATTCCAACCCTACCTTCCCGTTAATTTGTCACTTTTCTGTTCACTTAGTTATTTTTGTTATAGCAAAGTTTTGTTATAGCAAGTTTGCAGGATGAAAAAAGAACTCCCTGTTTAATTTAAGGAGAGTTTTTATCTGTTATTACTGGGGCCAAGGTTTGGTCTCACGTGAGTTGTAAGACCACAAAAGGGTTTTGATGCTACAAACACTTTTGAGAGAGAACCTGAGCTCATTTTCAGCTCTTTGTGCTGCAGGCCAGGCTGCACTTTGGTGCTGCCAGGGGAGCAGCCCTGTGCCCACCCACACTGGCCCAGGTGCGCTCCTCAGGGGCGGCTCCGAGCCCAAAGCCTGCACCAGGCAAAGTTTCATCCTTCTGAAGTGAGGCGTGGGATACCCAGGCCAGCTCTTCGGGGCTGTCGTGCACGCAGCAGAGGAACACGCTCTATTTTTATTGTTAAATATCCGATTTATGACGTTGATGGTGTCCTCTAAGGGAGCAGAACGTCAGTCAGTGGATGGCCAGGAGCTGTGTGAGGCCAGCCCCAGGGCAGGGGCTGGCAGAGATCCTGGAGAGCAGCGCTGGCTCCCCAAGGGATGGAGTGAGAACCAAAACCATGCTCTGAGCCCAAAGCTGCTGCGAACTGCTGGGCTCAGGCCACGCTCGATGGGCTGGGGAGGCTGCAAACGTCATGGCTTTAATTCTCATACCCCTACTTGTACTCATATCGAATGGCTGAAATTCGGCAGGTTTTTCCCCCCAGCCAGCCAGTTTGCAGCACAAATATTAAAAAAATCAACGTGGTGACTCCTTGGCGTGGAGCAAAGCCTCCTCACCACCGGTGCCACCTGAAAATCAGCCCCTCGGGGCTGCACAACGTGTCCTGCGACACATTTCTGTCATTTTGGCGGGCTGGTCAGCTTGAACCCCCAACGCTGCCCGTCCCTGCGGCTTCTCGGTGCCAGGCAGCACCGGCAGTGCCTGACCCGCGGCGTGCGGGGCTGCAGGGCTCCCAGGGCTGTGTGCGGGGCTGCAGGGCTCCCAGGGCTGGGTGCGGGACTGCAGGGCTCCCAGGGCTGTGTGCGGGACTGCAGGGCTCCCAGGGCTGGGTGCGGGGCTGCAGAGCTCCCAGGGCTGGGTGCGGGACTGCAGGGCTCCCAGGGCTGTGTGCGGGGCTGCAGCGCTCCCAGGGCTGGGTGCGGGGCTGCAG
>VXAX01001794.1:426256-495877 GCA_013399835.1 Leptocoma aspasia
CGCCGCCCGCAGGTGGCGCTGCAGACCGAGCGCCCGCCCCGCCCGGCCCGGCCCGGCCGCGCTCGGGGACAGCGAGGGGACACAAACGCGGGGTGCTGAGACACGAACACAGAGACAGAAATGGTGCTTTTTTCTTTCTTTCCCTTTGGCCCGAACCGCGCACCGAGCCGCTGCTGGCACCCCGCACGCTCCCCAGCCATTTGGTAGGTTTTTATCAGAGCACTCGGCTAAATATTTCCGAGTCTGCCCTTTACAGTGCAATGAAGGCTCTGCTTGTAGCCCTGCTTTTTTTTTTTTTTAGTTTTCCTTTTATTTATTTAATTTTTTTAAATTTTTCTTTCTATTCTCCTTCTTATTTTTGAAGATAATTCCCGGTTAATTCTGTATGAAATTATTAATGCACCGTTCAGGCGTTAATACTTATTTCACAGAATCACAGAATCATTTAGGTTGGAAAAGACCTCTAAGATCATCGAGTCCAACCTTTGGCTGATCACCATCTTGTCAATTAGACCACGGCACTGAGTGTCACAGCCAGTCGTTTCTTGAACAGTTCCCACTGATTAAAAGCTCCAGGAATAACAAAAAGCTAAACTTTATATTGCTGCTGCTGCTGCTGCTTGTTGAATGGCAGCTGTTACATCGTCCTTGTGGTCTGAACTGACAGCAGAATAAACCTCAGCATCTTAATTTTATGTTCAAAATAAAATCTTAACATTGTGCTAGTAACTAAATATTTTATTCTCATACTAGTAAAACTCTCTTCTGTAGAGTTTTAAAAAATTTATTTTAAAGCTTGTCTTGCAGTGCTTGTTCAAGCAAAATTCTAATACTCTTGTTTGTTAGAATTGTGTTCAAGCACAAACAACTGCATGTTAATTGTAAGATTTTTTTTCTTCTTTTTATCCTTTTTATTAATTTGCCTCTAGTTCATAAATATACATAGCTTCTCCTGGTAGCCATTTGGAAAACAGAAGCGATATTGGTAGATAAAAGAAATATTTGTTTATCTGGGTTCAATATAAATAATGAGAACATTTTTCAGAGAATTTATATGTGCAGGCAAGAGCAGAAAATAATACTTCATAATTGTGTATCTCATTTACCCAAAGTGTGTGATTGTATGTGTAAATTAAACTATTGCATGCACATGCTAAATTAGGTATTTGTGAGTACAGTTACTTAATTTGTATGTACAGATTAAGTTAGCCCAATTAATCACTATGATAGTCCAGTTTTACACAACTGTGAATCCATCGATGACAGCTGAGTTGTTTTGCCACAAATGCTGAAGTAATGGGTCCAACTCGTGCACAAGTGAAGCACGTGCTCTTGCAAAAAAAAAAAAACCGCTGAAAAATGCATTTTATTATGTGTCAGTTATCATCGCTTCTGAGGATATGCTATTTATGAAAACCAGTTATAGCCATACAATATTTGATCAGTTGCTGTGAAGACCATGACATCAGAACCATGCTTCTCACATCTGGCCCTTTTGTTTGTGCTAATTACGATGACGATCATGGATTCAACCTGTCTTAAATCTCAGATGTATGAAGTGGGCAGATTAGGGACATTTGTTCATAATTAGGATTCCTAAATGGATATCTGGGAAATGCTTCTTGGAATATTTATGGTCTTGCTCCAGCAGGGCTTCTCGTTGTGTACACACTCTCTGTGTGATGACTGCTGCATTTCTTGCACCAGTGTAGTCCATTCCTTTCAAACCCAGCCTAACCTGTGTATTCTCCATACAAAAGCAAAGGTGGAAGCCATCAAAATCAGAGAGCAGCTCTGTAAAAGCCGAAGTTTGTCACACAGAATGTTTCCACTCCTTTGGGGACCTGCTATTTGTCAACCCAGTGGTGCCCCAGTAGCCCTAACAAATGTCCTGACACATCTTTGCCTTCCCTTGGCATTGGGGCTGGAGCACCTCTTGCCCCAGTGCCCAGGTAGCCCAACACTTGCTCGGGGCTTTAAGGCAGCTGTTACCCATGTAGGCATTTACAAGTACATTTAGGCTAATTCTTGCTATTGGATTTTTACCCCCACCTATTTTTTAACATATGTCACCAAAATCTAGAACTCCTTTACTTGTAATATCTCTGATAACAAGAAGCACCTGCTAATGCTCCCAATGCTTATGGGTACAGATCCCTTGGCCAACAGGAACTGGTGTGACTGGGGACGCTTGACTTCTACCACAGATGACACAGCTCTGTTCTGATGTGTCTTTTTTTTTGCTGGTATAATTTTCTGACATTCCTGGAGCCAGGAAACGTTTTGCCATGGAGTCAGATAAAGCCTGGTGTGTTGGTATTTAAGCCTCTTCATGTGCGAGCTGGGCTCAGGTTTCCTTCCTGGTGCTTCGTGCTTGCTCATGAACACGGAGGACGGTGCTCTCGATGTCTCTGGCTGGTTTGTCCCTGCCCTTGGTGAGCAAGCAGAGCTGTAAACCCATCTCTGTGAGGGACTGGACTGTCATCACCCCAAAATGTGCAGGATGCCCCCATTGCTGGGAGCCTGTGCCCTGCTGTGGTGGGGAAAGGGCACTGTGGGCAGCAAACCATGCCTGCTCTGCCCTCCTGGGCTGGAGCTAAACTGAGCAGCTTGCTCCCTTGGAGAAAAATGAGAGAGAGGAAAAAGGCAGGCAGGATTGCAGAATATGTGTGACCTGTATAGTGTGTGTAGTGTGTGTGAATTTTTTTCTTTTTTTTTTTTTTTAACAGAGCTGTTTATGACCTGGTTTTGTTAATTTTAATTATCCTGTTTGGAAAATGTGGTGCTATATTATGTGACTTTGTTTCTTCAAGAGGACTGGTGAGGGAAAGGGACAGGAAAGGAAACTTTTGGTTAAAACACGAAGAAATATTTCTTCCAAGAAATATGATTTTTAGTATGTCAACATTAAAATGTGAATTGTTCTGATCAAATATTTACTGCTATCGGGAGCTGTGTAGAACATTAATCTTAATTTGTTTTTCTTTTTCTCCAAAGCAATACTCCAACATAGCTAGGAGATCTGTGTCTTTAAAAATAAATAATGTAGCAGAACGGCATATTCTTTGGTACAGAAATGCTAGCCTGTGGCATCTTCTGCAACTACAAAGCAGTCTCGAGCGAACTTTCTTCCCTTTTTATTAATAATTCCCTAAATCAATGAAGAATCTTGAAAAGTTCCTCTTCACTTTGCTCCTGCACTCCTCGTGGCTGAGGCTCTTGCTCATGCTAGCTCATTCCCCACCACGTATCCTTCATTTGGATAAATCTGCGTGTGGAATTTTGGGAACACAGGCTGCAACCCACTAACTCTGTGTGCAAATAAAAAGCCCATTTTCTCTTTTATTTTTTTTTGGTCAGCCCAGGGTTTTAGTTTTTTTTTTCCTGAAGGTGGCAGTGAAAGAAAAAAAATAACTCCCTTTGAAGATTTAAGAATTTTATTACAAAACAGACGGACAAGTACTGTATTTTATCCATTTCCCCTTGTGCCCATGAGCGCTGACAATGAAAACTACAGCTCCTATAAAGTGCTGATCAAATTGCGAAAGGTGGCCTTTCCCAGCAGCCTGGCACACTCTAGCATTATCCCAGCTTATAAATAAACGGATGGGCTGAGCCACTTTGGCTTCTTTTTTTTTTTTTTTTTTTTCCCCCCTCTTAGTCCTTAGCAAGATAATTGAGGATCATAATGGTGGGAAAGGACTGCAGTCATCATTCGCTGCCTGTCAGGTATCAGTACTCATCTTCGTGTCATCCGTCACCATTGAACCACTCTGTCATCTTTCCCCAGCCTTCAGCGCCGCTCCTTCTCATCGTGTTCATTATCTCCGGCTCCGACCCAGCCCCCTCCCCCAGCCCCTGTAAATGCATCTTTGTGCGACTCTCAGTCTTCTGATTATGAATCGATGATCATGTGGTGTAAGAGAGATAGATGGCTTTTAGTTCCATCTTGTCTTCTCTAATTGTAAAATATTAGTTACATTAGACTGTGTCTTTTGATTAATGGAACTTATTTGGAGTGGCCTCTCCCAGCCCTCCCCCTTCCAAAGTCCTCCACTGACTTTTGAGAATTGAGTGATTTCACTTAAAGCAGACAAATAGGCCCTTCAGCAAGGAGATAGCTGAGCTCTAATATTGTGGGCAAAGCAAGCTCACGGAGCCAGAGTTGTGTGTGTGTGTGTGTATGTGTGTGTGTTTTTAAAGAAAGGCTTCAACTCTGCCTAGACAAATACAGACCATTTATTAACGTGCGTACAGCCGTGCTATTTTGCAAATCCAGCAATTCTTATAAAGCTGCAAAGCAGGACATAAGGCTGAATGCCTTCTGAATTAAATTAATCTTAGATAGGAATTAAGAGCATCCTCGCTTTCACTTTGGATGAAACAGGTCAGTCCAGAACTTTGATGTATTAATGCTAGCATAAAGTGTTATCTTAATACTCTCTTTTATACTTAGAGGACATATCATCAGCCAAATGTCTCTTCCTTGTACATCTGACACTGCGAGACATTCGTCCTTTAATACAAAATTTATCTTATTTGGCACTATTTACCTAAACATGGTCTGTTGATAAAGTCCTTGCTGTACAAATGGAAAGGCAGTTGACTAAATCCCTTATTATAAATAATCACTGTCTATCTTTCAGTGTAAATTCAAGGACATGTTCACTTTCAAGCTATCAGTTCAATTAGAAAAGGTCTATTCACTGTCGATGTCTATATCTCATGGAAATAGGAAAGCACAGTTAATAAACAAATCAAACTATTTTAAAAAATAGCACAGTGGATTATGAATTCTAGAGCCCATGCTGATGGTGACACTGTCAGGACACATGCTGTACAAAAGTATATACAAACAGTGTTATCTAAATGTTTTATGCTACCTTCAGGATTTAAGTCTGACCTTTGTGCCTTCCCTCCCCAAGTCTTTGACATTATTTCAGAAGAAAATGCCTATATTGTACCATATATTAAAATTTAAAGAATAAGTTTGCACATGTGTAAAATGCTAGTTAAGCCTTTTTTCAGTTTACTTCTTTCTATTAAAGATAGGAAAACTGGTTTGAGGTTTGAACAATTGTGTGTACAGCTTAGGATTGACTCCTGCCCCAGAGCTGAGGAGCAGGAGCAGGAGCTTCTCTTGCTTTTCCTGATTTTAGTGTAATGGCTGGGGCAGTTTCTATATCTGAAAGGCTTTCACGGTGGTAGCCATGTGATTATAGAAAAGTCCCTCTCTGTTCTTTCTCTAAGAAAGGAACTCTCTAGCTTTTCAAGTTACAGAAAATGCTTAAAAGTAGGAATCCAGAAAGCTGGAAAAATTCCAGAAACCCACACCCCTCTTCCCCCCAGATTTTAAAAATATATAAATATTTTTACATGTATCGCACTATATTAATCACATCCTATGGAATTTAAAGGAGCTTATCCAGTGGCCTGGGTCTTGATACCTAGAGGCTCAGATGGAAGGGCTCTGTATGCAAGATCAGCACTGCTCTCCTCCATCCATGTGCTTGTCTGAGATCAGAATTTGGCTCCCTGATGGGTATTTCTACGCAGTATTTACCACTCTAGAAGCAGTGATTATATTTAATGGCAGAATTTCGGTTGACTTCTCAATATGTATTGAGTTGACCTTTAAGTTAAACCACAGATTAATTTTTTTTAGTTGTCTCTTTAAGTACATTTATAGACCTCTCTGTTCTGATTAGCATAATGGTAGATAGAGGAAAGTTACCTGCCTCAAATTATTTGTTGAAATCAGAGAAATTGCATCCTCTCTCCAGAAGGCAAAATATTTTGGCCCCCTCTAACCACTGTATGCATTAGTTTTGTTGCAAAATGGTTTTGGTTTATACACAGAGAAGCCCAAGTGGGTATCAGTTTGCTTGAAAGCCCAGAGCCTGCCATTGATTTCATATAAGTAAATCTTCTCCCTGGAAGTCGGTGGAAGTCAATGAAGCTTCCGTGGGATTGAGTGGCTCTCCTGCAGGCAGCAAGAGCAAGGCTTTGGTGTGCTGGGTGCTGCTGGCAGGGACGTTTGCCTCTTTGCTCCCTGACATGCTGTGATTTGAATAAGTTCTTCAGAGACAAGTAGGGAGCTCCTTGATTCTAAATCATTGAAAAAATACCCAGACACCCTAAATGGACACGGTGTCTCACTGCCCGTAGAAATTTGGACTTCTCCAATTTTGTTTAAAATAAAATCCTCAGTAGCGTCTGTTCCTCGCAAACTGACTTCCACAGGAGCTATTGGAAGAAGATTTTGGTTTTGTTTCCTTTTACATCTAAGGGTTTTGCTGCACGTTCATCTTGTGCCCTTTCTTGGGTGGCAGCTTGTGGCTTTAGGGACATGGGTGACAGCAGCCTCAGCTCTGGGTGTCGATTATTGGTCTGTATGTAACCCATGGAGCAATCAGCCGGTTTCATGTGCCCCCAGTGATGGTAAAAGCCCCATCCTCCCAGTTAGCAGCCACTTGTGAGCCCCACCCTGCCTGCAGGAGAGCTCGGGATGGCTGCGGGTCCCACACAGGTGCTGGGCTGCTGGACCCTCACCCTCCCCTTGGAACTCACCATCCCTCTCGCACCCTGAGCCAACACCACATAGAAATAAATGCAAAAATAAATGCAAAAAGGAGTGCAGATTCACAGTGAGACGATGGAATGTGCCAGCTTTTACCCCCAGGCGAATTTTCATGTCTCTTTTAGGAATCTTTGTAAGTAAGGGCCAAGCTCCGAGGCCTCAGCTCAGGGACAGCTTGGGCTTGTGCATTGTGTGAGCTCCTGTGAATTCCTACACAAGTCTGTGGGATGACTTACAGGCTTTGGAGTATGCATAACCTTCAGCAATTTGCTGAATCAGGGCCTAAATACTGAAATATTCTTCAATAGTTCTGGCTCCACTATGAAACTCTAGAAGGCACATTTCCCTCTCAGTGTCTCTCCATAAGACCCATCAATGATAATGGAGTTACATTAGGCACATCTAAAGTTAATTATACAGTTACATCCTTCTTGGCCTGTTTTTAAAAAAGAATACAATAAAAAAAAAATCCTCTGTCTTCTAATATCTATTTTTATTTGAATTTTGATCTGCCATCTAGGCAAAAGAGTAAAGACCACACTGAGAAGACCTTCAGTAGGTGGGTCTGGATGTTTGTTAGCTGAGAGCCAGCGTGGGAAATGTTGTGTTAAGAAAATTTGCAGAAAAAATTCTATGGAAACCAAAGCAAAAGAAATATTTCAGGCAGGCTCTTCCTTTTAAAAATTAAGTGGGTGGCTTTAAGGGATGCTGATTTATTTTGGAGTGTGGGTTTAGAGGCATGCTTCAATTGGAAAAAATCAAATTCTAATGTTCACTAAAAACTCAGGAATTTATAATGCAGAGAAGAGGTTGAATGAAACAGTAGATCCAGAAATTTTGCAATTCACTGCATATTAAAAAATAAGTATTTTTAGTGTTTGTTAGGCTGATTTTTTAAAACATGATTTCACATTTAAATATGGTAAGCCAAAATCCTCTATCCCAAACACAGGTCTCTGAATATCTTTATTTTGGTATGTGAGCATATTGCTGGGGGATGCCAGGTTTGTCTAGGGATCCAGTAGCTTTGATATACTCTAGTTTACAGTACCTGGAGTGTGCTCAGTTGCTAATGCGTTTTGCATGCAAGATCACTGTGCTTCAGCATGACAGCTAGGAAAAATGTCACTTTATTTTTAATTGCAGCAGGACTCAGTTTGGGGGGGGGGTGGAAATAAATCAAAAATTAAAATCGCATTCTTTGTTAGAGAATTGTTCTACAAGAGTCTGGTCAGAAAGCTTCTGGTAGTTAATAAAGTCAGATTCCTCCCTGAGCGTTCCCGTGAGCTCCCACGGAAGCCAGCGGGAGTTGCGCATGGGCACCGAGGGCAGCGTTTTGCCCTTAGGACTGAATTTCCCAACTGACTATTCTTTTAGACTGTCTTTTGATTAACAATCTGTTTGCAGCAGGCTAGGGCCAGGGAGGCAGTGTATACCCCACTGTTCAAATCTGTGGCAAAATATTCTACAGAGAGCTACTTAATAAATATCAACTTGCTCCAATAGTCTTTGAGAAATACCTCAACAGATAGCAATCAATCGAGGGTTGAGTTGTGAAAAAAAAAAATACAAAAGGACATCAAAGAGGTTCTCATTCCCAGTCTATTGCTCTATTTAAGGGTCCTATAATTCGGTGAGGTTGTGTGCTAAATAATTTGTAAGCCTTCAGAACATCCAGGTTATTGTTTGTGGACAGATGGTGCATCACATTTTATTGCTTATTCCTTCTGTGGTTTCTCATATGCAGGACTGATGTGCACTCTGAAGTCTTTGTTTCCTTGCTAAAATCTCTAATCTAAAACAGGCAATCAAGCACACAGACAGTGCTTCAGAAAGCATAATCATACTTTTAAAAGGGGAAAAAAAACATTTCAGCTGCAGTTAGGAAGCAGATGTGTTCCCTGAAAATGTAAAAGGTTATCAGAAGTATTAAAATAGGGAAATAGACATGGAATTTGGGAGCGCCGGGGAGAGCATGTATTTTGTGCCTGTACTGCAGGGTAGGTGTGCCTTTTCCTGGGCTACCTGCTTTGTATCTGGCTCTCTGCGGAGCTGGTGTAGTGAAAGCCTTCAGAGACCAGCTTTTGCTTCCACCTTTCCCCTGAGATTGGCAGTCTTTGTCTTTTACAGGCAAGGAGCAGCCGTGTTGTGATCCTGGAACCGCTGCTGCCCCGAAGAGTTAAATCATGTTGATATACAGGAAGGAAATGGAATAGACTAACTCTACTCTTTTCTTCCTACGGATTTTTCTTTTTATTCTGAAGATAGAATTACTGTTTGTAAGCATCTGAAAGTCATTAGTGGCTCTGCAGTCTGTCAGGTGCCGACGCAAAAAACTGCTGAAACTGAACGGGTTCCTGTGCGGAGTGCTGGGAATTTGTCATGTGCTGATGAGCAGTTATAATAATATATGAGCAAATCACAAGCATTCTGCAAATTAATCAAATTTTTTTTCCCCTTCTCCCTTGTCTCTGGGAGAGTGGCTTTGCCGGCAGACGTAGGTGAAGCAGTTTTACTCACAGATGGTAGCTCTGGCATCAGATGGAATTTATATAACAGTAATTCTGATTTCCTGCCAAAGTAGCACTGAAAACACCAGGGAGATTGTACAAGACAAGTCATGTGGTTTTGCTGAGGTTGTTGTGGGAAGTTTAAGGGGGGAAATCTCAAATTTTCCTCTTTGCATTTATTGTTTTAGCCTGAAGGGCCAGAAATCGTACACCATTCTGCCATCGGCGAAATCCAACACATCTTTTTTTATGAATTGCGCTGAAAGAGTGCTTCCCAGCTGTTGGAACTGCTGGCGGGGAGGGAGCCACATGACTCCTCATCCTTTCCCTTTCCATACAAGGATTAAAGAGGGGAGGGTTCAAAAGGTTGCTGCACTACATGTTGGAGTGAGGCAGGGTCTCCCTTCCCAGGAAGCGATGCCATGTTCACTTAGGTTATACTCCCTCTGGCATAACGAAACACGGGGGGTGTTCAGGGCTTCAGGAAACACACTGGCAGTGGGTCTGCCTCCTCATTAAAATGGGAGGGTTTTGAATGAGGTTAGATTAAGGCTATTAGTTGTGTCTCTGATGACATTTCCAGTTTGATCAGTGGAAAACAGACACGTGGGTTTTTTTACCCGTTAAGGTAAATGCTTGGTGCACTTGTTATTTGGCTTTTGCACAGATGAAACATGCACTGATCTGATGGCAGATCCTATCCTGACTCAGAGCAGCACAGATCTGTTCAAGCCACGGGCTGGCAGCAAGGATGAGAGAGCAGAATAAGGCCCAGTGGCTTTTGAATTGGATCACGTTTTTAAAAACAAAAGCAGTCTTCCCTGGAAAAATATGACGGTGTTTTTATAATAGCCACATATTGAGTAATGCATGGAGCATCGCAGGACTGCTGTGACACTAAAAGAAAAAAATAGAGGCAAGCAGAATGGGAGAACTTTCAGGGGCTGTTTTTAATAAAGAGGTGAATTCTTTCTGCAGTAGGAAAAATGATAAAAAGATGGCGTATCAGCTACATTATGCAACAAAGTAATGCTGCTGTGTTTTTATAATGTAAGGCACTGCCCATTTGTTTTGGTTTACGTGACTGCAGTGAAATAAGTGGATTAGACTGAAACTTTAGCATGCTTCATTGCAGCTGGTTGCAGACATCTGTCATTCCTCAGCCATACATTCTGGATCATGCCAAGAAGAAAAAGCAAAGTCTGACACCTTTCATTTTAGAGAGCCTTTTATAGAAAAGAAAAGGAGAAGGGGAGAAAGCATTTCCTTTGTGACTTGATAAAAAAGACACTTTTTTTTTCCTGTGACAACACCAACAGCACTTTGCAGGAGAGGTCCTGCAAAGTTAATGCTCAATTTACTCTTTGCAGCCCTTTAATTTTTACTGTTTGATCTCCTGGTTTGTTGAATGGGATATAATAAAAATATGTTGGTTTATTTTTTTACGGAAACATTAGCTATATGTACACCTACATTGGAAATGTGCCTGGTGAAAGGTGGGTTGCTGTAAGTTCCCACTCAGGCTGTGCTCATGGTAATTCTGTGCTGTGATGGCACATAATGCAGAAGCATTGCCAATAATGAGTGGTTCTGAGAACTCCACTCACCAAATCCCATAAACAGATAATAGTGATGTTTTAGCAGAATGATTAGTGGGGTTGTGAGCTACTCCTGGATAATTTGAAATATTAGCTATTAGTGAGCTAGATATTTATTTACTTAATGTGTTTTGTTCTTCAGTCTCTCTAGTAACACGACTCTGGAGTTAGAGAATTGTGAGGTACATGACAAGTGGTAATGTGACAAAATACCATCTAAATTACCCCAGTTACGTGAAAGAGCAACAACGAAAATTAAAGGAGGACGTGGTTAGTCTAAATGACATCATACATGCAAAAAACAGATATTCTAGCTTAGGGTCTCACTTCAGCAAATGTTATAGCATGTGGGTAATTCCATGCCTTCCCTCCCAGGTGATTTATGGACCATGGAACTGGTGGGGATATGGGGTGTCCTTACAGGGCTGTGCACAGAGGGGCAGGTCTTTGCATGGCTCAGGCTGTGTGGCTGTCCAGTTTGACACCAGTGGAGGATGTGACACATCCAAATGTTGGCAGGAAAGATTTAGAAAGCTGAGTGTGGGATTTTTAAAATTCCATTCTGACAAATAAAATAAATAAACTCAAAATAGTTGCCCAGAGTGAAAGAGAAAATTTTACTGTATTTATGAATTGCTAGGTGGAATATAGGATATTTGGTAGCAAAATCACTAACAAGGTCTTTTCTATTAGCTTCTGAATTGAATGTTCTCTTTACTAAAATCCCAGTGCCACCAGTATAGCATTTATTCTGGGAAATCATAGGTACATTAAATTCAAATACAGCTTCATTCAAGAAGTGGTAAATGCTCCCTGAAATAATAAATATTTACTGAGACAATTAAAAAATATGACAGAACATTAGCGAGAAAACTTGTGAATGACCTAGTAGGAAAACTGAGATATTTTGCTCAAGGGGGTTAGAATGGGAATATAATGTTATTGAAGTGATTAAAACAAGTAAAGGAGTGAATAGACGTAGCAATTAATTGAATATGTAAGTAAAGGCAAAGGTGGGACTCTGAGCATGTAATTTTGATGATCAGAAGAACTTGGCGTTAGTTAATATTAAAGAAAAGTCTGCCACTTACCTTCAAAATGTGTTTCCTTAGTTGCAGTCTCCCCCAAGCAAGAGAGAAAGGGAAGGCTGTGAGGATTGTACCCTGCTCACTCTCTGGGCTCAGGGACCTTTCCCCTCTCGTGTGGAGGGGGCCAGGCTGCAGAGATGAAGGGACACATCAGGGTGTGGGAGAACAGGGATTGGTACCAGAGGGGAGGAAATGGCTGGAAATGAAAGCTTGGTCAAAAAGACAAGCTGCTGTGAGTTTAGGATTATGAAAAGGATTATGATTTCTATAACCATTGCCATTATGACTTTAGTCAGAGTTTGCCTGCTCTTTACAACAGGTATCTAGTGCCCTTGATAAGAACTCTGTCCTCTACTTATGTGTATAAACCAAAGTAAATAAATATGTAAAATTAAATGTAATTAAATTTCCCAAAGCATGGGACAATGATAGTCTGGCATTTTGAGCTCAATCAATGACAGCATTCCCACTAACCTCATTTGGAGCCCGCTGAGGCTCCGGGCTCGTAACTCATGTGTGTCATGTCAGAACCTGAACTGATGCCATTGTGCACAGGGCACCATGTGTGCACCCACCAGCCATGGTCTGAGACACACAGATCCTCAGAAAGCACAGTCTTCTGCCTTTATCTCAGAATTTTAGCTTTACAGGGTTCCCATAAAGTTTAATATTTGTTTAGGAAGACCTTTTCAGCTATTCTGCTGAGGCTATTCCTTTCTTCCAAGACGAGATCAATTTCCCTTCTAAATCAAAAGTTCCTGTGTGAATAGCTTCTTCTGAAAAAGAAACAAATTCTGTGCTGAGTGGGTGGAGCTGAGCAATTCTGTTGTTTTACCAACCCTGCAAGAAATGGGAAATGTTTGTTTTCCCAGGACTTGCAAGTCTCTGTTACACCATCAGTGATTTCACTGGCCATTTCCTAATTTCCTTGTATTTAGTGCACTACAGATGGCTAACAAGTTCCTCACTCTACCTCCAAATACTTTTAATTTCCATGTTCCACATACCAAAGGCCAAAAATTTTAAATTAGTGATATTTTCCATAGTTTTGTGAGTGATTCATTCAGTAAGGTAAAACCATATCAATGAAGGACAACAGTAGAATTTATCAGGAGTACCCAGGTGACTGTTAAACTCTGTGTTAGACCAACCTGCACTTGGCTGTTTTACATAGCAGGGCCGATTTGTTGGTGGTTTTTACTTCTTTTGCTTTTAAAGGAAACTTTGGTGTCTGATAATTAGCGATTGTAGCCTTTTGAGACAGGAATTGAATAATTACTACAAGAACAGTTTTTATTTTTAGGGGGAATGTGTGAAATTAACATAATATTTTAATAATATGTGTTAAAGGCAAAGTGTAGCACCAACTTTTGCTTTTCTGTGTCATCATTAAACATTTTAGTGCACTCATCAGCAAGCTGCAATACTTATTTGGAAACACCAAGCACTGTGTAAGGCACTAACTTAAGAACAGCCTCCACCTTTGATTACATTAGAATCAGAAAAGCTGTGTAGGTATCTGAGGGTTTAATTCAATCCAACAATTGAAGTTTTTTCGTTCAAGTAAAAATCTTTGATAAAATTAGTTACAGATTAGGTCTTTTTATTTTGCAGCTGTTCAGCAGCCAGTGATAGTTCAGTGAATTGCCACCCTGCTGTTGCAGGTGCCCATACACTGAGTGTCCATCTCTGCAGGACGCCAGGACTGCAGTGTCACGTGGCAGCTTTGGGACGGGTGCTGACCTCGGCACGTTTTCCTTTTTTCCAGACATCCTTAATGCATTTATTTAGGATCAGGCTGGTGGCCGTGTTTTGTCACGTGCTGAGTTTCACCCCAAAGTTATCCTCCCTTAATTAAGATCTTTCCAGTAACTCACAGCAGGAGAAAGGCTCTTCCAGGTGGCAGTGCGTGTGTTCACACCTGAGCTGCTCCGAAGTGCTCAGTATTAGTGAGGAGGGATTTAAGAATCCAGACTGATGCTGTGAGCAGTTCATCTGGTGACCTCTAAGGACTGCAGGATTGAGCCTGGTAATGCAGGAATTCAGCTGAATGGAGGGTGATCGGGGGTTGCTCTTGCTTTAGGAGCCCCAGTGGAAACATGTGACCCAAAGCCTTAGCCTTGGTAGCTGGAAATGTTCCCTGGCCTTCCTGAAATCCAGATATCTCTGCATTTTTTAAAAATGTTGTTCCAGAAAAAATCACCAAAAAAGCCTCAGATAAGGCTTTTTGGTTTTATGACTTTTCTTGATCAACATGAAATAGAGTTTTTAAAATTTAATTTTGTTTCTTTTTGTAATCCAAGTAACATAGAAACTTCACAGAATATTGAAATTTTCCCAGAAGATCATCTTGGTTGGTCTTGGACCTGTGCGTAAATAAACGTATACTTTTCAATTGTTTTATAAAAACTTTTATTACAGATACCAACCTGATTGGGTGTATTTTAATCTGTGTGGTATTTGGGGAGTTTCATAAAATGCATATTTTGAGACCAATAAAGTGGAATGGCTCAATCAGAGCCATTATTGTCTATTGGACAAATATATTTATTCAGCATTTTCCCATCCATACTGTTATGCTCCAGATCCGAATGGCTGCTTTAGAGCCATTCTGCTCTCCTGGGTAATGCATGCAGTACTTGGGATGTTTGCCTTGGATAGGAAATGTATTTATGAAAATTTATACGTTAAAAAAAGGAAATTGCACTAGCCAAGATTTAAATGAAAATAGTTTTCCCTTCACAAATGCCTGTTATTATGCTCTAATATACTTTCAAATGGCAGTGTTCACCAAGATGCCTGGGACCTGGAGGCTGTGGTCTGAGAGAGACATGAGCTCAGCCCAGCAGTCACTGCCAGAGAACTGGAGATGCTCAAAAAGCCTCTCTTCAAACACAGAAAGCACCCAGCCATCGCTGCCTGCTGTTACTTGAGGCAGCACACACTTCACGTGCTTAGAGATGACTGTACCTCAAATACAACCTTGTGTGGGGAAAAAGGATTCAGAGCAGCTCTGGGGAGCACCTGGGGAGGTGCAGGCTTACTGAAGGTGTGAGTGCAGGCTTTGCTGGGCAGCAGATGTGTGATTACATGGACCATTCCACCAGCAACGTTGTGGGACCAAGCATCCCGGTGCAGCAGGCAGTGCCCATCCATCCTGAGCCACTGCAGCCGGTCCTGCTCCAGTGCCCGGCCTGGCCAGAGCTGCCCTGGCCCTGGGGGATTGCTACAGTGGCCCAGCAAGTCGAGTCCAGATCTTCAGCATCCAGCATCCCAACTAAAGAGATTTGTTTCTGAGAAATTCAAGCCTTTGAGGCTTTTTCAAATATCTCTTTGCGAGGGAATAATTTGTTTTAAAGAGGTAATTGCTGTTATTTTTGATTTTCACCAAAAGGATTTTCTTAAACCAGGCAAAGAAATCTGAAATGAGTTTGCCGTATTGCATCTCAGTAAGTGCTATAGCCATTGGCCATCTAAGGAAAAACATTCTGTCAGATAATCATGGCCATTTTTGCATTTTAAGGGAACAAATGTCATATCTAAGAAACACATTTTATTCAGAGCTTAATTATAATTTATAGTACATTGCACAGCATTTGTTTTCTGTTCATCATGTTATTGCTCTTCTGTCTTTCCCCTAAATTTATGCATTAAATCGTGTGTGTGTCTGTGTGCGTGTATCTGTGTATATATGTACACATATGCAATATAATACAAAGTGGTGTAGTGGGGACAACAGACGGCTTGTGTGTGATGTATTATTGGCATTTTTCTTTCAAATTACCATTTTCTTGCTGCTTTGGGAGAAAGCCATGATTTTGCTGTGATTAGTACACTTTTAACAATCTGGAATAAATTCCTGATCTTATTCATGTGACTAGCTCAATGCCCATTTTTACGTTTTAGTGCAAACCCCTACATATGTGCCTGTAATACCACAAAAATAAGATGTTTCTTTGTGGAAATTTTATAGAATTTGGATGCCGATCAAATATTTTTAGAAGTGGAGAATTAATGCGGCTTGACCATGTAAATGATTTTTTAAATGAAAAAGACTTTAGTATTCATCACTCTTTCTCTCTCTCGTTTGTGTATTCCTTTGTGTTAATCTTAAATAATGGATCCATATCAAAGTTAATAAATTAGTAACTATTAGCAGTGTTTGGATTACAGTGAGTAACCCAGTGCCACTTCATTGACATTGACTTTTTATGTGTTCCAATAATACATTTTGAGTTTTAAAGATTAGACAAAGCAAAACATGGTTTGGCATGTACTTGAATCTTTAACAACTCTTGGGCAATGGCTTTGTTTAAATCCAAGGCTCTTACTTGAGGTAAACTTTCATTTAAGTGGCCCTAAACCCCAGACTGAGATCTATGTCTTTCTCAAAACCTACAATTTCTGAGTGTTCAGCTGATGCACCATGTTGGGCTGCATCAGTCATGCCATGTTATGAAACCTAACGCGATGTGACTGATGCAGCCTGACATGGAGTGTCACAAAGCAACATATCACATCACAAACTTGAAAGAAAAGAAAACAAACTTTACTTTTTTTTTTCCCCCTCAAAGCCTAAATTAATGAAGCAGCATATATTTTTAAAAAGGTGGACTAGTTTCAAACACTGAGGGATTTTTCTTAATATGGGCCTGCAGAAGACTTCTCCATCCTGGCCAGAAGGTATCTCTTATAGGGAGCACAAGGGAGCTCCTTGCGTTCCCTAAAATTCAGTGAAAACTAGAGAAGATGATGAGCCTGGGTCACCTCAGCACTGCCACCCCTCCTGGGTCTGACCCTGGGAGGTTTAGATCACTTCTAGACGAGAGCCTCCGGCAGGTGCCGGAAGTGATCACCCCTGCTGGGGAAATCCATACATGCTAAAAGCGTTCTTTGAGTCCAGCCATCATTGTTGACATTTTAGCTAATTTTGATTATTATTTTCTGCTCTTCCATTTCCTTAGACTGTTAGCTTCCATGCAGAGGATTGCAAAGTCTCTCCACATGCTCCATCAGAGACTTCACAGAACATAGCTCCACAACAGGATTATTTCAGCTGCAAACAATACATTGTCCTCTATTCTCAATTTTTGATCAAAGATGCACACCATACTTTGCCCCTCTAGTCCACCCACTTTCATTCTAATTCTTTTTACTGCAATACCAATGCATATCACATTATCTCCTGAACTATTGGGAAGATTTCTTTCCTCTTTTCTTTTTCTTTTTTTTTTTCCCCTTATTTTTTTTTATTCTGAAGGGCTTTCATATAATTTTATTGGGAGATATATAGTGGGTAAAATACATCTGAACTATAGCTTGCTAAGAAAGGACCTACCAACCACTGCTAGATAAAGCATTATAAATTTATTGTCAACTTATCTGGGAAGGGTTATTTTAAGAGCCTGCTGCCCACAACAAGTTTTGGAGCTAAAATTAATGAATGGGGATACCTAAAAGAAATGGGAATTTTACTTCATCCCTTAGTTACAAGCAAATTGTAGATATTGTTATCTTTGCAAGCAAGAACAATCTCTACTTTTTGTACTACTTCTGCTGTAAACAATGTACCACTTGCTTTCCTATGACCCTCACTCTGTATACATATTTATATATTATTCATATCGGATTAAAAATGAATGTGCTCTTTACCACAGTTGTACTGCATAGTGACAATACAAATTAACTTATTGTGTACTTACTTTTCACAAGGCAGTGATGTGAAATTTTGATGGCCTGAAAAAGTAAGTCGTGGGAGAAGCAATGCAGAACTGAATCCTTGTAGGTGCACTTTATATTGTCTGATTTATTAAAGTGCCTTGAATTAATAAATGACATTCTCTGCATGGAATTTTGAACACGGGTTTGAACTTGGTTCAGTGGTAGGCAAAAAGAGTTTGTTTTTAGTCTGGTGCATGTGAGGTGGTTAGCCATGCTTTGTGCATTCCTTGCTTGGAATTTGTTCTTTGCAGGAAAGAAATAGGATGGCTGTTTATTAAAAGCTGCTTGTGGGTGAAGCATTAAGAGCCAGTTGGTGAGATCATAGCATCATAGAGTGGTTTGGGTGGGAAGGGATACTGAAAATCATCTCATTCCAACCCTCCTGCTGTGGGCAGGGACACCTTCCACTATCCCAGGTTGCTTCAAGCCGTGTCCAACCTGGCCTGGAACACTTCCAGGGATGGCACAGCCACATCTTCTCTGGGCAACCTGTGCCAGGGCCTCACCACCCTCACAGGGAAGAATTTTTTTCCTAATATCCAACCTAAACCCTCGGTTTGTCAGTTTGAAGCCATTTCCTGTGTCCTGTCACTCTAGGCCCTTGTAAATAGTCCCTGTCCATCTTTCCTGTCAGCCTGTTAAGGTACTGAAAGGCCACAACTAGGTGACCCCTGAGCCTCCTCTTCTCCAGGCTGAACCATCCCAATTCTCTGATGCTTTCCTTACAGGAAATGGTCTCCATCCCTCTGATCCTCTTGGTGCCCCCTCCAACAGCTCCACGTCCCTCCTGTGCTGGAGGCATAACATGCATAAACATGCACGTTGGAGGGTTTGCGGGGTGGCACACTTCTGGCAGTCTTCAGCCTATGAAAACAAAGGGTGATTGGGAGCTTTCCATCCTCGAGGAAGGAAACAAGGCTGCATTCCTGGGGCGAGGGCTTAGGGCACTGAGTGTTTTTCCCCTGGGTAGCAAGCAGCATGGTTTGGGGGACTCAGGCTTCAGGTGCTGGTGTTTGATATCACAGTAAAAATGACAGGTTGTTTGGGGCAACCCAGGGCACTAATGCTGGTTCAAGTGAATTTGCTCTGCTACAGAGATGCTCGTGCTCCTGTGCCAGCAGCTGCCCATGCTCCCATCTCTGCTGGGAGCACCTTGGCAGCATTTCCACTCCAGTACAGGTAGCATCAGACCAGTTCACAACAGCTGTCTGTTTAGCTGGCAAATTCCCATCTAAAACCAAGGGGAGGGGGTCTAGCCCCTTCCCCATTGCAGGAAGCATAATTCTCCTCCTCTGCTGCCCCAGCATCTCTTTTATGCCTGCTAAGTAGTACCACAGCAGCAAGGGAGAATGTGCTCTTCAAATGTGGAGATAGGGTATTGTTTTTCACTTATCCTGGCTTTATGTAGATGGTCTGGCACATTTATTTATTCATTTATTTGAGCAAATTAAAGCAAGCTAAGCGCATTTGACCTCGGATGGTCCTGGTTTAAGTTAATTTGAGAGACAAAGCTCATAAAGTTCCAGTAAAACACATCAACAACTTCCCAGCATAGGTTGAAATGTGATTGTTGAAACATAACCTCCAAAACCAGATACAGCATGGAGATTTGAAGTCACAATAATCTGAAAAATATAGGAGAGCATATTGATAGGCCCTACTGAGAAGTGATATCTTTCATTCATGCCTTTCTTACACGGTCGATTGCTGTTTTATCCACAAGAAGTGCATCTATCAGATTTTGTGCATTAACATTCCTTTTCTAATCTGGCTTGGACTTTTTATTTTAAAGCTGATGATAACCTTGGGCCCTGGTCCAGCAAACACTTACGTGCTTGCGTATCTTTACTCACGGGAGTAATCCCACTGGAGTAAATGTTTGCAGGTTTGAGGCCTTGGCTATCTCCATCCATTATTTCTTTCCATTAAAAAGTAATCTGTGCGATTGAAATAAAACATACAATTCTTTACCCAGAAACCCACCCAAAGACAAAGTGTGTTTATTAGACTAAGGGTCTGCACATTGTCATCCTTGAATTGCACTTCAATAAAAAAAGATAATTAACAAATGTAAAAGAAGACAGTTTTGTATATGTTGTATTTACAAGAGTTTGGTTTGGATCGTGGGCTGAAGGATTTACAGCCAGCGCTGCACTGCTCTGGAAATCCTAAGCAGAGAATTTTCTAAATGCCGTTTATTGAGGAATGGCACAGATTTCTTGTTCTCTCAGAGGCCACTCAGCGATGCCCCCTCCCAGTAGGAGAGGGGCTCCAGAGTGTCCCGTTTGTCCAGGCTGTGCAAGGTCCACGGGCTAAAGCAAAAACTAACCAGGCTGTCATCTGTCACACAGGTCACCGGCCTTTCCAGTGCAGATACTGCCCCTACAGTGCCTCTCAGAAGGGAAATCTGAAGACCCACGTGCTCTGTGTCCATCGCATGCCTTTCGACAACAGCCAGTACCCCGACCGCAGGTTCAAGCGCTCCAGAGTGGACTCGGAAGCTGCTGGGAATGTGGAGGAGCCGGCGGCTGCCAAGGCGGGGAGCTCGGCGGAGCTGGCCGAGGAGGGCAGCAAGGCCCAGGAGTGATGCCCAGCGGGCCCAGCCCTGCTCTGCAGTAGCCTTTTACCCCAGCTTTGGACACGTTGGTTGGTGAGGGCTGGCTTAAACCCCTTCCGAGGAAAGGGATGGCATGCAATTCCCAGAAGGGTCCAGAATGCTGAAAACATTCAAATGTATGTATATGTACATGTACCCACACATGTACATATATATATATATTTACAGACACAGAGATATCCAGTCATACCCATGTTGAATATATATCTACATACACACACGCACACAAAATACACACATTCCATACGTGTGTGTGTGTGTAAATATATATATTACACATGCAAAATAAATTTCCAGCCCTTGAAAATGGCTGCTAAACAGTTACCTGGCAACTAGTACTTCCAAACAATGTAGGTGGGATAATAAAGTGATTTAAAAATGTTAGGAGGTCGTTAGTTATTTAAAAAGCAAGGTAATTTCAAACTTAAAAGTGGTCTTTGTCCAAAAATAATGCTCTTAACAGAAAAATGATACCCTCTAAACGATTTAGTGTTGCCTTGAAGATTGAGAGGCTGTGTTTTCATTGTTGAAAACACCTTTATAATATGACACCAGCTGCTGTCATTTGCCTAGCATAGTAATGAGATGTCTTGGTAGACTGCCATGGTGCCAGTCTGACTGGAGCTGTCATTGCAGAAAAAATCAATTCAAGTGGTGTTGCAACTGCAGTGTAGGAGAAACCTTAGACGGCCCATAAGCTGGGGTCAGTACTGACCTATTTTGAAAAGTATTGTGATATTACATTTTCTTTTTTTTTTTTTTTTAGTATACAGCCAAATGAATCAATGGTTAGAAGAAAAAAATCTGCAGCCCAATGTGTGATTGCAGATTCGAAATGTAATTCCATTTTTTGTAATCATCTTGCAGTATTGAGGGAAATGCTTTTATTATTTTTTTTCCTTGTTGAAGAAGTTGCTATAAATGTAGAAGTACAATATATAGAAATATTGTTTAGTGAAACTAGTCAGCCTTATCTATAGAAGGTGCTGGTGAGAAACAGAATTTTATTACATAGGAGGTTGATAATTTTTTTTCTCCTGCTCTTTACTTATCTTATTGGTTTTTTTTTCAAACTTCCTTTCAATTCCTTTTTTTTTTTTTTTTACACTTGAATGAAGGATTCCCTGGTCATGGTTAATTTTCATGTGTTAGTTTTTGTAAGTGTTACAGACACAGTGCAGAAGTTTCTTCTGGAGCAAGCCCTTATAAAGTAGCTTGACCTAAAATATGAATCCAAACTTTCTGCTCTTTGTCTCTAATGAAAAAAAAGTGTTTTAGATGATATTTCTTTGGTTTTGTAAAACAAATGTGTTCTATATTTTTGCAGACTTTAGCTTTTTTACTGATTGGATGCTCCAAATTTAGTAAGGTCTTTGCCACATAGGAAGCTTTTGAGAGACTATAACAAACCACATTTAAAAAGTAAGAAAAATAACTAAAGGTTTATCCTGAAGTTCTCTGAATGGCATAAAATTTTATCCTTCTAATGTACTTCCTTTGATAGAAGCAAAATTGGTGCTGTTTATCATGATGGTAGAGAAGTATTAACTTCTTCTAAAGCAAAATCATCCAGACTTAAAAAAAAAAAAGAAAAAAGTTTAAAAAAAGAGTCAATATTTCTTTGCAGGCTGGGAGCACAGAGTAAAACCCCAGGGCCTTAAAACTTCAGCTCTGCCTAAAGCAGTTTACAAAAAATACTAAACTGCAATCAATGTAAATAAAATTCTTAGCGCTACCCTGAGACTGGAAAAAGAAATCTCAGGCTAATAAGGAATACGGTTTGCATATGCTGTCGGAAAGGATGTCATCCAACTGAAGTTTCAGTTTAAATGAGGTCACTGTGTAACTTGGACCCATCTGGCACAGAGCAAGCTGCTTTTCTTGTTTTTCTAGTATAGTTCTCACTGCCTTACTTAAATCGAGTTGATAAACTTAATGCAACTGTTTCTATGATCCTAGATAAAGGATTGAAATGTTATTGAACCTTTCTGACTGTAGTAAGCTTTAGGATTTTAACTGCACTACTGTGTTTGGTGACTGTGTCAGTCGCTTGCTTTGTGTGTTTGCGCCGCCTTCGGTATCTTAGCAAAAAAAAAAAAAAAAAAAAAAAAAGAGAGAGAAAAAAAAAACAAAACCACCCCCCCACATTCCATTTCTTGCACTTTTTGAGCTCTTTCAGTATTCTTTTGTGTCTTCTGAGCATTTTCAGATACGACAGGCAATAATTCTGTTTGTGACACTGGAAACATCTCCCGCTCCTCGTGGTGTGTGTGTTGATTCCATTTGGTCGGGTGCTACTGTCCCTATCCTCCCCTCTGACATAGCCCTTTTTTCCAGAACATTTGTAACTTGTAATACAAACAAGTGACAGCAGCAGTGATGCATTGTCAGTTTCTGAATATCATCATGCTTCTCATATCTAAACATGTCAAGTTTTTTCTCTGTAACTTCTGTAGTCTGTGATACTGGTCATAATACTGTCTACATTCCTACACAAAGAAAAAATTCTATCTTGGAGGAAATCTGAGATCAATAGAGTAGAGGATTTTGTTGCTATGCTTGTAACAATTAGAAAACTTTGTATTTAAAGTTTATTCTTGGTCATTATTTATTATTATAATACATCAGTTGACAGAACTTTATTCTGGTATAGAAGTATTAAAAGTTGTTTTTTCAGCAATGACTGTTTTCTTTCTGCTGTTAGAATAAAAATGTCTTTGAAGCAGTACAGTTTTATCCAGTGTTTTACGCAATAAAACCTCTACCTCTGAAAAAAAAGTTTTCCTGCTTGCTTATGTTTATTAGGAACAGTTAAAACATTATTTTCTTCAGCTTTGTCAGATTTAAAAAGAAAAAAAATAATGCCAGTAAATTCACAGTTGTTAGGCAGTTACTGGAGTGTATTATGCTGGGTGTGTGTGCTCAGTCCACTTATTAATCTGAACAAATCTATATACAATATATACAGATATATATTATATATATTGTGCTTAATTAAAAGACTGTGGAAATCTGTTTTAGCATGTAGTAATAATTGTTTTATATACTACTACTTATGTACTATAGAAAAAGTCTTGGGGTCTATCAAGCTTTGATTTGAAAGTGTTTGAAGTGTGTATCATACACTATGATGTATAAAGTCATGTTTTCACATTAAAAAAGATTGTTTGTATAGATCATATATTTGGCTTTAGAAAATTGTGAGGTTTATTGTTATGGTGCATGTTAAGAAAGCTGCTCACACTTCAAAGAATGTACAAGAGCAAGAGTGCTCCCATTCTCCTGGGTGAATCTTTATTCTTCCCCTTTAAAGTTTTATCTGCACATTTGAAGGCAAATAAATTAAAGGATTTTTCACTTAGAAAAGTAAGGAAGATTAACATCGAAAAAAAGATGCACCAAATCTGAGAAACTACAGCAAGTATGGGAAAGAGAGAGTAATGTGGCCTTGCTTCAAAAAAAAACTGAGAAAGCAAACATATTTTGAAAACAGAAATTTCAATATTAAATTAAGCCAGTCATACCCACAATAATAAAGTTATATTCTAGCTTGAATTCTCCAGAAAGAAAAGGTACAAACATTGTCAGAAAGGTTAAGAATTAAAGCATAGAATCATAGAAGTTGAGTTATTCAGTGGCTGAAACTCACAGTGAGGAGGTGCTGTTACTGGTGAACTTGTGGCAAGTCTCTGCAGCCAGGGGAGTCACGGAGCTGGTGCCAAATTCCCTGGTCTGTGGGCAAATGCCACAGATCTCTTCATACACAGATAATAAAATCTGCGCTGCAATGCATCAAATTTTAATCAAAATCCAAGAAGTTAACAAAAAGTTGTTTTGTTTTTGTTTTTGTTTTTTTTGTCACACCCTCTCTTGGGGGGAACAGCCCTTCCTAGGCACAAAATGGCAGCATGTAAAAATGTGTCTTGAGGAGGGATGAGCTCCAGGCTCAGAGCTAAACTCTGCCTCACGACAGGATTGTTGTCCTTTCAGGTAATTGCTGTGCCCTGGATCCAGGGAAAAAGACCTCTCTGGGGAGAGAGTAGTGGGGGGTATCTCCCAAAGATATTCCTGCCTTCTGGTTTCAGTATACAGTAAAGGAAAACATGAAAACCTGATTAAGGAGCAATGACTGTCTCATTGCACCTTCATGGAAATGCTTACAGTCTCCTTTATGGTCCTGGATTTCTGCTGGGAGCAGGGCACTGCAGAGCACTGTGCATACAATCCTCTAGGAAATCTGAAAATGACCACCAGTGGCCATGTACCAAGTGTGGGGTTGCATCACCTGCGAAGGCAGGTGGGAAGAAGCTCTGAAAGAGAAAGGGGCTGTCTCACTGGAATCTGTGGGGTTTTGTTTCCCACAGCTGATGGCCAGCCTTCCTCACACAGATCCTGGGTGTCCTGAGTCTTCCCACCTAATATCAGAAGGCTGCTCCCAGCTCTAAGATAACATTTCTTGTTGAAACTTTTATAAGGACTTTAAGCCCTTTGTCTATTGTAATTTGGGAATTGAATATTTCCCCTCTCTGTTTAACATCTGTATTGTAACAGTATATTATAAAAACCTCACCTTGTGTATTGTAAGCATGCTCCCAGTGAAATTATTCGTAACTATTGTGATTTCCATTTCTGGATATCACTGCTTGGCATGATCCACCACAGTATGTTTCCATCGGGAAGCCCGGGGAGGGGGAGGAGGGAGAATAAAGCTGTGGTGTAATGTCATATTAGAAATGTCACCCAGCTGAGTGTTCTTAGGGGCTGTGAGAAGTTCTGTGGCTCCTCACCTGTTGGTGTTGTTCAGGGTATTGTTTGGGGGCTTTTTGCCATGGTATTTTTTTTTTTTAAACCAAAGGTTCTCAGTGAATAGGGAAATTACAGGAAAAGAGGAAGAGGAAAATTTAAATGATCCCAGAGTGAACTGTTTTGCTGTTAATACAGAAATACAGAGCAAGACACATTTAATGGGCTCTATTTTTTATTATACTATGCTGAATAATTAAGTTTGAGGCTAAGTGTCACATAGATTTATCTTTTAATTAAAAAAGCATGGTTCACGCGTATTTGAGTGGTAGTCCAAATAAATGCAATATAGAAATTTATGTTTGTTTATCTAGGTGTTAATTACCTAGAGATTGTTCTGGATTACTTCTTTTTATAAAGTGTCATAGGCTCATGTCACAAGTAATAAAGCTTAACAGTGGAACCTTATCAATTTGCTAACTATAACGCTAGTGTGACCTGGAGGAAAGGGGAAAAAAAAAAAAAACAACTTTGGAAAATGTTCTCTGCGTGCACCATATTCAACACATAAAACCCACGCAGTGAACAAAGCAATCATTTTTAAAACGTTCTCATAAGTAAAAGTACAAATATATCTTCGGTGTTTTACAGCCCTTCATATATGTAATTATTTATATAACACACTGTTATTTATGCCCGTGTACTACATGTTTGCAGAGACAGACATGGTAAGCAACAAAACGTCCTTTACCTGGTGGGCACACTATGCATTTAATGTACGAAGTAACACTTGCAAAGACTGAACACAATATTTAAAGCAAGATGTAGCAGATGTAATTTTTTTAATATTTTAAGGGTTTTACAGCATTGCTTGCAACAAAGAGGACTGGAAAGGCAAACTGAAGGCTAAAGATAAAAGATCATGAATTTCAGTGGCACAAACAGAGGGAAAAATTGTACACAGATGTAAATTGTTCATCACATTCTCTGTCAGTCTGGTCTTTTCTTTGTTTATGTCTACAATTTATAATACTGATCCACGAAGCCACGTGGAAGGACGCTGAGTGCAGGCAGAGACGCCAAACTCAACCCACTCAGAAGGGGCTCTCCACTGCTGGTGTAAATCAAATGCTATCCACTCGATCACCCCAGGGAGAGATCTGACCCCAGGATTTGGAAGACTGAGAATTTTTTTTTTTTAATCATAAGTGCAAACTCCTATCTTTAGGGCCAATTATTTGTGCTTTTCCTTGAATTTTGATGATTTAAAACAATACCAGCCCTGCACTGTGCAACAGATGCACCTGAGAATGTTCATTTACTGATACTGCAAAGAAATCCATGAAATCACTAGTCAGTAAAGCTTATTTGCTTCTCACAACATGAAGAAGGCTGGAAACAAGAGTTTATTCTATTTATTACAAAACAATTATTTGTACAGAAAGACACCATGCTTTGCCTCATGTGCAGACAGTAGTAGCAGGTAAGTTACATCTCAATAGATGAGGTTGAAGAAAAATTTGATCTTTAAAAAGGTGCTGAACATGGGATTATGAATGAAAACTGAAACATTTTAAATTTTAAAGGAAATTGATAATCATGTATATGTAATGACTCTGTGTGTATATACAGAAGCATATACACCTTGTAGTTTTTCTTTTGATAGGAACCTTGCTTAACCCTTTAACTCCAAAATAAGTGTCCTGAAGTGTCTGATTTTCCACACTATAGAAAAGCCTAGTAGTGGATATGCAGCATTTCTGAACATCAGTGAGTTACTGAGGAGCCTCTAAATATGGGCCACAGGGTTGAAAATCTGAGCCATGGGATGTGATGAATCCCTTAAACTCCTGAAGTTTTGGCTGTGTAAAGTTTAAATAACTTGATGGTGAATCAGGTGTATTCTTAGTGAAGTTAGAGGTAAAAATCACCTCTTTGAAAGACAGAACTTGTGGAGAGAACTAGTTCTTCAGTTGTGTGAGATATTGCAACATGGAATATCTGATTTCTCTTAAGGTTGTGCCACTGTATTCCTTATTATTTTTAAGATTTTATTCTTGGAGGATGGTTTTCTCACTTGTTTTCTGTTTGAAAGGAGCTGATGCACGAATGAGTGAAACACACGTGGAGTAATAAAGAAAAATGGAGCTATTAATCCCAACAGAGAAAATCTCTTTTGTGAAAGGTCTCTTACAGAATATCTGTGACTGTGGTACATCCTTCTCTAGGGAACCACTGCTCTTGATTTGTGCTTGTCCTGGCTGTGCTGCTGGTTTTATGCCAATGCCCAGTGCCATGGGAGCAGCATTCAGTGAGGGGCTCGTCGGGAAGGCAATTCACATTTTTCCATAATGAAGTGTCCGTGAAAAGTTATCTCCAAAGCTACTGGTGCTCAATCAGTGTTTGCATTGCTGTTCTGAAGCAAGGTATATTTTCCCTGTGGAGCATGTGTTCCTATCGCACAGTAATTGCCATCTGGGTGTCTCCTCCCAACCTGTACTGGTGGTCCTGGCGGTCCTGGCATCACCAAACCCAGCTTGCCTGTACACCAACGAAGAGGTTCATTTTCAATTAGCTTAGAAGCACTGAAAGACTTGTTAATTTTTTCCTAAGCCATTGATCCAAGCTATTCTTCCAGTAGGCTAAAGCCTCCAAAGTGCTATTGATTTATAGGAGAAACACCTTGATGTAGTATTACATGTGTTGATTCTTTAACACCTACTCCTTCCTGGGTGTTATGCCAAAACATTTCTGATGTTCAGAAGGAGCAGAGCCATGACCTGAGTGTCTTCTTGGTGGTCAGTGGCATTTGCTTTAGAGGAAACACTGTCGCCATCCCACAGCCTCATGGCCATGTTCTGTGCACTGCAAGGAGTTCAGTAATCTCCACCTGAGCAAGAGTCATTTGAGCAACCTCATGCGTTTGCAATTAAATCATAAATGCTTAAACGGGGGCAAAAAAAATTGCCTGATCCTGTCAATATTTCTGTTTGATAGAAGTGGGAGGACAAGCTGGAGAGGCTGCCCAGTGCTTTGGGTTCCTCTTGGATGGGAGGACACCTAAAGGTGTGCCTTGCCCTGGTGCAACTCCTACTGCTTGATGATCTCCAAGGTCTTTTGCAACCTAGTTGATCCTGTGATCCTGTGATTCTGTGCTTGGGTAGGTGATCTGCTGCCCATGCTGGCCAGTGCCACCCAGCACTGTCACACAGCCCGTGTCACTCCAGACATGTCAGCAATCACCCAAACACAGTCAGTGTAAGGACACATGAGGCTGTTCACTTAACCCAAAGTGGAGAATGGTGTCTCCACAGAACACCCAGCCCTCATTTCTTCCATTTCAGACCACTGCTAATCTCCAGCTAACATCAAAAGCACTAGGGCTGGGGGGCAGTGATTCTCAGTCCAGTGAGAATGGAAAAGTGAGATAATGTGGGACAGCATTTGACTCAGAGATGAAAATCAGTCCTCGTTAAATCTTTATTTACAGTTCACACTGAAAATAGTTTTACTCCAATGCTTCAGAAACTTTTATTTCAAAGTACTGCACTAAATGAGAGATAACAGAGTAAATGCTACATGTATGCATATGCTTTAGTCCTGTATGCTGACCATGTCCTCACCTCCAGTGCTCTCTCAGACCAGGTAGGCACCAGCCAGCTTTTGGCTGTAGCCAAAGAGTACACACACATTTTCCATTTTATCAAAAGAAAAAAAAAAAACAGAATACAGCACATATTGTTCTAACTCTACTAATTTGTCCTGTTTGGTTGAATAATTTCATCCAAACCACAAAGGGTGGAAATATGAAACGAAGAACTGGTGAATCACACAAGCGCAAAGACCCAGCGCTGCTTTCAGAGAAGGTTTCAGGTCAAAGGAGAGAAGTCTTCCTGGGGAAATGGCAAACTGCCAGGAATGGGGAGATGGACTCAGGATGGGGCTTCTACAGGTGAATGGGAGGTTGAGCTGGCCCAGGTGGGACTGCCTGTGTGTCCCTACATGTCCCCTGCCCTGGGCAGGAGCGCTGCTGAACCATGGCACAATAACCCAGGCACGGTGCTGAGCATCCAGCTCCTGCCTTGTGCCCCAGAGAGAGCTTGAGCCTCCAGCAGCAGAGCCAGCCCCACTCCTGCAGGGCAGGTCCTGTGCTCAGCTGTGTCCCAAGCAGGGAGCAGAAAGGCAGGAGAAGAAAAAGGTAGAAAGAAGAGACAGGGAGCCATCAAGATCATCTTTGCCTCTCTGTCTGTAGTGATGCAATCTCTAATTTTCACAAATGAGGAAAAACAGCCTCAGCATCTGTCTAAGTATTTGAATTTACCACCATGTTTCTTCTGTGCATTAAAAAAAATAGGCAAAATATCCAACAAATCCAAACTACAGTAAATTTAAATATTGAATTGTAATGTTTGCTTGGTTGCTATTTCTTAGTAGCAACCAACGTGTTAATCACTAGTATATAATTAGATGTCATTTTGGAGCAATTCAAAATCAAACAAAATCTCAACATGCTCTGAAGATGTTATGAAAGTTTACATTACAATTAATTTATGATTACTCAAATGTGCATCCAGTGATCTTAAGTCTTCCTTCATACATTACAAAGAAAAAAGACAACTTCTGTTTCCTCACACCTTAATTTCAGAAGGCCCTCAGAAATAAGACTCTGCTTTCAAGAAATGTATTATTTAAATTCTGTTTGAATAGCTGAGCATGAGATGAAGAAATTAGATCAATTTGATAAACTAGCCCCTGTGTACCCTTGGGCCTGTTTCTCTTATTTTCCTTGGTGGTTTTTTTTTGGTGGGTTTTTTGGGTGGTTTTTTTTAATGCTTTTTTTTGGGTTTTTTTGGGGTTTTTGGTTGGTTGGTTGGTTTTTGTTTGGTTTTTTGTTTGTTTGTTTGTTCTGGTTTTTGTGGCTGTTGTGGTTGTTTCCATAAACATTTGTTTTTTCTTTGCTGTCTCTTCAGCAGATAGAAAACTAAGGTGAACTGGTATTATTACATTTCACACCAACTCACTAGAGCCATGAGTTAATTTCAGCAGGTTTTCCTGAAGGTGAAAAGAAGTGCACAGCCTTTTGTCCCAACAGTGAGCCACTGCCATGAACTGCTGAGCATTCCCAGACCTGTCAAAAATCAAAGGAACAAGGATGGCTAGTGAGTCATGGGAAATACTGGATGCATTAGTGGATACAGCCAATATGCTGAATTATGGCTGTGTAATAAATGTACAAGCTGTTGTACCAGGACACAGCTACAATAATCACAGTAAGTAAAGTTTTAAAAGCACTCACGCTCCCATCCTTTGTTGGAAACAGTGATCGTGTACATAAAAAGGTTAACAAATGGCTACACTTCACTTGTCTGCATCTAAACCAGAGAAAACCTTGCTGCTTCTGCTATAACAGGCTACCAGCTGATGTCTGGTCTTGCTCTTTATCTATGTATTCTATACATCCAAACATAGAACAGGGAGGAGGACTATTTTGGGTGTGAAGTGAGCAAGTTGTTTTATGTTTTAATTGCCCGTAATGAGCATGGCAAATGCTGAAAGATGCAAGGAAGAGTCTTGTCCAATAAGGCAGTTCTTTATTACCTTTGGATCCCATCTTCCTAACTATTTCGAGGATGTTGTTAGCAGAGGAAGGCATATTTTTATTTAACATCTTTATTAATGAGCTAAAGAAAGAAAGAAATAAACACACTAATTGCATTTGCAAATGACAGTACATTAGTAGCTATTGCAAACATCACCAAAGACAGAAATAACAGAGGAAAATATGGGCAGGAATAAAAAAATGTAACCTGGAGAAACACAAATGCAGGTCTGAAAGCAAAATTACTCCACGTTTATGCAAGCAGTAGTAGAAAGAAATGCAGAAGCAGTAAAAGTGAGGGGGCTGGGGCAGGCAAGAGCACACAGCTGGGAGCCCTTGGGCAGGGGCTGGGAAGGGTGTGGGAGTTGTGAAGGACATCAGCAGGCACCTCGATGTCCCTCACTAGCAGACAGCACGGGAAATGACATTTTTGATTTTTTAAAAAAGGGAAACCATGAACCCCTTGTCTTGAGTTTAGAAGTGTGCAAAGAGCAGCAGCTAAGCTGTGTGTTCCCAGAGTGCTGGGCTGGGGGCAGCTCCCCATGCTGCCCAGGTGTGGGCAGTGATGCAGCCCCAGTGGTAAAAGGGTGGTAAAAGCTGAGCAGAGCCTTGTTGCTGGCAGAGGTGTGGGCAGGCTGCAGGACTGTCCTGCTGGCATGAAGGGGACAAAGTAGATGCTCCCAGGTGTGGACCCTCCAGAGATGTCACTGATGCAGTGAATAGCTTGCTGGCAACTCTAAGTGCCTAAACACTGAAATTAAGAGGGAAGTGAGCTATGTGAAGATGGTCTGAAAGACTCCAGGAGCAACGAGATAAAACTGAGTAAAGGCAAACTTCCCAAATGCAGCTCTTCCAAACTCTTTAATAAGCTCCCCGGAGAGCTGGTAGATGTGCAATCACTCCAGTGACTTAAAATTAGACTGGATACAAGAGGGAGTATCATGCCTGTGCCTGAAGGAAGAGGGGCAGAAGCCCCTGGTACTGGGGGCTCTGAGCTCCCTCCTGGAGGTGGCTGCTGCTGCCTGGTGTGGGGTGTGCTGTGGGGCTGGGGTGCTCCTCGCTCACCTGCCTGCCTGGTTTGTGGAACACGGCTTCACTGGCCTAGTTGTGCAGCTGCTGCTTACTGCTGCTGAATTTCACAGAAGTTACAAACTGTAATTAGTTAAGAGCCAGCTAATGAGTTATAACACAGGAAGCAGCCACAGATGCCTATATACCAGTGAACCACACTGTTGTGTGCCATCCTTACCATGTTAATGATTTAAAAAGAAAAAAAGAAACTGGGCCTCACCTCCAGCCCCCTGGAGCATGAATAACCTGGTACAGCTCCTTTCCCTGAAACACTTCCAGAGTCTCTCAAATCTCAGCCTTCCCTGTTTCAGTGGCGGTGTAGGGATGCTGTCTGAAGTTTTAGCAGCTGTGAGAGGGAGCAGGCTCGCTGTCCTGAAGTACTCCCTTCCACCTCAGGCTGGGGACAGCGTGTGCTGCTGTGACAGCTCGTGATGGAGCCGCACATCTGCCTCTGGAGCGCTTGTTGGCGGAGGCAGCAAGGCCCCTCGACGGCACTGCAGGAGGGGTGACAATAACAAGGCCTGTGCCCTTCAATGGCAGCAGAAGGGGTGACAATAACAAGGTCCTACCCCTCGATGGCCCTGCATGAGGGGTGACAATAACAAGGTCCGTGCCCCTCAGTGGCACTGCGGGAGGGGTGACAACAACAAGGTCCGTGCCCTTCGATGGCACTGCATGAGGGGTGACAATAACAAGGCCCGTGCCCCTCAGTGGCACTGTGGGAGGGATGACAATAACAAGGTCCGTGCCCTTCGATGGCACTGCATGAGGGGTGACAATAACGCTTCCTGCTGACGCCAATCACCACGGTGACTTTTGCTACAGCGTTACTTGTGCAGTGGCAATTGAATTGAAACTGCCACATCAGTTTGCATTAGGCCACTTAGCAGCTGATGTGGTTTCTCACTAGCACAGCAAAGGGAAGGGAGGGTGGCTCTGGTGGAGCCTCTGGGAAGTCAGGTTTTGAACTGGCACTGGGGGCACAACTGCACTCAGCTAAGGAAGTTGTAAGCTGGCTGGTCGGAAAACAATTTTCTTTGAAATTTCAAGTTCAAAAATGTTATTTTCTCCCACTAAAAATGGTGAGGTGGTAGCCTGTGAGACTCTGAAGCTGGAGCAGCTCTGCTGAGCATCCATGGTGTCCCCAGCACACCCAGGGCTCTGCATCCGTGTCATGGAGAGCAGCAGAAATAGATGGGGATGGGATCATAGAGCTCTCCCTCCCTGTTGGGGAAATAAACTGCCATAAGATGGGCATTTGTCCTCAGTCCTGTGTGCTACCTGTGCAGGAGGAGGTGTCCCCTGCAGCTCAGGGCTCTTGGTTTGGAGCCAGAACCCGGTGTGTGTCTGGTGATGGCCACAGTCAGGCCCAGCTCCCCCCGGTGTGTGCTCTCACCTTGAGGTGGGAGGATCAATATCTCATTACCTATGGCCCTGCTTCTTCAGAGCCTTACATTTTGTGGGGTTTAATGTAATATCCCCATTCTTTAAAATTGTAGTATCTGAAACACTGATGTGAGCAGTATAAATCCATTTTTGGTTTAGTGATGTGAATTAGCTAAGCAGCTTTATTTTTTCCCATTGTAGAATTGTTCTAATGCTTCTTTTGACCATCCCTGGTTTAAAAAAGGCTTCATCTTTAAAAATCCAATTTTACAAACAGTTAGTCTTTAGTGTGGACTGTTGCTTTTTAGTAATTTGGGGGAAAAAATTAATGGCTGATATATTTAATTTTCAGACACAGCTACTGCATATTTAAAGTATCTTTTTTTATAATTTTATTGTCAACAATATAGGTTGAACACTGCATAGATATTGCTCTTGCAGGCTTGCAATTCTTTCCCTCTTAAAATACTTAAAATCATAGTATTTCTGAAGGGGCTGTTAAAGTGTCTGTGGAGCTATCTGCTACTGCATAGCTCTGAACTAATTCAATGACTGTGTGCTTTAAATATCAGTACAACAACTTTTTTCCCAACTAGACAGAAAGCTTCAAATCTAATGTTAGTGTTCTTACTGACCTCGAAAGTGGGGCTGACCATGCTTAGCTTTCATTTTGTTTCTTCCTTTAAATATGGCTAAAGAGCAAAGGCTCAGAATCTGTGTAGTGTAACTTGAAACTAATGGGTAATTAATGTACAGTCAGATCTGTAGTAGCTCCAGGGTACGGGTACCTAGATTTTGCCTTTCTTCCCAGGACCTACTTTTTAAAAATCCTTTTATATCTGTATCTCTCACTTACATGGGTTAGTGTGTGTTTAAGCTGTGAATAATGGTTGAATTTATTCCTGCATGGGCAATACCATATTCCTTTAAAGTAGATCATTATTCTATATGGAATAAATACTGTTATCCAGTTGATAGGCTTTCAGGCTAATGAACCAAAGGCTACCATCTATGAAGCAGATAACAAGACATGCTTCTCCACTGGTTTTTTCTGATATATTAATTAATGAAAACCAAGATCCCTCTCTGAGAGGGAAATACACTTCTGCAGTTCCTGTCTAGTTTTGGGAGTTTTCTTCACTCCTTAACACTCGTTAATGTGCATAGGGGAATGAGTCTCTCAATGAGGTAGATAATGGAGAGCTTCTGCCTGCTCTGGGGATGTCTGTGTGAGTGAGAGGCAGCCCCTGGAAACTGCTGGGGAGCAGCCTGTGGGCAGGCAGGGCAGGCAGGAGTCCAGTGCTCCCAAACTCTCCTGGCTCCAGCCTGCCTGGCTCTCTGCCGAGGGCAGGAGGTAGAAGGCTGTGCACTCCTGGGCAGGTGAGTCCCTTCCTCAGAGGTGTGTGCTGGGATCACTTGTGAAAAGGGACCTCCCAGCACTGGCCAGTCCCTCCAGCAGCTGTGCAGCCCAGGGCTTCATGCCTCTGCATCCAGGAACCTGGCTCTCCCTCCTCACTGTTTATTGCATGGCCTAGAGTCCTGCCAGTTCTGAACATGAGCCACTCCTAATTCTGGTTTAGGGAATCATGAGATTAGGTGCAAGATAGGAAGTGCCTTTCTTCTTTTTTGACCCTTTAGGATATACTGACTGCAAGCTAAAGCTTCCCTGCAACTGTCAGCTGGATGACTACTCCCTCCAAATAAAAGTAGGTCTCAGACTTGGGATTTAAGTAGATCAATGCTGTGGGGACAACTGATCCCCACGGTATGGTGGCATTTATTTGGAGACAGAGCAAAGAGCCATCTGTGGCTTACAAGTAGGGAGTGTGTTCTACATGCATTCTCCAGAATAAACAGCTACCAGAATATGCCACAACACAATTGCACAGAGGGAAAGAATTTGCAGCATCTTTTCTATGTTTTCCCAGTCTGAGGAGTTTTCTGACCTGTGGCAGGCTGCTGCTCCCTTGAAGATCACCTCAATTCCAGGGGGTCTTCGAACCGGAGGCACACTCCAGCAGAAACACCTGAAATACTCTTTGGTGTTGGCATTGCCCTGTAGCTTTCTGCTTTGTGTTGTGAGTTATTCCCTTTGGAGTCCAAGAACTGAGAGTTATTACATCTTTAAAGGCCTGCAGAGTTTGAGGAAAAGTAATTGGTTTGTTGCTCCAAACCTCTTGGTGGAATTATTGAGAAAAAAGCTTTTCAACTTAATTTTCTATCTATATCTGGAGCCGTTGGCATGAATTCAGCCTGCACCATATACCCACAAGCTCTGTGAATGTGTGCAACTGAGTATTACTAGAGCATATCTAGTTGGGATAGCCAGTAGGACTCTTTGCAAGGTGCAAGACTTTTCCTCTCTGCAGAATGGCTGTTTTACACACTGCATGGCAAGTCTGTTTTTCATCTTTACTGGTTAAGTTGTTCAATTACAGCTTTATGTTAATGCAAAAGATAATTAATGCTGTAAGTTAACTATGCATAGAGCTTTCCAAGAACAAAAGGAACTAAATCCCAAACCATATCTTCATCTCCTGTTCTGGCTTGGTGTAATTCCTTGTTTATTAAGCTACAGAAGCCTGCTTGTTTCATGCTACAAAACTTCCAGGTTCATCAGCTGCAGTGCAGAGCCAGTGAGACATCTTAAAGTTTCCATCTGCCTCTGAGGTCAAATGTGCTGTTTCAGCAGATTAAAGCCTGAGGCCCTGGAAAGAAAGGCCAGGGGTTTGTTTCTGATGGCTTTGCAGAGGCTGTCTGCTGCAGTCAAGTGCCACCATCCCCCAAAGTCCTCTGGCTCACACACCAAGCAAAGCAGGTGCTCTGCAGTGTCAGGACAGATGGGGTGAGTGTCACTGTGATGTGGCTTTTCTGGTGAGTCACTGCAGAGGACTTCTTGGGGACAGAATATGTAATAACTAATAGGTGAATGGTGTGTGTGATATGGTCCTTTTTCCAAAGTTTCATCACTCCAGTAAGAAGCTCTGAAGTATGATGCTCAAACCAACAGCCTTAATGTCAGATGGATTTTGACCTTTCCCCTTGCCTTGACAGCTACAAGCACCTGATTTGTTCTGTGTGGGGCTTTTAATGGGTCTCTTGTGTCCTTCTAAGTGGGCAGGAGGAAAACCATGATGGGGGCCTCAGTCCTGCATTGTCCCCATGCACCATCTGAGAACAGAGAGGGACAGCTGGACCATGAAACACCCATAAAAGATGCTGTTTAGTCAAAGCAGGGGAAACTTAAATCTGTTTTAAACACCCCTTGCAGTTCTGAAATATCACTTCTCTTGTTTAAAGGCTTTCCCAACTGCTTCAGCCTTTTCCTTCTCATGCTTCTCTTCTCATCAACATGAATTTCAGATGGTTTTATCAGATCTATGTCACAGATTCAGTTTTCCAAGTTTTTGTGCTAAATGACTTGGCAACTCCGGTCTTTGAATAACTGGCTTGGAAAGGTGGAATTGTATGGACCTCACAAGTCCATCCCTCCTACTGAAATTTAACACTGAAAAAAAATCAGTTCATAATTTTATCCAGCGCATTATGTCTGCTAAGATCTGTACTTACAGTTCTAGGTAGAAGAGATCAAGCAAATCCAAGTTAAATATGCCCCTCATTCTGACAGAACCTCTCTGGACCTTTGCCAGACTATCATCAAAGGGAAGCTTACTCCTTTGGGGTCTAAACCAGACTGCTTTTCCAATGAGTCTTATTGACTGAGAGTGGAGCAGGACTGAGCTCTACAGCTGCAGAGCTGATCGTTGCATTTGATGTTATTGACAAAAAATTTGAGTAAATCAAAGACAATGTAGATACTTTGGTAAAACCTTTTTGGCCTATTTCCAGATACTTTCCTGGGTTTCATTAGACCTGGGTAGGGATTCCTCAAGAAATGGTGATTTCAAGTTGTCTTTCAATGTTCTTCAGCTGTTGAATCTAATAAACTTTTTAAGAAGTGACAAATATGTGAGGAGCTTAGTACCTGAGAAATCACTGATCCATTAGTCCAGATATTGGAACTTGAAGCAACATGCAGCTTTCTGCTTCTGACTTCCATTAAATATAGCCAAATTGTATTAGATCATCATCCATAATTAAGCCAATTTTTCCTAATCTTCGTCGAAATGGGTTCAATCTGGTTTGCAAATGAACACTGAGGGGGTTTCTTTCCTTTTTTTTTCCCTCTCCCCTCCATGGATGCAAGCTTTCTACTGCCTGGCAATACATTAAACCGTTCGGTAGTAATGCATTGCACATGCTTCATATTTAGGTACTTCTAGCCTTAAATGATTATCTCCAGGCTTTCTGTTCTTCCCTGTGCATTGCATGTGTGTGGTGTGTTTCTGTGTGGTAATGCAGCCAGTAGATCTTTCTGCTGTAAGGTCCTCAGGATCTGAGGACTCCTTAATGCACCCAAGTTTAAGGCTAATTGTTAGTACTCAACAGGAGCTACCCAGTCACTAGAGCTTTTGTTACAGCCAGGCAGCTGAGCAAGCCCCTGACGTGCACATGATCAGGTTACAGACTCTGCCTAACACCAGCACTTTTCCTGCTGTAGATATCCTTCCTCACACCTAAATATACTCATACAGAACGCTTGTCAGGTCACTCTAAATGCTGAATCCTTTCAGCAGTGACACAGATCTCTTCTGATGCCACCCTTCAATCACTCTTAATTACTACCCAGAGTCTAATTTCAAGGTCTCCTTAGGTGTTGGTATTAGCTAATATTCAGTAAGTAAGGCAAAAGATAACACTGTCAGTCTCATTCGCCTTTCAAGTTCGTATCTCTCTTTTCCCCACAGAACGCAGTAGGGCTAAAACCTTCTTGTTTAGCTTGGGGCAAAACACACCCTGCAAAAGCTGAGAAATAATCTAATTTTTTCAATGAAAGTCAGTGCCAGTCAAAGAAGCTTTTGCATACTTACAGTTAGGGTATATCAAAAATGTACAAATATTGGTAACCCCGGTTTATCATGTACAAGATTCTGAAAGAAAACCAAATTAAGGGAGGATATTCGTGAAGTCTTTGAAATAATGAAGAAACAGCAAATGCTGCTTCATTTTTATGTTCTGAAGTCACTGAAAATGAGGAAATTATTGTCACTTTCATTGGATGACTTTCTTGGGTTTTAACACATTAATATTTATGCTGCTCAATTGTCTATGTTATAAATAGCCTCTCAGAAATCTCTGTGGGTCCCTTTTTAGTTTAGATATTTAAAACATAAGTAGCCTGAAAGCAGCTAAATATCAGTGCTACATGCAACTTCATCAAAAGACAGAAAGAAGGTGCTCAAGCACTGGATCGTCTCTCCCTCCCAGGAAAGAGTTAACACAAAGAAATAAAATCAGATATGTGTAGCCTCCAGACGTCCATTAAAGTGCAGAATGCTGTTTTCTATCACAGATTATATGCCAGATGTTCAAACTATCTCTAATCATTGCAGATGTAATGGAGTAGAATGTTGCAGTTTGTGAGTTTACTGGCATTAATTCTGTATACTGCACAAGGGAAAAGATTTTAAATATATAATTATATCTCATTAATACTCAGGTTTTATTTCCTTTCAATGGAACAGGACTTATTAAAGCAACCATTTACCGCATGTTTTCTTTTAGTGTTTGGCCCCAGCATAATCCTGTGTGCATTGTACATGTAAATATGTACTAACCTGAGTATATGGAAACACACACTACTGTATATAATTCCACTGGTATAACCCCCCACTTTTTATATGCATGAGATGTTTTTATAATGTAAATTGACAAGGAAAAAGATCTTACTTATACAGTACTGGTCTAACCACATGCTATCTTACTTGTTAATGAAGAACTGTAAAAAATTCATATTTTAATGATATTTATTCAGTTATGCTATGAGAAAACTGTGCAGTTCTGTGAAATGTTTTAGGCTGCTTTCTTGTCCCCTGACTGCTCCAGCCGTGCCCCAGCACCAAAGGCAGATGTTACAGTGGGGAGAGTGACTCGCTGAGGATGTTCCTTGTGCTATTCAGTGTGCCAAGTGCAGGAGAGCTGGTCCTGCTCTGCCTCCTCCCTTGCCCCCAAACGCATCCTGTGTGAAGGGACACTCCTGCTTTTTGATACTTCCTTTCTTCTGTCCTTTGTATCCTTTGGGCTCAGCTTCCATCAAATGGTGTCCGCAGGGCACAGCATTTCCTTTGTCCTACATCCTCTGCTGGAGCTGCCTATCCAGTGCAGAGTTCAACCACATCTGAGAGAGTCTTTTTACATCCTAAATCTATTGAAAACACTGCAAAAGTGTTCATCACTCTCAGTGAGCTGTGGACTTTGATGGCCTCTGAAGTCAGAGGCAAAGCTGTGAGGGTGAACTTCATGAGGAAGTCCCTACATCTGCTTTCAGACACAGAATCTCAATTATAATTTCCCCAGGAGCCATTTCTACTTTGGGTGATAATATTTGCCTTCCGGTTTTACCACGTAGCCTCAACCTATGAAAAAGGTACCCCTTGTACCAAATGTGGGTCCTTTCTGGGAGCTGTTTCTCTGGGAGCTCTGTTGTCATTGTACCCAGCAGCTCCAAAAGCACTGACTTTCCTTCCCCAGCCTCACAGAGAGATCAGTAGTAATCACAATCCAGTTTTCCTGCTGGAGGCCAGGAGCCAGGGAAGCCACAAGTGACTTTCCAGAGTCCCTGCCTGGGTCTGGTGCACAGGGTGGGACACCTGGTGTTGGGCTCAGGTGCCTGCCCCCTCCCACAGCCACCTGGCAGCCTGTGTCTTGCTGAGGCATTAAGAATGATTTGAGTAGACCAAGGTGGTTCAATTAACTTTCTTGAACTATTTCTCAATCCAGAGGCTTGTGCTCTGTATATGCTGGATATAGGCACAGGGTTCAGACAGCTACTGGTAGTAGTTTAAGGTTGTTAAGGCATACACTACTGAAGGACAGGGGCATTTTGGCCAAGACCTGCTGGGAAAATCTTAGACAGGCACGTAGCACATGTATAATTGTGCCACATCTCACTGTTTGAGAAAGCCAATACAAAGAATCCTGCAAACTTCCCTTCTCTCACAATTTATTGATTATCTTGCCTTTTCAAACATCAAATAAGTTCTTAACTATTTCTTTGAGAGGTAAGCAGCTCTCATAAAGTGTGATTTAGGCTCTGGAGTTGGCTGAGCACTGCATGGGTGCAGAGGTTGGCTGATGTGGAACTTGCTGCTGGCCTCAGCAGCTGTCTCATCACACCGATTGCTTTGACTGGGAAAGGAATACCTTAATCTCAGTAATGTAGTTTCAGGCAAGGGGTACTGGATAAAGTTCAGGTGTATTTAGAGAAACATATATGTATGCAGGCACTACAGTCTTGATGCTGATATTTTAACATGATTTGTGTATGATCTGCTTGATTAAAAAGAAAAACTGGCAATTTGCTCTGTTCAGTTGCATATGGGTACTGTTTTTAAACATAAGAGTCCAGGTGCACACAAGCTGAACAGGCTTTGGAAAGCCACCAGGTTTCATACAGACACTTCAGCTTGAAAGAGGACCTTTTCAAGCACATGAAAATTTAGATACTATTAATTGTGTAGTTATAGACTATGTAAAAAAGTAACAGTACATGAGCCCAGTGTAAAATGGAGATTCTCTTCAAGATTATTTTTATCTGTATTTAATTTTTTTATGTTTTGAGATGTGCTAATGCAATGCTTTTACACTAAGGCCTGTTTTTATGAATTTTCATGCCATGTGCATCATATCATACACTGTATCTAATAAAGTAATTAACAGATGAGATACCATGAGAGCCCATCCAGTGAATTTAATGAGTTAAATAGTTAAAACACAGAAAATGTGACAACTTGAGCATGGTTCCATATGGTCCAGAGATGCAGAGCATCAACTAAAATCTCTCTTTTTAGTGGTGCACAAGGATTAAGTCAACCAGGTAATTTGCTTCAAGAGTCAACAACACTCCTTGTCAAAAAAATAAGCCAACAAAGAGCACCAACAGAAAACCAACCTGGCTAACAACCTCAAGAGCAAGGAGGTCAGGGATGGTCTCCTGATGAAGACCTGCAATGGCTGATAAGAAGAGAAGGCAATTTTATAATCAGTGCAATATTTCCTGGAATACTGAAAATCATTCCTACTTCATTTACAGGGGTGTTTTGTGGGTGTCTACAAATAACAGATCCCTTCCTTACATGCCAGCCCTTCAGAAACAAGGCAAAGATGCCAGACAGCAAAAAAAGGTCTCACCATATCAGCACACAGGATGATGGACTGCTCCTCCAAGTGACACTTTCATTATCAGTAAATTTATGTTCCTATTTCAGTCTGTAATAATGACCATTCACAGCAAAAGCATGGTGGCTGTTAATGGACAGGAGTGTGGATAAAAATTCATTAATTAACGTGGAATTGAAGCATTTCCTCCACACACTTTGAGCAGCCAAGTATTTCACAGCAGATCTTGGCACCCGAGTGCAGGTATAATAATTATACACAATTTTCAGTGATTAAAAGGTTGTAAAGTAATTTTAGATACATCTCAAAATTATTTATCTTATAAATGAGGATAGAGTGAATATGAGCTGAATCATAAGTACCACTGTTCAGAGCTGAGCTGAAGAGCTTGCAGGGGGAGATTCCTGCTCCTCAGCAGAGATGTCTCAGTGCACCTCCATGGTGGTTATCTACTCATCATTTCTGCCTTTCATCTTCTGAAAAGGCAGGTGACTCTGAACAGTATGATTTTCAAACATCTGTAAGACCTTTTATGTAACAGTAGTTTAGGCAGTGATGTTCTGGCTCTAACAGTACGGTGGCCAGCCTGATAACCAGCACACGACTGTCTGCTCTTGTGGTGAGGACTGCAATTTACACGGCACTTCATCATTCTTCTCATCAGATTGTGTTTTATTCTGCCAGGGGTTGTTTTTCTGCTCCTGCTTCTTACCTTGTCACCTAAAAAAAGTTACCACACTGAATCGGATGGGCAGCCCAGCAGCCTGCCACTCATGAGACCACTGCCTCCACTGTGACTGAGGGCTAACCTCTCCAGAAAGGAGAGAGGTCCTCTTTGCTTTGTCACCATGGCTCAGGCAGGGAGATCCCTGGGAAGATGCCCAGGTGTGGTACAAATGCCTATTCGGAAATAATCCTGTGAGTTTAGTCCTTTTGGAACTTTTATCTGATGTGGGCTACAAAATTATTCCTTAACCTTTAGAGATAGACAACAAAAATAGGCCTGTCATAGTCCCTGGGCTCTGATCCAAATTGTTTCAGCATGGCACCACAGGGTATGTTAGACATCAAAGGCAGAATGGCTTCATTTCAGTGTTAAAGTAGAGGAATTTTTGGAAAGACTGAATATTCTCCAGTGGTAACCTGGAAGAAGATGGTACTCTAAACTTATCTGAGAGTTGGAAATGTCCTGTCTGTACCTGGTAATCCTAAAGTTCAGGGGCAAACAGTATATCCAGTCTGCTTTCACATGAATTCTCACTTAGCTTTTGAGTGGGAGAGCAAAACTAAGGGATTCATTAATGAACTCAAGAAGCAAATGGACACTGTTAAGGGGGAAGGGGAAAAGTCTTTCTTTTGGAATCAGCTGTAAAAATAGCCACTTCTAAAACACATTTTCCTAAACAGGAATGTGCAATCCCCCTGAATTTTAAATGCAGACATTTAAAGCTGTTAGTGTCAATTATTCTCCTTGTGTCTGATAAAACCATCTAGCCTTGTCCTTTTTTAGCTTAGCATGATTATACAATGAAACCAAGAAAATATATGATATAGATTCAAATGTAACAAGATACTAGATTTGTTACATCACTTGAGTCTTAGGTGTTTTCCACTGAGTGGAAATGTAATGCTTTTTGGGAATTTCTCCTGGTGTGACTGAACTAGTAATAGTACAGAAGTGGTGGGGATCATAAAGCTGCTGCTGACTTGGTGATCTAGAGCACTTCTTTTTGTCACCTTAGTAGGCTCAGGTCACTTCTGAGCCAAACCAGCTAGTAGCTGGATGTGTCAAAAATATCCAATGAGGCTTAAGAAGGAAGAAAACTGTTCCAAAATGCATTGCATCCAGCTGAAAAGTAGTGTTTCTCCCCTAAAACCTGAAGATCACTGTGAAGAGAAGGTTGAATCTGGGGGATGTTGTACTGATCTCTCCAAAAATCCACATATCTTAATGTAAAGCTACCAAGACAAACCTTAGCCAGACTCTGCAGAAAGCTTCATGATGTGAAGAGGAATGGAGCTTCTCGCCAGAGCTCAAGGGAACATTGTAAGTCTAAGATTTGATAGTAATTTCTATCAAGCATGTTTCAGCTTTTTTCCCCCTATTATTTCTAGAAATTAGAGACATAATTATGATATTTAATGACTAATACCTGCTTATAACAATAGCTGTCTTTGTTCTTAAGTTGTCTCTGTTTACTTCCCTCCACTTTTTTTTTGGTAGAAAATTTAGAAGACTGAATTCCATTTGTAATAATGTAAAAAAAATCACAAGACGTGAGATGCAGGATTTACTTACTTGAGAGTGGAAGATAGCTGTTTCACATTGCAAAGATATAAATTAAAAGGGCATCTGAGCTCCCCAAAATCATCTGTTCATATCAACAAAGTGAATATTAATGAAAAACAAAATTGAGTTCTTCCTGTGGTTGATTTTCATCGCAGTACCCAGGTAATAAAAATGGCCCTAGAAATTGAATCCATCAGTCATTAAAATAACTTTGGCTTCTTCTCTGTAGCAGACAAGCCCCAGTGCTGCCTGCACAGGCACAAGGCTGTTATGTGGAGTCTATTTGGACACTTTATACCATGTAATGGAAAGGGAGGCAAAACCATCCAACTTCTGCTGTCCCCATAACATAATCCAATGCTGGTGAGGCAATGTGCTTGTTCCAGAAAGCACATTAGCACAGATCAGTCAACCTTCCTACCCTGGCTGTCTCTGCTCCGTGTGTCTGTGCAGTGGGGTTGTGCCCTGGAAGTTAATTGGATCACTTCATCCCTGAGACAAGACCAATAACCACACAAGGACTTAGGCATCTGAAAGAAGATGTAGGCATGTATGTCAAAATGGAGCTCTACAAAGCTCCTGTTCAGCCTGTTGGAAAGGGGGGATATTGCCTGTTTGGCCATGAGAACATTGTCTGGAGAAATAAGGAGTGATGCTTTCAGATTGTTTCAGATACCTGGGATCAGTTACCATCTATAATTCTTCTTACTTTCTGGGTCTCTTGTTTTGTGCATTTATCACTCATTTTCAGGCCAAGTTCCCTGAGCAGCAAATTAACTTTTAACTTACATGAAAATTCCCTTTTCCCGCTTTACTTTCTGCATCAGTGATATGAAACAGAAGCAGTGGAGTAAATTTTAAAAAAAGCCTGGTACAATCAAGGTAAAATAGAGATGTGATTTGGGCAGATGCCTCACTCATGCTGGTGTTAAGTTCCAGATCACCCTATTACCAAAAGTGCACAGGGCAAATGCTCAGCTTGTACCAAATCAGGGGCAGTTATTTCAGCAGAGGCTGTGTCCCAGCAGTAAATGGGAATCTTTTTTTCTCCAGCAAGGTCTGATCTTATGTTTAGCCCAAATCCTGCAAAACATTGAAGTTCTTCAGTAGCAAGAACTTACAGGGATACTCTTAAAAACCCAGTTTGTCCCACCTGTGTTTTTAGGTCTCGCCTGCAGCTGGTGTAACTGGTGACACTGAGCTAAACCCATTGTTTACCTTCTTTTGGTTTATTTACATGTAGCAGCATTTTGCTTATGTGCAGTGTCACTGCTTTTCCCCTAGTTGTCTTGATCATATGACTGCTTAATTAAGTATGTGCTTAATTTTGTATAACTTACTTATTCAGGAAAGTTTCTCACTTGATTAAAATTAAGCATATGAATGTTGCATATCTGGGGTTCTAATTAGTTTTCTTGGCTGCTTGGGATTTTTTTATAAAGCATGAAGGAAGCAAATAAAGACAAAGGAAAACTATATCTTCAAAAGTAGTTTGGGGCTTAGCAATGGCACCTGGCATGGTTTTTACTTAATTGTGATTAAGAAATCAAGTCAAAGCTTCCTTTAAGACTACTTAAGGATTTAAAAGCTCCAGGGCAGAATGAGGTAACTGCTTCAAGCTTTGCTTTAAGGATTTAGAGCCCGATGCAAATCTTATTGGAGTCAATGGAAATAATTTAAGGGATTTTGCTGGGCTTTGGATCAGGGCCTCATGGCAAATGAGAGCCTTAACCATGTTAAGGAGTTAATGTCCTTAGAGCTGTTCTGGACCCAAAGTGGTTTAATACCTTACGGTGTGTTTTTAGGTATCATGGTATAATTCAGAGGAGATAAACTCTTGCTTTAAATGTGCTGTTCCATGCTGGTAGGCCTTGCAGGACATAACCTTGAGGACATCTGTCAGGGCACCTCTAACTCATTTGTTTTTCTGGAGTGAGGTCTGGAGTGCAGCAAAGTTTCTGCCCCGCATGTCTGAGCCCCATCACCCACATCACCCATAGCTGGGCAGCTGGGGCCATGATTTTAAGATGCTTTCATGGCCCCTGCTCAGACAGATAGTGTGGGAGGATATGTTAATGTGTGTGTGAAGATAAATACACACACAGCCGGCAGGGGAAAAAAGCAGCAAAAGCCTTATAAATAAAAACTAATTCTGTTTTCTGGCCACCTTTACTGTTGCGAGGAGCAGCTGCTCCTTTGGGGACAGGGAGGCCAAGGCTTTACCCGTAAAAACACATGGACGTTGGCACTGGTTTCTGCTGTTGGGACCTTTCCCTCCAGCTGCCATTAGGCTTGAGCCCTGATTTTTGTCAGCAGGTCCTTGTTGGGAAGGCTGACACTCTGTTTCCTCTGGTATGGATCAGTGCAGACAAATTTCAACTCACTAACTTTGCTATCCCACCACTGAAAATTTACTGTATTCTCCTGATTTAATCTGATATCCTTGCAGTCTGCGTCTAGTCACAAACTAAATTATGTTTTGTGTTCTCATTGATAGGCACAGAATACAGGAGGACCCTTTTACAGCCTTTGATTACATGCTATTTCTCCCTGCCTGGGTAATTGTTGAGGAGTGAGTCAGAAAGATGTTCTGATTAATTAGATATGGTATTTTAGGATGCTTCAGTCTGGGAAAGCATGGACCAGAATCAAGATTTCCCACTTATCTGCCTTAAATACTCTGACCCTACCCTGAACTTCACACTTGCTCTATGAGTGTTTGTTTATGCTGGAATTTGCTATAGGAGGCCTTATTAACTGGTGGTCAAGATTTTATTTTTAAATGGATCGTTAACTTGTTACATACTCAAGGAGAGTGTTGATGCATCTCTGCATAGGAATCCTTTCCTCCCATCCCTGCACCTCCCTGTGTGCCCATAATGTGAACCTGTTTAGAGACCTTATAGATTTCCTTTCATTCACGAGAAAATAATAAAAAAAATGAAGCATAGAAGAAGCAAAACAGGGAAGTAGCAGCAGTAGAAGTGGAAACACATTCTTTAATCATGGTAATGGAGCAGATGCTTCAATAGCAACAGCAGCAGGTCCAGTAAGTGCTGCATCTTCTTCTTTCATCCCCCTCTAACCAGAGCTGCTAGCAACATGCCATCTTTCCTTCTCAGGATTTTGCTTCCAGTAGCATCTGCTGTGCCTCTTTCTCCTGCATGCTGCGACATATGTAGCTGCATCACAAGAAGCAGCCAAGTCATACACTAAGGTAATTTCTATTAATGATTTGTACTTGTTTAGTGGATAAAATCCCTTTTTGTAGCCCTGATTCGTCACAGCTGCTTTGTGCTACTAGTGTGAGCAGAGGAAGTGCTCTGAGAACAGATGGATGATTACTGGATAGCCCAGGACTAACAGCAGAGCACGAGTGCTTGGATTGAGGGAAATCACTTCAGTGAGGGGAATAAGATGATCCTGACTTTATGTTTTTTGTAAGAGACAGTGGCTCCTGGATTTCCACACAAAATTCTTCTCTTTCTCACTGGCTTTGTTGGCAGAATCAATTCATAGAAATTTCCAATCCGATTTCCAGAAATACAGGTTTGTGTAGTTTAGATTATAAAAGAGAAAAGGTTGGGAAGGGAGAAACTCTCATCTGTGGTGGTATTTGGAAAGTAAACTGACCCTCAAAGCTGTACTCCTGTATCCATCACAGCTTTGCCTCTAGAATAACCCAAACCTTGGCTATGGTGGAGCCCATGTTTTGTCATCTCCTGAGCTGATGATGTATTTCAGTCTGAAGGCTGAAGTCTCAACATTCCCTCTTGTGCCACTACAAATGGGTGTGTTTGCCCACCTTCTGTTCCATGGATGACAAATGTGGGAACATGGATGCAGCACTCAGCACCTCCTGAGAGCCCTGTGTTGGTGTCCCTTGGATTCGGGGCAGCTGGATCCCTCCTGGGGAGCTCACAGGATCCGGCCCACCAAGAACACAGTGTTTGAGCTAATATGCAAATTCTAGGTAGTGCAAACACCAACACAGTCAATTACACACAGCAAAAACATACACAACAGCCAGGAAGCCATATGATAGATATCATGTTGTGACTATGTTGTGGGACTTTCATCTTTATTGGCAAACATTTCAGGCAGCAGTTCAGATTTACATAGAATCACATATGTGCTTAAGAAAGCATTTTATCTCCCCCTTCCTTTACCGAGCTGCAGTTACCAATACCCTGCTACCAGTAAGTAATTAAGAGATTTCAGTGCTCTTCAGCTAATCACTCAGAATGTCAGTATCCTTTCCAGCCCTCATCTAAATTTCTTCAAGTTTTAAAACTGGGCTGGAAATTCTAGGCAAAGTGGAAATGCTGCTTCTTCTTAAGCGGATTTTTCTTTTTTAGTTATGATGTTTTGTTGTTCTTGCAAGAGCCGAAAGGAAAGTGTGCAGAAGGAAACCTTATTGCAATGAAAGAAGCTTCCCAGAAATAATATTTTTATTTGGAAAGTTATGAAAAGAAACAGACATTGTCAGTGTGTTGTACTTAAATGAATTCTGGTTTGATTTTTGTCACATAAGAGGTTTGTAACTTAGATCACATTTCTCCAGCTTTTTTTACTTCCTTAGTTATAATACCTTAAAAGGTTATTTACATAAACTTTCAAGTAACTTTTCTGAATTTGGATCTAAAGGGGGTTTAGTGGTAATTGAAAGTCATGCTCTTAATGATAGTCTTAAATAGAATGAGTATTATGTACTCTAGTAATAATTTAAGTTCTCTAGCAAAACTTACACCTCTATTCATGATAGACCATATATTCCAAGTATCAGCTAATTTTTCATTTTTCTCTCCATTGTTCGGTTTGGTCATTTAAAATGAAAACATTTATAAGCACTCTTCTTGTTGAGATCTCAGAACCTAAAGAATTTGGAGTATCAGAAATCCTAGTGTTGTACAGAGATTTTATAAGGAAAGTTTTCCCAAATAGCACATATATCACTTAGAAAACTTCCATAAGATTCTTTCCAAATGAGCAATATTTAAGTACTTTTACAAAGAGCAATCAAAGCTTGTAGCACTTGAATTTGTTACATTAAAGCTCCCTGATTGTGCAATAATAAAAGATGAATGTGGATTTATATTGTATGCAAATTAATTAATCTTTTCATAGCATTACTCAATAAAAAACCTGGGGTAGAATTGCAATGCTTATCTGCTAGTACTGAAAGGCAAACAACAGAAGAGTTCACGAAACATCCATGTGCAGGCACAATGTATACAGCAATTTTTCTCATCTTTAATCTAAAATATGTGCAGTATCTGTAGTAGTTGCAAAAATTACTCAAGAACCTTCGTTGCAAGGCATGGGTTAGGACTGTCAGTGCAGCCCTTCTGGATGGCATGCTCTGAAGTGCCTTTTCGCAGAGTCCTTGCAGCAGCAGATGTTGGGGAATGCAGCATTGTCAGCTTCTGTCTTGTGATGGTATGTCTTGGAGGATGATGAGCCCATTCCTAGTGTGACTTTTGAGGCAAATATGTAAGAGATCTTGTCCTAAAAGTTCAAGAGAAAATGATGTCTGCCATTGCAACATCTGGAAGTGTGGTGAAAAACACGTTGTGAATAAAGATGACAGCCTGGTGGAAGTGCAAACTTCAGGCACAGAAAGAGTTACCATGCCAAAATGGGCATATTTTAATAGCAAGGATCATTAACAGCAAATGTTCTTAGCAAAATGGTTTGTTGCAAATAGAGGGCGCTGGGGCTCCTCAGGTGTCCTTAAATGTGAATTAGATTGTGTTTGCAAACTTTTTTTCTGGTTCATTGTACTGATCAGAGAGCAGTGGATCCGGAGAGGAACATAGATTTCTGTATATGATTAAGATGTAGTAGCTGAGAGAGCTAGACTGGGGTTAAAACAGAGGCATTCACATTTACACAATTAAGTGATTCTGGTCAGCCATCTCTCAGTTCAGTAAGTCACTTAACAGTGTGTTTGAATGCTTGCCTGAATAGCATGCAAGTGTTTATATCCATCAGCCATTGTGTGAATTCAGCCTATATCCCTCAGACCCAAATTCAGGCATACTGTGAATGTCTCCAACAGGAGCTACCACTTTCCAGAGGATTCCCACCTTGGGCAGAGGTGACTTGCTCTGTGTCTGGACTGTCTGGGTGCTGCTGCAACAGAATTGTATCATAATCCTTTACCAATAACTGCCTCTAATGGTGCAAAATATGCAGGAATAAATTTGGCAACAGAAATTGTATGACTTGGGTTTGTGAGATCAGCAATGTAGAACTGTCTGAAAAAGGCAGTTTTGCTCTTATTCTGCTCTTTCAAGGCCTCTCTTTCAAAAGTTTTCCTGCTATGCTCTTCTGCACTGGAAAAAAAAAAAAAAGTGTGCAGATGCAGTTAATTGGTTAAAAGGTGAAGTACAACCAGTCCTGGGGCCCATTTGGGTCTCAGAAACATCCCCTGCTCCTCTAGTTCTCCATTCAGAAAAAAAAGGAAATATTGAAGTTCAGACATCTCCAAAGCCTTAGCTGTTTTTTCTTTCTTAACCAAATCTATTTTGCTTCACCTTATCAATGTCAAAATTGAAGTTGCAAATAATGTATTTTTCTGAGAATACTTGGAGCTGATGACTCAGAGCTTTGAACTCCAGGGCATTGCTGTTCTTTGGCACTGGGCTGGCTGAACCCCACTCACCTTCCAGCAACAGAGTGAGAAAGAGGAGTTGGGCTGGCTCATGTCTGATGTGAAAGAAACAAAAGCACGCAGGGACTGTCTGCTCCTAGCAATGAACACCTGGCCATGGAGTTAAATTGATACCCTAACAGGTCAGGGAAAATAATAGAATAACCCAGATTTTCCCCCAGTTAATTGCTTTTTGTGATCATCTATTGAAAGTATTGCAGGAAGTTTTCTGTAGTGATCTACTTTTGTTTTCTTATCTGCTTATTTAAAAGTGGTAAATTCATATTCGTTCACATAGCACAATGCTTTTTTGTCATAAAATAAATAACTCAGCAAAATATCAGCATTACAAAGTGATATTATTTTTCCTTTGAAGGTTCACTTTACACAGTGTGTCATACTAGAGACAGTGCTGCTTTCAGATGCTGAGTATTTTTTTCCTTTCCCCCACACTTTTCATTCCTTTTTGGCTAAAGTTAATGGAAGTGCATATTGATATCTCTATTACAGGTCATTTTCTATTTATCTGCCAACCTGCTCACTCTTCCAGTGACACCAGAGGATATGGTAGAGGTGTTTACAGTAATGAATGGTCTGGAGGAGGTGAGCTGCACACCATCTCTCACCAAACAAAAGATCACAGACCTGCAGGCTTGAGCAAGGATTAAATGTGCTGGTTCTTTGCCTTTCCCCTGGGCAGTGTTTGGTCATCGGGTCTTGCTAGGAAAAGGCTCAACATGGGCATCTGTCCTACCTGTAAAATTCTGCAAAGTACATCCCTCCAAGGCACAGCAGCAGTGGCAAGTCTCTGGCATGGTTTGCTGTGGGTTTTTGAGAGCAGGGAGCACTGCAGCCTGCAGGATGTCAGGGCAGCTCCAGCCCATTTAAATTAATCACTTGCCAGGAAAATACAGCTAACTGCTACAAGAGAAATTCACTTGCTGCAAACCCTTCGTGTTTGACAGGAAAAGTGTGCTTCTCTTTAGGACTCTAAACAATGAATTGAGAAGCCTTTATAATTAACACTTTATTAAAAGATTCTAGATAACGAGAAAAGCCATTGTCAGAGTGCACGCCATGTCCTCGGCCGGCGCCTGGCTACGTGGACATCATTTCCTCATACAAATCCTAAACCTGGAAAAAGATCTGTTTAACCCATCCATTCCTTGTGTGACATCCTATGTGCTTTACTACACCTGCATTGCTTTAACAGCATTACAAGCAGGTCTTTTATAGTTTTAGTCCTAATTCTGCAAAAAGTTCACCCGTGGGAGAAATGGGAGCCTGGCCTGTGTCCTGACTGAAGAGTAATATCTAGGGCATGTGTGGGTAGTATTGATTTTTGGAAACAGCAATCAATTTAAAATAATTTTGGTCTCATGAGTGACCTCTAAACCACTATTTATTGGAAATGTTTTAAAAATGAAGTGGTTTTTTGTTGTTTTTTTTTTTTTTAATTATTTTTCACATTATTTAAAATCTTGTTCCATCTCAGTTTGGCAGAGAACTAGATAGAAGGAGGTTATCCAAGCTTCTGAACTGGTGAAAACTGTGTATATGGGGAAGGAGATAGAAAACAACATGCACATGTGACTCTCAGTAGTGTTTTGGACAGTGGTTCTCATCTAAGACATACAAAACACAAGTGGTCAGAGAGCCTTCTGCTTGTGGAAAGTCCCCCCATGCTCTCATATGCCTATGGGGGAAGCAATCATAGTCATTCATCCTAAAGAACTGGCTTCTGTAGCAAATAAACATATTTACATAGTGAGAGCTGAAGCCCCCACTTCAAAGACCCAGCTGAGGTCAGGTGCCTGTTCATTTCAGAAAGGTATGGTGGATGCTGTCACTGAGGCTGTGAACACTTTACATCTATAAAACATCAGTTATAAAAGCTCTGTGCTTTTATAAAGCTTCCAATTTAAAGGCTAGTCGCAGATCCCTCACTTGCTGATAATCTCCCTCCCCCACAGGCAGGCTCACACACATCCTCCTGCAGGTCAATCAACACTCAGCCAGGCAGGCAGGACTCCTGCTCTGTCTCCAGCTTTGTACACCAAAGCCTCACCAGCACAAAGCTGAGTTCCTCAGCGTCAAGGGTCGAGATTTTTTCTCCTCATCAAAAAAAATTACCCAAGCCACTGCTCTGCCCCCAAAGCCCCACCCAGCACGAGTGGAGGAACCACCCAAAATGATGCCAAGCTGTAATCAGTAATGCTGATATGCTGTGGATTTTGGAGAAAGATCAAGAAAAAGCAAATTTTGTGGTTGATTGGTCGCAAGTAATATTAAACCTAGAAATATCAAAGGGCTGATGGCCTCACAGGGGTGGGGCAATGCCTGAAAGGTATGACATTCCTATGCATTATTGAATACTATGCATGTTTGCTCATCCCCTTAAAAGAGTAAGAGCCCTGCAACACAGAACATCTGCCACTAGTTGTGAAATTCCTGGAAATGCAAAGAAGAAAAGAAAAAAAAGTTTCTCTCTAAATAAAACAAAACATGGGAAGTTGCTTCTTTTTGCTAAGTCACTGCTTTCCGTGGCTTTTTGATCCATTTCTGAAGGGATTGGCAGCTCAGTTGGTAATTAATAGTCTCTCGAAGAACACAGGCCTTTTGGAGTGTTTCGAACAGTCTCTCCGTTTTCACCTCTTCTCAGGATTTCTTTGAAGAACCAAAGTCAAAGATGCATTTTCAAAACATGTCTCAGCTCTGTGAATTGCAGACAGAAAGATCTAGATAAGTTCCATTGCACAGGGGGTATTTCATGCTATATGGTGCTCAGACAGGTACAAATGTAACTGAATATCCTTTAGGTTTGGAATTATTTTGATTGCTTGGAGCTCAAGACATGTTGGATACCTCTCATGATACTTTCTGGGTCAGTATTTTTTTTTTTTTTTAATTCTTAACGAAAAAGAGGAAAAATTATACTTAAAAAATTATATTTAAATGTAAACATGAAATCTGAACTATAATATCAGGGCATTGAATTGCTGATTACAATATAGTCCAGAAAAGAAAATTCTTTGTTTGCCACATTATTTTCAGTTTAGCAGGAGCACTATATAATCTTATATATTTAAACAAAAGTAGTTAATTAGTTTTGATTGACACTGTAGTTATTTAGGATTGAATTCTCTAAAGTTGTAGGCACTGGTCTGTCACTGCTCCCTATGAGCTCTGGGATGCAGCCACTCCAGTGGTGGCAGAGTTGTAGTGCTGCAGCTTTTCAGGGACTCTCCAAGATTTGTGTATTTGTAGATTTGGAATATGAATACCCTGGTTGGTATCCCAAATCCACAGAAAGTAACTTCTCAAGCAGATCACTGTAGGTACCACCCAGAGCCAGTGAAATTCACACAAATCTCCACAAAGCCTGCATCAGCTCTTTAGGGAAGATCCGTGGGAAACAAAGGGGGAAAGACCTTCTGATGATCACTGGCATAAGGGGAATTTCATTGGTAGCTAACTGAAAGTTGTTCCCAAGCTTTTGGAATGTAGCCACAGTTGTGTGCAGTCATCTATTCAGTAAGTGGTTATAAACAACCTGGAAATATATCCCTATTTTGCAAAGAATTTTGAGTGTTCTGAAAAGACTTATTAGGAACATTCCAATTTATAACCCCCCCATCTACTGCACTATGCTTTAATTGTACTTGCAGATATAACTGTACTTGCAAATAATTAAACAAATCCACAAAATGTTTGCGTTACATTAATTTACTTCACTTGGCCCTGCAATGCTAGAACCATAATTACTTACATATTTCCCTTTATTATTTTCTAACCTCTTTTTGTAAATTGTCAATAAGCATTCTAGAGACAGTTGGATTAAAAAAAAAACCCGAGCATGTGTCTGATTAATATTTTAAGACCAGGAGGATCAAATCTAAAAATGTCGCTTTTTTTTTCGGCAAGTTCAAATTAACTGATAAAGCTGTCCAGTGTGTATTAAGAAGCTCTTTTTAAAACGTTGAATGATACAGTTTTTATATTTCAAAGTGCAGCCATCAATACAAGAACTATAAAAAAAGAGGTCAGGTTTCAGCCCACGCTGGTGGGGTGTCCATGGAACAAAGAGAAGGTGTAAATGTCCTTCCCCTGCTGTCCTGGACACTGACGTGGGGCAGAAAACAACCCCAGAGCCAGCCTGGCAGTGATGGCTGTAGGGCCCCTCCTCTTCTCCAACCAGCACAACCCCTCCATGTTATCCCAGGTCAATTCCCCATGGTAAGAGAGCCCTTTTCTTCAAGGGCTAGCAGGAATGGTGACATGGTGACATTTCCTCAACTGCTCCCTTGAGATTTTTGGTCAGGGTAGGTAACCACATGGACTGTGATTCAGCCTTCTGCACAGGGACAAGGTGATTTCAGTGTTTGAAGGTGTCATGTTTTTTCACATTCTGTTTCAAAATCCAGAATTTAGTTCCACTTTTCAGGGCAGTGTCTACCCCCGTGTCTCTGTCAGTGTTAATTTGTAGTACTAAAGTCTCCTTCTTAAGGAGTATCAGCAAAACTTTCTCCCCTTTCCTACATTTCAGCTGTGCCATGACTTCCTGCAGCCACAGGGTCCCATAGGAGGCTTGGCAAGAATAGACCCACTCGGTGACCAGCTCCTGAAACATCAACCTCATTGCTGTAGGAGCAGTTTCACTCACAGTGACTGGGTGGTTCTCCATTCCCCAAGGCCCAATTCCTCCATGTTATAACACTTGAAGAGGATGTCGTGTTCCCCGCGAGATGAGAGTGCATTTCAGTGAGGGGGGAACTCATTCTTTCTGCTTCATTGATATAATGGGGTGTCATTAATCTTTGTAAGGTTTTTGGAGATTGTCATGTGGGAGATAGTGCCCAAGTGACAAATATTAAATTAATTAGGACTAGTAGCATTCTGTTAAAAAAAAAAAAAAAAAGAAAAAGCAACCTGAGTTGCCTGTGTAGAGGCTATTTATTGGTTTTGTGAGTAGCACTGAAGGATCTGTACAGAGTAAGATCATGTCAGAGAGCACTGTGATGATCTGAAAGGTAAAACTATCCTTTGCTGATAAACTTTTACTGCCATCACTTGAGGAACAGTTCATTCTCTGCACTAAATTCAAAACCATAATCCCTTAGGGAAAAGGCTAGTGCATTAAGGACAGTGCATCCATCAAATGTACCACCCAGTCCCCTCAAGCTTTTTCTTTTTGGAATGGCAAGATTTATGGGATTTCTGCCACTTAGTACCTTACAAGAAAAGAAACCCCAGTGTTAAGAAAGGATACAACACTGCCAAGTTTGGCACATGCCCTACCAGCTTTCCTGGCTTTTGACACAACCACAAACCAAGGAATCCAGAAAGAGTACTCCTAACTTCCTCCTGGTTAGACCAGCCCTGGAATCTTTCCCCTGGCAAAAATCAACATTTGACATCAGACCGGATTTACCTGGGTGGAGCCCCCAGTGTTTCCTCAGGGATTTTCCTCCAGGAGTATTTCTGAGTATCATGGTCACAGTGCTAATGGAGGGACAGATAGAAAGGGCAATGGCACTGGTAAATCTCTGCTTGTCATTCAGGCTGCTGCAAACATTTTGGGCTCTGCAGGACTGTGGGGCAGTTCCTGAGACCTAAGGAGCCTTCAAAACAGATGTAGGTGCCACCCACAGCAACCTTCCTCCTTGCAGTGTTACGGGACTTAGAAGAAAGTGACAATTATTGAAAGTATAGAGCTGTATTTTTCTCACAAAAATATTTTTGGACATTTTTCTTGACTTTTTTTTGTGTGTGTGTGTGTGTGTGTGTATGTGTCTCTGAAATTGCATTTCACATATCTTTAGGGAAATCTTTGGTTGTCCAATCAGAACAGAAAAATAAAAGCATGCCTTGAATTTAACTGTAATAGCCAGCATAGTATCAGGCAGTAACGCCTTCATTATAGCAATCTGAGTACTTCCTGAATAATTCAGAAGTGCCAAACAGAAGACTTGTTGCTTGGATGTGCTAATGAAAATATCAAGGGAATTAATTAATAGTCAATTATATCAATTTTAGATTTGGACATTGATTATGACGCTAAAAGCAAAATCTACTTTCTTTACTATACATAATTCCTTACTTCTGAATGCTATAGCTCAGTTTAATAATTCCAGTTAAAAGTGGAAAATAAATAGAAATTCAGATTATTTTTCACTATTTCTCCCTTCTTTCCAGTATGCTCAACATAAATGAGATAAAAAGCGTGGTGGAAACATATATGTACATCTTATAAGTGTTGATGCAGATTTTGCTAAGATGAACTTCATAATAATATGTTTTGTATAAAGGTTTGAATTCAGAGAGGAATAAAAATGTGACATGGACGTGTATATTTATATTTTAAAGTTTATTTCTAAACTGGAAAAAAAATTATTTGGTATTATTTGATAGTTAAATGGACCCCATTTTTAAAGGGAAGCTTGACTTTTTTTTAACACTCCACAAACAGAAAAGTTTATCTAGAAGTGTTTTATTAAACTCCACGTGTTAAAAAAAAGAAAAGAATGAGAACATTGTCTGGTCTTTGGTGCTAAAGGAAAGCATTTCATTCAGATCAGTTTTTGCATGATTTGGCACGAGTTGTCTAGACTGTTTTATGAAAAATGACAGCTAGTAGGAAAGTAATTAAAAATGTATTTTGCTGAAAGCAAAAATATTTTTGGAATCTATAACAACCATCTTTAATTTGCCAACAATTTCCACAATTATTTTATATTAACTGGAGGATTTTGTATTCTAGAAAATATGTATATTGATACCTGAACATTGATAGTGTTCTGGTTTGATCATCTTGAAAACTCTGCTCTTGTAACACACTGGCAAGAGCTGAAAAAATGATCAAATGGTACATTCAAATCTCTGTGGCACCCTTTATGAATTATTGTGATTGGCAGTAGATGGGGATAGGACTCTCTTCCACGGATGAGATGTTTCAGTATTTTGGCTGGAGCTGAAGGAAGCTTTGCTTTACTTGGAGCTAATACAATTTTTCAGGTTTGAATGCAGTAAAGAGCGTTCCCATTTAAACAAAAACAAAACCAAAAAAGCCCAACAATGCAAAAGTCGAATAAATGTAAAAAAAAATAACATGAAATCAAAGCCAGGCATTATGATATGGGTTCTTCCTGAGTGATGAAGGAGCTGAATACTTATTAGTGTTGTAGAGCCCTTGGCATACTGCTCAGGAAATTATTGGCAATATCAGAATAATTAGGTAACCTCTGCACTTCACTGAATCACTGTGCTGGTGCAACCTAGCAGCCAGACAAATGCAGCCAAAATCTTAATGTCACTCACTTCAGGTAACCTTGAGGTGGGAGCAAGTACAGGGTATGGCTTTGCACTGGGAGGTCAATGAGTTAGAAACCAGTATGGAAATGTCTGAGCATCACCCAGTTTCAGGGCTGCTCCTTGGTGCTGTTTTTAACTGAATGCTCACTAACTGCATGGTAAGGCTTAGTCTCAAGAGGCCACTATTTACTTTTTCAGGTGACAATGGGATAGTGTGGGGCCTCAGGGTGGGCAGGTGAGACAAGACCTTCCCCTGTGTTCAGCCAAGCCCAGTCCCTTTCCAAGAATGGCATAACTAATTAATTTCAAAGGGTTTATGACATTGGCGAAAATTTGTCATTCTCATGTTGTGTTTCTGATTCAATGTTTTGGAGACAAGAAATCAAATCTGAAAGATGGCAGTGAATGCATTATTGTTTATGTTAAAGCTGGAGATTAAGTTAAAGAATTAATAACAATAAACTGATGGCTGAAAACATGCTTCAAAGTCCATTGATCAGTACCTGTCATTCATTGCTCCCTGGTATTCTCAGTGAGCACTTTATTTATCACGCTGTCACTCTCCTATCAAGGATCTATTCCATTCTGGATCCATGGTGAGCAGTCCAGAACTAGTTCTCCTGTGAAGAAATTCAAGTATCATTTCCCAATGATAGGTACCTCTAAAAACTACAGCATAAGTAACTCTGCACATGGTATTTTCTAAGCTCCAGTTTTGAGCAATACTGGAAACTCCATAAACTTCTATGCTTAGATAGAGGGAATTACAGTGAGTGTGCAGCCCTTGGTACATTAAGGCTCTTCTCCTTCAGGAAATTTTGGGGGATGCCTGCAACAAACTCCTACAAAGTGCTTTGAAATTCCTCAGTGAAAAATGTCTCACTGTTGGATTGGGCAAGTGGGTGATGACTGCTCAGCTGTGCAGGAAAGGTTTCACCCATCCCTCATTCCACAGGGATGGTGTGTGCACCACCCTCTGCTGCATGGGGCTACAGGGACCCGGCTCCCCATTTATGTCAGTAAAGAAAGTTGCTGTGCAGGCTTACTAAAAAAAAAAATAAAGTTGAAATTGGTATGTCTGCCTCTGACTTTTCACACTGACTATCACAACCGTGTCTTTTCTTGCCTCAGTCAGGTCAGCCACCTTTTCCCTACCATGGTGTGTCCCATCATGTGCCAGTGTCAGAAACCTTCAGCCTCCTCTACTCTGCTTCTGCCTGTCCTGCCTTGTGGGTTTTCACCACTGCCTTATCTCAGAGCAGAATTTTCTCCTCAATTGATATGCATAGTCAGACATAGTTAATCCATGCTTATCTTATCCATACATCTAAATATCCCAGAGATTTAAGGGACACCAGTAATCAGTTTTATAAGGGACAGCAGACAACTCCTAAACTTTTTGCAAAGGTTTGGGGCTCAGATAAACTAGTAAATGCAGCTCACAATTTATTTTTTGTGATGGGACCCCAAACTATGATGTCAGTGGCCTTGTATCTGCACAGACTTGAAGAGAAAGTCTTGAAATCAGTGAAATGATTGCAGGTTTTCATGCGTTTAACTGACAGATTGTGTCCTTGATACTCATGATTTTTCCTGTGGCTTTAACTAAATGTGCATAATAATTTATGCTGTCATTTAAATTTTAAAGAGAGACTTTCTGGGCAGCAGTATTTTGCCTGTTAATTCTTATGAAGCATACTTTGAACAGCATTTTAATATGAATAGGTAAGTAATGCAGATCACAGTAAAACAAGCAGTGTATGATGTGTGAAGAACCAACCAAAAAAAGTCCTGGGTTTTACATGAGCTGAAGTTTGTGAATGATTTTCCAGTGCAAAGCATATTGTACTAATCCAGTTTTGTGTGAAATGTTCTTAGGATAAGCTTCTATCAACTGACCCACCGTTTGTGTATGATATACACAGACAGGATATTAGTTATGGATTACAGACATCTTTGTACAAAGCGTTTTGTTAAGTCCTGCCAATTGCCAGACAACAGCTATTGTTCTATTTTGGCCTCTTTGGCTAAGCCTGTCTCTGGATTAGTCTGTGCCTCTCTTGGAGTGTCAGTTGTGCAGTGCACAAGCTCAGATGACTGCACAGGTGTCCTCAGCAGAGGTGGGACAGCAGCTCTCACCAAGGGCAGCAGACGTCACCCCTGTGCACCCAGACCTCTCAGTCACAGACCACAGGCGTTTGTCACAGCTGGGACCTCTATCTAATGCCAGAGGCAGTTGAAACACAGTCACTTGGAAGTGGTGGGCTTGCTGTTAATCTCCCAGTGGGGATGAATCCGCAGGGCTCCAGCCTGTTACAGGTCCAGGAGGAGACCCACCCTGCCTTTCACCCTCACTGCTGGGCAGTGCAGTTTGGAAACCTGGCACGGGAGGAGAGGCAGACTGCCACCTTTACCTTACCCCTTACCCACGGCAGGGACGGGACGGGTTCAGAGTGGCTCTGCAGCTTCTCCTGGGGCTGCTGGCCTCTGGTCACTGCAGGGCTGTGGGCAAGAAACAGATGTCGACAAGTAGAGTTTCTCCACCATCCCCAACCTTTGCGTTTCTCATTTCCCTGCTCCAGCTCCTCCCCGCCTCCCTCTCCTGCCTTATTGGAGTCATTAATGAGGGTGTAAGCCATCCCCTTACTAGACAGGCGTACATTTTGGGCTTGATGACCCTGATCCTCCTCATGCTCAGCCTATCTCCTTTCAATTGTTTCATCAGCGGCGTGACTGCCGGCTCACACCTGACAAGTGACAAGTCTCAGGCTCCTGCTGACTAGATAATCAAAGTCTTGTCAGAGCTGTCAATACCCTGCAGATAGGAGAGGACAAAGAGGAAAGGTTTCTACAGAAACCACTGCCTTCAAAAAATACTGTCGATTCTTCTTACAGAAATCACCTGTTTGTTTCAAAACATTATTTATTACTGAAAATACGGTCTCTGCAGAACAAGCATGTAAGCAGAATAATGACAGCGGCTGTTAATGACACAGCCCTCCAAATCTGCCGGCCCTCATGTTTTGTTGGGAATTGTTTTGAATCCCTGACTAAAGGGAAAATATTAATATTCAGCCATTTCATTCATTTAACCTTCCTGAAGAATTTAAGGGGGATCATTTCAAGCACAACCATAATTATCATTTGATAAAAAACACATTTTTTTTTTTTAAGCAGAGAAGGCACAAGTATGTTCTAGTATAATATTGCAGACCAAGGTTATTTATGATCTCTTCCAATTTTGGCACGTTTTCAAATGCAGATTTGATTTAAAATGTTAATTAAAGTGCAGGGCCAATTTTTTTCCTTATTTACAGAACTCTAAATCTGCAATCTACTGAAGTTGATGAATTTCATCTGGGTTTCACTAGCACAAGAAAGTGTCATATTTGACACACAGTTATTTGGATATTCTAACATATTTACAGTCAAAGAATGTGTTAATGTTTTGAGACTTTGGGACAGACAGATGTTCTGAATACGATGGATTCAAGAGATTTTTTTGAAACTTTGTGTATCAAAAAATAAAACCTTTAATTTGAAAGATAGCTATGTCTAGAAAATCAAAGAACACTGCTTTTTGCAGCCGAAACACCTTTAAAATAATATTGAAGGTGAAGTTTCTGAAGACCTAGTGACTATTTAATGTGTACCATTTACTTAGCACCAGAAATAAAGTAGTGGATCTGACTTGCTGCTGAGAGAAAGACATACAGCATTTCTTGCCTCAAAAAAAGAAGTCTTTAAAGCAGAGTTTTCATCAGCACTTTTCATGTGCTCGCCTTCAGTGCCACTTCCAGATAACTCATGGTATGAAAGAAGCACCACTGTTCAGTCAGTCCCCAAGCCCTGCGTGCAGCACAGTCCTTTTCTCTGCTTTTATGCCTATTTCTTTTATTAGGAATGGCTTTGTTAGACACAAGCCGTTATCCGTCTGAGCTGTGTTCAGCTGTCAAGCACCGGCTGCCTTTTGCTGCTCGTGTCAGCACACAGCAGAAGGTGGCAGGAAGGGCTGGAAGTTAAAGCTCGTCAGGTTCCTGGTGTGCTGCCACCGGGGCTGTGCTGGCTGTGCTGGGGACATGGCACAGCCCGAGGCAGGGGCATCCCACCAGGGGCTCCCTGGTGGCTCCTGTGCCACCCCTGAACTGCAGCACTGGGGGACAAGAAGGAAGGCAGGAGTGGTGCTGATACCAGGAACATCCATCCCTGGGGGTGGTCAGCCTGCTGAGTGTCCACGCTGGGGCTGGTTTAAGGAGAGAGGGCACCCTGAAGATATTGCAGTGTTTGCTGCTGCTCTGCTTGGTGTGGAGCCGGTGTTTGTGTCAGAGCACCGGTGCTGGGCATGGCTGGCTGTGGGCAGCTCCCACTGCTGTGGGGGACGGAGGAGAACAGCAGAACCCATCCTGGAACCTCAGCTGTGGAGGGCAACTCTGGTGAGAGGGAGGGGAGCAGGAGCTGGGAGACCCCGGGGCACTGTCCCCAACCTTGCCGTGTCACTGTGGGCTCCTCCTGGCAGCAGCAGCTGCTGGCAGAGCTCAGAGGAAGTTTTCGGAGAGAAAGTTTGGGTTGTTTTTTTGGTTTTTTTTCCCCCATCAGAAAATGCCGATTCGTCAAAAGCAAAACATTTCACAAAAACATCTGGCTTTCAATGAATCTTCCCAGAGAACCTAGCCTGCTAAGCAGATTTTCATTGTAAATCTGTCTGGTTCCCTGCCAGGTCACCTGCGTGGCTCCGTGGCTGCCTGCCAGCGCTTGCGGCTCAAAGGTAGCCACACCAGCAAGCCTGCCCCACATCCCAGGCCTCGGCTCTCTGGATTTACATCTGCACTGGAACATCCCAGCCCTGAACACAAGGAGAATTCCCAGACAGACCCTCAGGCTTCCAGCAGGCATAGCCCTGGGCAGCTCTGATGGATTTCCATCCTGTAAAAAGTTCAGGCAAGAGGAGAAAAAAAAACGGGGGAGGGGGGATTAAATAAAATATTGATCTGAATTTGAATGGAAAATTATTTCAAAATGCTCGTGTTTTCTGCAGACCACAAATTCCCAAATTCCAGTAGGAATAAGCCAGTGAGGCTCTGAGGTAGAGATGTGGGATATGGGAAGCCAGCTGTATGCTTCCAGGTTAAGTATGTTTATGTATATCATATGGAAGCAATATTATTTTTGTGACATATCTCTCCACAAAGCAAGTAAAAGTTATATCACTGGACTTAGGGATTTATTTCATTAGTGATATTTAAAGTAAATTAAAATTATCATATATGCTAGCTTGTAAAAAATTCTTCTTTTCTGTATAATTCTCAAACGTAATAAATACCTTTTAAGTAATCTAATTTTTGTGTTTAGTTAGCATACAATGCATGTCCTGTTAATCCTGATTAAATACATAATTAGGTGTATTTAAAGTGCTTAATTTAAAGTATTAGTTCTTATTTAGACAATAGTTTTCTTATTAAGGGTTAGTTTATTTGTTAATCAAATGTCACTTAAAATGTAGAGTGGGTGGGAAAGAGTAATTGTATGATTTACTTGAGAGAAAGCTGTAGACAAAGTAGGTGGCAGAGGGTAAACAAGGAACTGTTTGAATGAAGATCACTATTATGTGCATGTTTCTAATTTTATCCATGTGCCTCGAGCAAAGAAATGGAAGGGAAGGGAGAAGATCAAAGGCTGGAGCCCGAGCTGGGTTGGACTGCTCAGCAGTGCTCAGCTGTGTGCTGGGAATTTTTAATTCCCTTAATTTTTCTGGAGCAAAGTTTTCACTGTGGAAGTTTTCAAGGTGGAAGCCTTTTGTTAAAGCTGCTGTATCTAGAGATAAGGTGATGCATTCCCTGTTGGTGAGACACAGCCACTTCCACCACTTTCGTCATTGTGCCCTCCCGAAGTGTGGCTGGAGGGAATGTGGATGAGAGAGATGGTGTTTAACACTGCTCAGGTTTGGGCTCCCTGGCTCTGTGACAGGCTGGTCACACTGCCTGCTCTTGGACAGGCAGTACTAGGGATGCTTACTAGATAGAAAAGTTTGAAAAGGTCTTTTTCCAGAATGTTTGAAGTTTTGAGGTTGAATGCTGTTCCAGGTTTTACAAATACTCTCATTTGTGTTCTGCTTATTGTTTTCAGGTTTAATCATAAGGTAAAATGCTAGCTGCATTAAAAATTGTATCAGAATGAATTAAATTGTGTGCAACTTTCCTCAATGAAGAAATATTCCTGTTCAATATGGTCTGTCTCTGATGCCTTTGTTTATGGTAATGTGACAAGCAGCCCTTCCCTTGGCATGGCATTGCTGCTTTCCCGTTCTTTTCTGCACTTCAGACGCTGAGAAAAGTCTCAGCTGACTGGCAGAAGCAGAAGCTGATGAAGTCTCAGCTCCTCTGAAAGGTGGGAGTTGCAGAGCAGTGAATGGAGCTGCAGTCACATTCCCAGCCCCACAGGCTGCCTCTGTGCTCTGGGGGATGCTCAGCGCTCCTCTCGCTTCCCGGTGGGATGGTGAAGTGAAGAGATGGGTATGTCTCCTGTCACTTGTTAATTAATGGATTCTCTGCATCATCCGAGAGCTAAACAGCCCATTTCCAAATACAGAATTCTCAAATTGCATTTGCAACATGCTGAGACATCTCTCTGGCAGCACATGGGGTCCTGACATCCAGGGGGTTTTGGGACTTCTGAAGCTTCCACTATCTTCAATTTGTCCTGCGTGGAAAAGGCACAGGGTAATGACAGATGTGAGGATGATATGGCACTGATGCACAGAACTATTCAGAGGTAAAGTCAGTAATTTATTTTGTCTTTAGGAATTCTCTTTGTGGACTGCTTGATGATTGTGGAACTCTTACAAAATCAGAAATATTCAGCTAATTTTATATTTCTTTCTGGAAGAAGATTATAACATTAGTGAAATTTGATCTATAACATGCACACTTACTGCTTGTAAATCTGGTAGTTAGCATGTCAAAAACCCTTTTATCGGTTATTTCAAGGTTATAGCCAGAACTGAGTGGGGCTCCAATAACATTCTGGGGAGGTTTGTACTGAATTCTCTTTCCAAGAAGTATCTGGGCTATCTGCAGGTTGTGTGAAGAATGCCAGGCACTGCACTGTGCCAAAACATGATCATGGACATGCTCCCATGGAGGCTGCTGTGGCAGAGGCTTACTATTTCTTCCTCTGAGGGAAGATAAGCAATCTTAAAGCTCTGTGTTTTGACATGCAGGAGATATGTATTTTTGTGGAAGCGTCATGACAGTTATATACGAAATGTTACTGGTCTGTAAAGGCAGACATGGAAACTCTGAGGTTGTGCATCAGTGCTGTCTTTTGTTGAGTAGGTTATTGCCTTCTCTGGGCTGAGAAAAATAAGTATCCTCTAAGTGATATTGCTGGTGTTGTCTTGTGCGACTGCTACAACTCATCTGGGGTGGTACAGCCCCTAAAAAAATAATTCACAGTTAATTTAGACTCTTTCTTGTTAACTGTGGTCAAGCTCATTTTATTGAAGAGATAACCAATTATTAAATAGGTATTTATTTCCCTTTCCCATGTCAAGAATCCTGCCCTGATGCAGAACCAGAGGGAACAGTACAGCTCGTTCTAGATCATTATGTTTTTGTCTGCACTTCTGGTGGTTTCTAATGCACTTCTTCATGTCTTGGGGTGCTCCAGCCCTGTGGTCCCCTCCCACTGCAGAAATTCTTCCTGCTGCTTTGAAGTGTTTGCCAGGTACTGTACAGAGATGAAAATTGGGGCACTACTCACAAAGGTTTTGGCATTGATTATATTGTAGGCCTCTGTACTGGTGATGCTCTAAAGTTTTTTAATTGTATAAACTCATGCTCCTGGACTGCTTAGCCTAATGCTCTCAGGCAGAGTTCATCTTTCTTTCACTCTGTGTTTCTTTGGACTGTTGTATAGGTTAGTAGGATGAATTTATCCATGAAAAATGAGAATGAGTGAAAAATACTAAAGCTTCAAGGTCTTGAATTTTTTTTTTAATATTCAAAATTAAAAACTGATATTATTATGGCAGTGTGTTGTTGTTGTTGTTAGAAGTAGTATTATCTTTAAAAGGAGGAATGGAGTGAGGAAAGTCCAAAACAAGACTGTCTGGCAAGGAGAACTAGCTTCAAGTTTTCATCCTGATGGATTTAGGGCCTCCTATTTCTTGCACTTGTTGCTAGTACAGGCTGTAACCCCTCCTTCTCCCTCCCACCTCTGAGGCCTTAAGGCCCTAAGGATACTGACATGAGGGCATGAAACATTTCTATTGTACTACACTGCATTTTTCAATGGAGAAACTTCACTGAAGAGTTCTCATAATCACCTTTTGATTTACACCTTTTTTTTTTTTTCTCATTTCTTTACCTAACCCAAAATATTATTTAGGCAGGACTTTGGGTCATGACTCCTTGCAGAATTCATATTTAATATTTCCTTAATATAGAATCTAAATTATTTTTGATAATCTATGTAAAGATTATGTAAAATACAATTAATTGATATAAGTGGTTTCAATTCTCCTTAATATGACAAATCTCTAGTGTGAAATATTCTTAGTTAATGATCAACATAAAATAGATGGAGTTCATTTTTAATGCAAGTACAAGATTTGAATTAATTTGTAGTTACAGCAGAGTTATAAAACTGTATGATATATACACACATACATTCCCTTTTGTTTTTAAAGCTTTTCACATCGAGTAGACATGGTGATGGGGTTGGGAACTTCCTATCTAAATTCTTTTGCTCTTCCATACTGTACTACTAACAGATATTTATTTAGGGTTCCTCTACAATACACTGATACTTCTTTGTGTTAATACTTTTATAACTGGCATGCATTTTTGTTTGCAGTGACTCATGTTTCCAGTTTGTCAGGATTTAACCCCAGACAGTACCTAAGCCCCACACAGGTGCCTGCTCACTGCCCTCTTGATGGGATGAATAAGAGAACCAGAGAAAACTTGTACACTGAGAACAGCTTAATAATTGAATTAAAATGATGATGATGATGATGATGACAATAATACTAAATTATAATGAAAAGGAAAATAAAAAGAGAGAGAGAAATAAAACCCAAGAAAAACAAGTGATGCAGATAAAAACCACCTGCTCACCACCCACCAAGGGATGCCCAGCCTGTTCCTAAGCAGTGGACCCCAGCCAGCTTTCCCCCCAGTTTTTCTGGTGAGCATGATGCCATGTGCTATGGGATATCCTTTTGGCCAGCTGGGGTCTGCTGTCCTGGCTGCATCCCCTCTCAGCTTTGCACGCCCCCAGCCCCCTTGCTAGCAGGGCAGCGTGAGCTTCTCTGCACATCTGAAACATCAGCGTGTTACTATCACTGTTCTCATCCCAAATCCAAAACCCAGCACTGGAACAGCTACTGGGAGGGAATTGAACTCTTCTGCAGCTGAAACCAGGACAGAGCTAAGACAGGAAGGAGTGCAGGTATGAACCAGGGGCCCAGATTCCATCTGCCACAGAAGAACTGCTGGCTCTAGGGCTCAGTGTAGCTGGTCCCCAGGCAGGGTGGGACCTGGGGCAGAGTGCGGCAGGCATGGCAGGTTTGCACAGACTCATCTACTTTGAGCAGAGTACTAATGCAAGCAAAAGAGAGCACACAAGAGTACTGGTGAGGGATTAGCATAAAACTATGTACACTATCATGGTCTCACTTTCTTAGATTTAATGTGAGTGGTGTTCTTTAATATTGCTATTAAATTTATAGCAGTGAGATAAGCGTCAAATTTTCCTACAATTGCATTAAAGATGGGGAAAAATATTGGGAGAAGTGCCAAATGGAATCTGAATGTTGCTTAAAAGACACGTGGGATGGAAGAAGCAAGTTGCAGGGAACATCTGTTTCTGCTGGACCTTGTCACTTTTCTGTCAGTTGTAACACTGAGTTAATCAGATTCCTTTAAAAACTGTTGTGTTTAAAATGCAGCACAGATCAAAAATAACTATCCAATGTGCTGGAGTCTGTGTATGTTATGGAATCATTTAAAAATGAGGACAGAACTTGGTGTAAATGTATCCCCTTGTATTTTCTCCCAGTACAGTGTATTAGTGAGAGCTGGAGGGATTTAAAGTGGTTTTAATCCTCACTGTTCTTTATGCTCTCACTGTTTTACAGGTCAGTGAGCTGCAACATTTGTGTTGTGTTTAAAAATACATACTTTAAGGTATTGGCTAGATACCAAAATTCGTCCAAAGAATACAACTGAAAAAATTCTTTAGTCATAAATGCCTTGTTTGGTTTATTTAGATCCCCAAAGTATATCAACATAGGAGTGGAATGCCAGTCTGTGTTACTGCAGGGGCTCTTTGTGTTGGGGGAGCTGTGCCAGGCCCAGAGCCAAAGGAGCCCAAGGGTCTGGGCCACTGTCTTCTACCCTAGGCATGTCCTCTCATTGTGTTGCTGCTTTCTGATGAGACAAGTCACTCTAGGATGTACTGGGGGAGGAACAAGAAGCTCTGTCTTCTCTTGAGAGGACATATCCTTTACTATAAATTTCCTAAAGGTTTTCAGAGAGAAGAATTTTTTTCTGTTATGGTATATTTTGATTCTTCAATTTCCCAACTTATTTTTTTAATTATTATTATTATTATTTTATTCCTTAAAGAAAGAAAATATCTCCTTGAAACATTTTTCACAGAACAAATTTTTCTGTGAATTTTTCTGAAAACACTTTGATGGGTAATGTTAGACCTGTGGTACCATAAAATCTTTTTTAATATGAAGGGAATCATGACAGTAAGTTAAGACTGTTTTTTTTTTTTCTGGGGCACAAATTTCAATGTAGATATAATAAAGAATTTAATAGTTTGCTGTATCTGTCTTCATACTCTTTTTACAAATTATTATCTGTGTTTATTACTGTAATGTTCAAAAGTACAATAAAATATATCTGGTATAACTGATGAAAAGCTTAAGTTAATATCTTAAGAAAGTATTTTGGGAAGTACAGGATCTTTGTGCTGCAGTTGCAATTCTGCCAATTAATGCTGTGATTTTGCTGTGATATTGCAAAATCTCACAAGCTGCAAGGCTTCATTATTTGAGTAAGGGACCTCCAAAGAGACTCATGGCACTTTGCATAGTGGTGCTGGTAAATCAGTGGGCAATATTGTCCTCTTTGGGTCAACACAGACCAAATGTCCCAGTATGGTGCTGGGAGAGGACAGTATTGCTGGAAAAACCATGCTTAGATGTCTGTAAGTCATAAATTTGAGGTCATGATTATTTGCAGTTCACACACCTCGTTGCATTATTTTTGCAGGACAGGGGTGTGAATCCTGGTGTGCTGGCTAAACTCCAGTTGAAGCAATTACATTTTATGCCTGAAATTCCCCTGTAGTTCCAGCTCGATATGTTTCCCATCTTGGTTTGTACTGTTGCTGTGTAGTGTTAAGCAGCTGACACTTTTAACTCCACGAATTGCTGCACTCTCCATGTGAGTCTTGTCTGTGATCGTAGGCCAGCACTTTTCAAAAGACTCGGAGTGAAACCTTTTGTGCAAGAAAAAGTTGATACAGACCTTGTGGAAAAACTCCAGAAGTTTTGTGTAAGTGTGCAATGCATAACTCTTTGTCCTTGCACTCCTCCCTGCTGTCCCCTGTGGATCTCTGACCCTTAAGGGGCATTCCCAACCACCCAGGAGACATGGATGTGGCACAGAGGAAAGCTTGAGCTATGGGAATTTTGGTGGCAGCTTTTAAGAGCCTCCTTTGGGAAAGTGCAGTAGCCCAGGAGCACGCTAGCAGTGCCAAGCACTGCTGAGGTCTCTCACCATCACACCTTGGCCGATCCCCCTGGCTGTGCTTTGCATGGGATCCTGCACACCTTCCCAGGACTCGGTGCAGTGCCAGGTGCCAGGCCCTGGCTGGGTGTGGAGTGCTCAGGAGTGACCCTGGTGCAGGCAAAGCTCTACCCCACAGTGCCAGAGCCAGCCCATGCCCTTTCCATCAGCTGCAGGAAACCACGGATAGCCAACCCCCTTGGGCCAGCTGCCAGGTCTGTGTCACAAAATGCAGCCCCCATGGCCCAGCTGGGGAGTCTGTGCCAGGACATGGATCCCCATGGGCCACCTGCTGGGTCTGTGTCGGGACAGTGACCCCCATGGCCCAGCTGGGGGTCTGTGTCAGGACATTGACCCCCATGGCCCAGCTGGGGGTCTGTGTCGGGACAGTGACCCCATGGCCCAGCTGG
>VXAX01001794.1:495928-582971 GCA_013399835.1 Leptocoma aspasia
CCCCCATGGCCCAGCTGGGGAGTCTGTGCCAGGACATGGATCCCCATGGGCCACCTGCTGGGTCTGTGTCAGGACAGTGACCCCCATGGCCCAGCTGGGGAGTCTGTGCCAGGACATGGATCCCCATGGGCCACCTGCTGGGTCTGTGTCGGGACAGTGACCCCCATGGCCCAGCTGGAGGTCTGTGTCGGGACATTGACCCCCATGGCCCAGCTGGGGGTCTGTGTCGGGACAGTGACCCCCATGCAGGAAGCTGCAGGGCCAGGCGGGTTCCTCATGTGGCAGGTGAGCTCATCGCTGCCCTGGAGCAGCTACAGTGGCACACTGGCTGCTGTAAATAGGATTGTCTAGGACTGATCTCTGTTTTCTTTCTTTTTCTTTCCGAAGAAGAGGCCAAGATCAAAAGCCTTTACCCAATCAGTCAGGCTTTAATCAAATGAAGCACTTGAGCACATGCCTTACGTTAAGCACATAAGGATTATTGCTGATTTCAAGGAGATAAACACATGCTAAAGCAGAGACTCGGATCTGGTTCATGGCAACCTCATATCCCCATGTCTGTCTGTAACACAGGCTGCTTCACCCTTTCTTTGCTTTAGAGTGGGGTGAACGTGCTGTCTGATCCAAAATAAACAGATGAAGGTATTAAAACACAAAAGACTTGTTACTTTGCGACCAGTTTCAATTAAAACACAGGTAAAATTTAAGCCAATAGAAAGGTTCTGTGTGACTTATGTGGGCTTTGTATCATGGCATCTAAACAGACCCTTATCTCCTCAGAACTTCTGTGATGAGCCACAGTGAGGAATTTGTTTTTCCACTCTTTTCATTTCAATTTGGGAGGCACTCTCAAGGACAATATGCACAGAGGGCTGACACTGCACACAAAAGCATAACTTCCCCCCTCCCCATCAATGATTAGTTTAAAAATTAAATGTTTTTGAGATCTTTTGCTTAACTGGAAGTTAGTGTATATCTGAATATAGTGTTTTCATAATATTTCTATAGTATTCTATGATCAAAGGTTATTGCTGCATGCAAGACACATTCAGCAAACTATTTTCAGGTGAATCCTTGTTTCCACTTCCGAGTCTGTACATTATTTTAGTGGTTGTTTTTCTGTAAATGACACAACCAGACAATGAATCCCAGCTTCTAAAAGCAGAAATAGTGAGTCTGGGAGAAGTCATAGGGTTAACATCCTAACTTAGAGTCTTGGTCTACTTTTAATTGAAGTGGGTGTCCTCAGCAAGTGGCTTCTCCCATCAGAAATTATTTTCTGCCAGAAATCTATATTCTGTCATACCCAATTATGCACCCTACTAATCAACAGAGAACTTGGTAGCACCCCAACATGGAGAAGTCTGCATCTGTTCTAAATCCTGCCCTTCTAAGCAGGATTATTGCCAAGCACTGTGAAGATTGCTTAGCTGGGTACAAAAGATGCTGTACCCTAGCCAAAAGAGGGAAGTAATTCTGATTTTATTTGAATGAGCTTATTTTATTGGATAGAAAGAAGTAATTGAATTATGTAAAATAAAATAAGGTTCTGTGTTTTTAAGAAAAGCATCAGCAAATACTATCTCATAAAAACCTCTTGAAAAAACAGAATGCAAGGGTCTTTGGCAGTTCAAATATCTCAGATGTTTTTATGCTTCTCTGAAAGTACTACTAGGTGTATTTTTTGACTACAGTAGTAGCCTCCTATCAGCTCATTTATCAAACCTGTCAGGTGTTAAAATGTTTAAGCATATGCTTACTGTTAAGCATTCGAGCATTAAAACCCATCCCAACCAACTGCTTAAAGTGTTCTGTGGGACAGTTCTGGCTGGTGCCTGGTCCCCATGCCAGGAGCACAGGAGTAAATTGTTATTTTTTATTTATTTTTGTGATATCCTCAGTATTTCCATGTTTATAGGCCACCTTGGAGGCACCAGCTCTATCTCTGAACTGGAAAAGGTTCTGAGGAAGCCCACAAGATACCAAATAGCTTCCTGGGTGAAGAAAGATCAAATAGATCAGCACTTTTTGGCTTAGAAAAGAGATGGCCATGAGAAGATGAGATAGAGATGTGCAAAACAGAGAGGTGGGAAGGATTGTTCAAGAGCTAGTAGGTATTGTGTGAAAGAGCAGCAGGTTTAAAATTTAACTTTCCTTGTAGAAAAAAAGCCCTTGGGTTTTTTTTTTTTTTACCTATCGTCACAGAATCTCAGCACACAGAACATTGTGGAGGCCAAAAATACAAGTAATTTGACCAGGAATTCAATAATGTGAAGTGCATATAGTCCACTGAGTGCAACCAGACATGCAGCTGCAGGTATGACTGCCACAAACCATGATCTGTTGGCAGCACAAGGACCTGGCTGGTCTGCAGGTACTCCTCACGTGGGGTGTATCCTGTAGCCAGGCTCTGCTGCCCTTTTGGAATAACTGCAATGTGGTTTGTTGTGTTGGGGTGGTTTTGTTTTGGTTTTGGTTTTATTTTTTGGTTTTCTTTTCAAGACCTAGATGATCTTCAAGGCCATACTGTGGTTTTGTGATTCTATGCTTATTCTTCCAAATTGTAGGATTTTCTCTTTTCCATGAAAATAGCAAAGTATGACTCAGTCATCCATTCCTCCTTTCCCATGTGGTCACAAGACAGTGTTGGAGAGGCTGGTGGGGTTGGTGGAAACAACTTTTAACAATTCAGCTGAGCTGTCACTGTGCAGGCCAAACTGCAGCACCTTTGATGAAGGTGCCAGTTGTCCATTCCCACTGCACTGCTGCTAAGAGCTCTGCTTTGCTTACTGCAGGATGGGAAGCTCTTGAATATTTTTGAAAATGAGATGTGCTTTCCAAAACAGAGATCCTATAGATGTTGCATCTGCCTAATACACTGTTCCTACCCCTGAAGGTGTCCTGTCAGTGTTTGAGCACTCCCTCTGTTCATGAGTCCTGCACGTGAAAGGTGGATGATGCAGCTCACGATGGTTTTGGTTAAGCACTGAGAGCACTTACAACTCCTTTGTGGTTTTACACTACTATTAACAAGTAAGTGGCTCTCCAGGCTGTCACTGGGGCTGGGAACAGCTGTGCAGGCACCGGGGAGTGGCTCTCCAGACAAGAGTTCAGCAGGGGGATGCTACACGTGCAGCTGGGCAGCAGACCTTACCTGTGCCACAGTTATTCTACTTTTCCCTTTGCCATCCTGAAAGGATTAAACCCAATGGAAATATTTCACATCTGAGATGCACTTTCTCATTATCGGAACAGTTTGCAAAAAAAAAAAAAAAAAGAAAAAAAAGTCTCATTCCTAAGGAATAAAAGGATCCAAGTTAGAAAATGTATAAGTATGCCTCTGCTTGCAACAAAGTCTCTTCAATCTGCATTTAAATAAAGGTATTGACTATGTAAAACACAAGGCTGCCCAAGGAAGAACATAAATAGTGTTTGCCAGGCATAGTGTTTGATGTGGGCTTCCACATAAGGTATTGAAGGCACACATCGGTAAATCCTGAACCTGCCAACTCTTTCCTGTGCAGTGTCACTCCAGTCTAGTTAGAGTGTATTTAGAAAGTAGCTAAACACACTTTTGTGGAAATCATTAAATAACACAGCAATTCATACATTTGCAGCAGACAGCTTCTAATGCACATTATTAACTGAAAATAAAATCTCAGCATTTATCTTATATGTTATTTTATCCTTAAAAAAATCAGATGCCCAGTATGACTGAGAATATAATACCCTAAAGTTTAAGACTGGTTTGTAAACACAGTCCCTAGTGTCTACTATTGATCTTTTGCTATTTTAATGCATTTTTACTGACCGACATGTCCTGTGGTAAAGAATATTGCCTAAATTAGTTATCTGATTGGTTCTTTTGATTAATGATGGGACTGTGCTTCATTACACATGACAACATGATCAGAATAATCACTGCAGCCATAGAAGTTGGGACTGGCATTTTTTATTCCTTCATTTTTAAAGTTCATTTATAAAATTATTTAATGTATACGTCCTAAGTTGTAATTTATTTACATGACACTTTTTTCGATGGGAACTGTTGTACTGTGTCACAAATGGCTAAGAAAACAAGGTAAACTAGATGTACAAATCAATGTCTTCTGGCTCAAGGGGAAAAAAACATAATCAAGATTCAAGAGCTGACCTTGTCCAAAGTCCAACTTGTCACACAACAAACAGTGAGGTGCCCAACAAATCACTGGGATCAGCAGGATGTAGTCAAAGGAATGTTTAAATGATGCTATTCCTTGCTGAAGTTCTTACCAAGACCTCAGAGACTGTGTGTGTTGGGGTGGAATCAGCCCAGGACTCAGAGTGCGGGGTGGGCACCCTGCAGTGGGGAAACGCCTCCCCCAGGATGTGCTGAGCTTCCACCAGATGCAGCACAGCACTTCTGACATCCTTCCCGGATGGGCCATTCCCAAGCAACTGACCTGCAAAGCCACACGAGGCTGCAAATGGGTCTGCAGGGTGAAAAGGTTTCTTCATTAAACCCCAGAGCCAACCTGAGCAAATACTGACAACCTGCAGTTGTACACCCTTAAATTCTGCAAAATTAAACCGTGCTTTGTGTAGAGACCACGACCAGATGCGCAGCTCAGCATCATCTTATCCTTGTGCTATCTGCCATGGTTTATAGCACCTTCACATGCATTGGGGTTCTTGATTGCTTTTTAGTAGGTCATTCTGGGATTGATCTGTTTGAATTTATAAGACATGCATGCCACCTTATGTCATGTTGATGAATGATTCAAAATTTTAAATGGCAATTCAACATTTAATGTTTTGAAAAATGTTTAAATGGTGTCATGCACAGAATAAATGGCAGCTTTCATTTTCTTTCTTCAAAATTCCCTGCCAGCCTGTTTACATGATGTTGACAGACATTTTAGCGTTTGCCAGAGAAATAATGTGAAGGGTTGGATACTTGCCATAAAATGGTTTCCTCTCTATGGCAAGTGTGGAAACAAATGTGTGCGTGCACATTACATACACACACATATATTTTTAACATATTTCCAAACAAAAAAAAAGTTTGTTTGCTGTTACACCTACAGAAATCTCCAAGCAGGACTAACTCCAGAAGGGGTAGGAACTCAGAGCTGGCAGAAGCCGGAGCATGACTGACTCCTGCCTGAGTCCAGCTCACTGTGTACAATGTCACGCATTCATTGCAAAGCTCAGGAATGCCTTTGCTGGTCAGCAGCTCAACAACTTGAATTTCAACCCCAAATTTTGTTACATTTTGATGCAACAAATAAAGAGTGCATTTGTTACCTGTATACTTCATATGCAGATATACTCATCTTCTAACAGTCACAACTTTATTATGCTTTGTCTCACTCTAAGACTTTATTGTACTGGTTCCATATAACACATTATCAGCATATAAAAGTAAATGTCTATCCAGATTTAGGGCCCAATCCTTTACATACAAATGCTCTTCAAATGGATCTCAGCATTAGTGCAATAGATTTTCCTTCTGGGATTGCAAGGGGAAGGCTGATCTTTGTTGTGTGTAGTAAATCTGAAACTTTAATATGCCAATAATTCAATTTCCATGGAAAAACTATGGATCTAGGGTGTTGCACTGAATCCATTTTAGCTTGTGTTTAGATGTTCATTTTGTGACTAACATTTGATAATTGTGGTGGCATACAAAGTTTTTGTTTCCTGGGAAGGGATTGCTATTGTGTGAAATATGTTTAACCATGGTTAAACACCCTTTGACTTCTCATGTAACTGGTTCCAGCTGTATAAAGGCTGTTTGGTGCTACCTTCACATGTAGGTGACTGAAACATTAATGTTTCTTTCATGAAAGCAATTCTGAATGATGGATTGATACATAGAGTTTATGATTCTTGTATTCCAGGATTGGTTTTTTACCAGCACATTAGAAAGTATGACCAGTCAATGAAATGTCAGCATTTTGGGGCCTTCCAAATCAGGGCCTATCTCAAAAGCAGTTGCAAACTACTGAATGGGTCACTGAGGTTTGCTATTAGAGGTATATGAAATATTAGAGGATATTGAAGGTTTCATTCTGTACTTAAAAAGCAAATTTTTAATTGGCACATGCAGAAACTGAAAAAAAAATTTTCCTCTTCAAATTGATGAATATGTTATATGTAGAGCATGGACCTTTACTTCCAGATAAGGAATTGATGCATTTATATATTCAGAAGTTGTTGTCTATCAATACAAGCAGATAGTGACCCTAGCCAAATCTCTGTGTGCCTATTGTATGTGCTACTTAAAAGTTTACCAAGTGCCACGGTACTTTCAGGAGCTTGTTGTATGGCAATGCAACATTTTATGCATTATAGGATTAGAGCATGTGAAATTGATGTTGGATATGCAAGTTTTATGTTAATCTGATTAAATGAATGGAGAATTGCCCAATGCAATCAATTGAAATATTCAAAAACTTTGTGTTGAATGTGAAGGAAATTATCACCTTGAGGCTGCCAAACCCATGAAACAACTTTGCATTTGCAATAATATTTGCCTATTTAGCATTAAAAACCATATATATGTAGTGTTTTTGTAATGAATTAAGATTAGTCCATCAAGGAGAGGCTTGTTAGAACTGGAAATGCAAGTCTCCACTACCTAGGTATGTTAAATGTTGGATGAAATGTATTAGAGTGGTTTTACTCATATTGCATGTTTTCTTACAAAAAGAAATGCAAAGGCATCTATATTATTTTATCACTTTATTATTTGTTTATTTTCCCTAAAAATAAAATGACTTGATTTAAGTGCGTGATGCTATTTACTTGTATTTTAAAGCCTCGCATAAGATTATACAGCAGATTGAAATGCATACTTATGTCTGTTTCTTTCATTGGACAGCTATGCTAAAGCAAATAAAATCAAACACATACATTCCCTCTCAGTGGTTTACAAACTGTAAGTGATGGGAGGAAAAACCTGCAGCCATTCCACTGAATTCTATTATTGACAACAGCAGAAGTAAAAAAATTAGAAAACAAATCCCTTTTTAAATAGAATGAAGTAAAAGACCTACATTGCTTGGAGGAAATGCTAATTGAAAATACCTTGCTAATGCTAGCTAGTCACAGGAAGGAAACATTAAGTTATTATTTTTAATAATGTTTACAAGTATATCCAGCCATTTCCAGCCAGTGAAAAATGTTAGCCTTGGTAAAATGTGGCAGTGCTACTTTTCACTGGTGATGCTGCTCATCTTCTCTCTGATAGCAATCATTAATTTTATTTTTTAACCCAGTCTTCAAATGAAGACAGATGAGCAGGAGAGTTTTAAATGCAAGCTGCTTATGTTCAGAAAAATGGCTGCGAGATTACAGATCACTGTGCCTGAGCTGAGTCCAGACTGTTTGGAAAGGGGGAGAAAAAAACAAACAAGCATTAGGTGAGCAACAAACAGGCAGAGCCCGAGTGTGTGTGTGTGTGTGTGTGTGTGTATAGAGGGGTGTGTGCCCCTGCCCGTGTTTTGGGATGTGAGGGGACCAAAAGGAGGGAGAGGTAGAAGAGTTCTTCACACTGGTACAGCAATCCATTCCATTTCCTAATTGCTATGGAGACCCACAGATATGATTATTGCTAATTGCTCTTGATAATTTTAATGTTACGTTTTAACATCTATTTTTCATGGGTACCAGCAGGATTGTTGGAGACCAGAGTGAGTAATGTATCACATCACTGGTAGCATCATCCTGCAGCCTTTTATTTGTCCTTTTAGCATCACCAGTGTTGTCTTTTTAGTCAAGTGTCAATGAGCACAATGTAGTTTCTGCATCTTTTAAGCTGTGATTTTTAGTATCTGACAGCTTTACCTCGGTTATTTCTCACCACAGACACACTGGATTTGTCCTCATGCTCCCAGTGCTCACAAGACTGACGTTTTTAGACTTGGTCCTGCCCACAGTGACCTCACGACTGGCTATTCGGGTACACCTTGTTGTACTTTTGGAAAGGAAGAGGTGACATGGGCAGTGCATTAATAACAACAAGAGGCAGTTAAAACTCTTCTCATTTAGTGTAGCAGAGTTGATTTTGGCTCTGCAGAGCCAGCCCCACACTGCCAATGCATTGCCTTGGACACACCTCCCAAACACCCTCCTCCTCGTACCCCACAGGTGACCAAACCCCACCAGCAGGAGCTGGGTGGTCCTGTGTTGCTCATGACAGAACTCCTTTGTCTCTTTGAAGGGAGATTCCAAACTGATTAGATCAAGCCAGAACTTTCCTGTGAAAGGCAGGGCAGACCTGGGACTTTAACTCAGCTCAGGTACAGGAGTCTGGTACCTGCAGTCAGGGAGAGCAGTCCCTGCAGCTCCTCTAATGTGCAATTTTTGATCAGTTCTTGTAAGGAGCTCTGCTGGCTCAGAGTTTGAGCAAAGACAGCGTTGAACATGCCTCTCCTACACTTCAGGGTTTTCTGCCAGCCCAACTGCTCCTGGGGAGTGACCTTGTCTCTAGGAATTAGGCCTTCCGTTACAGTCCCTTGTAAGGAGTTGAGAGAGGATTAATTGGTTTGCTCACTGCAGTTTCTGGAAGTATCTCACATTTTTCAGTGGAAGATGACTCTGGAAGTACTTTCCTACAGTGAAACAAATCCCTGCCAAAATAAAATGATGAATCCTGAATATTACTGGCAGCATTTCATGCCAATTTTTGAGCAGTTCTTTTCTATCTGCACCTCCGTTGCACACGTTTGGTGAGTTTAATGCCCAGCTGTCAGTGTTTTCCTCCTGAGCTGACCATCAGTATGGGAAGAACAGGTGCAAATGTCCTGAGCTCCCTCAAGCCTCACATGGCTTGGGGGATGAACATGAACAGCAGAAACCCACCACCCTGTCAGGGCAGATGTGAGTCTGCATCTGAGACTGAGACTTCTGTGAGAAATTCTTATAGGGTTAGGTAACATTTCACAGCAAAGGTGAAATGTTACTTGAGACTTTTTTTTTCCTCTACAGTCACAGCACCTGTAACTGGGAGATCACTAAAAAATTCTTCAAGGGAAAAGACTTTTCCCTTGAAGGGAAAATTCTTTTTCCCTTGAAAAAGAATTACCAGAATAGCCTCATCCTTGTGGTGGGATAACATCCCCATCCACACCTGGCAGAGGGTGAGCAGATACCCTGCTGACCCAGGTGAGGTGGGGTTGTCCTGATATTCAAGGTGGGAGACATTTTGCCCTTGGCAGTGAGGAGGAAAGGGGGTGCTGGCCTTCCTGGGGCCAGCAGCAGCCAGAGGAAGTGTTTTGGTGCTTGCCCTTGAAAGGCTGCAACACCTGAGAGATGCCTGGAAGCTTTCAGGATCTTAATGTGTTAGCTATGGGAGTAAATCAAATAACCCATGGATATTTAACTCCTGCTCTCTCTTTCCACACTCAGCTGAAAGGGGGTTGTTTGGTGCAAAAACAGCCCTTGAAAGCTGAAAGCAGCTTCTGGATAGTGGCAGGTCCTGGGTGGTGGCGGCGGCTCTCTTGCATTTCTCACAAGGTGAATGCAGAGGTAGAGAGAAAGTTGGAGAGTGGTGGGAGGTGTGCTGAGAGTTAACAAAGGCCTTCAAAGTAAGAGTGATGTTAGAGGGTGTCAGGAGGCAGAAGGTGCCAGCTGCCTGACAAAAGAAATATCATTACTCACTATTAAAGAACACTCCAGATGCTTGATATAGTCATGGGTGTTCTTCTGAAAATTTTTTTAGCAAAGCTCCTAGCCTGCCTACAATATTGTTTTCTGGAGTCCAGGCCAAAATCTGTGAGCTTTTGTTCAAGCAAATAGACCATGAATCTCATGAGTAAGAACCAGTCTTACCATCTAATGCTGCAGAGTGGTGGTTGCCTCTTCAAAAATACTGAAATCCTCTTCACACTGTCTTATTCCTCCGGGACATCATTACTAACAGGGACAGATTGTGCAGATCCTCTCTCAGCAGTCCAGGGTGGGATGAACATTTGCTCTAGGCACTCTCCAGTGTTTCTGCATCATAGATCTCTCTCCATCTCCACTCTCTTCTGTGCCTTTATAACGAGCTAATGGACAACTGTTACTCATGCCTAGAGATGTGTCTGTATCAAGAAAAATGAAAGCATGAAAAAATGAAAAAGTTCATCTGTTAACTTTCATTGGCAGAAATGTTATAGGGGATTGTACTCAAACTGCAGGACTCTTCCCAGACTTTACAAGCACGGGGGTGATTTAAACAGAATAGGAAAAAAATGGTGTTAAAACAGGACTGCTGAAATTAAACAGGTTGAAAGTTGTCTGGCAGCTCCAAATACAGCAGAGAAGTATAGCCCTAGAGTGCAGCAAATTTAATCTTTGAACAGGTTTATTGTTTTATCAGGTTTTTGTTTAAGAAAGGTTTCATTATATATAACATTGAGATAAATTTTTACATAGCAGATTTATTCAACAGGTTTATCCTTTTAACAGCCCTCATTGTATTTCAGCAGTTGGTACGTGGGGTCTTATACATCAAGCAAGTTTATTACTTTATCAAGTATGAATTTTAAGAAGTTTTCCTAATAATAGAAGATGTGTGGAGATTTATAGGCAGCACATTGTTCTATTCAGTGTTTGAGCTGTTTTACCTAATGTAAGCTACACCGTAGCTACATGACAATGCTGCTCCAAATGGTGGTAATTGTGCTGTAACTCATACTATCTTCCCACCAATGTAATAGATCTCACTTTGCTGTCCCAGTGTTTTAAAAACCCTTAAAAGTCCAAGTACAACTACCCTGACTAAATTGTCTCTGTAAATTAGAAGAACAAAGTGAGGTAAAAAGCAGTATTGACATTAGTAAGTAAAAGGATTGTGCTGAGCTGTTTTGATAAAAATTCAGTACTTCTGGACTGCAGGAATTACAAATTCTCCAAAATGGGACGGAGAACTTGCTTTGGCATCTGCGATAGGGAACTAGCAGTGCTTGGTGTCATCATAAATTTTTGATCCAAGGGTTTTCTTCCAAAAATATCCATTCCTGATTATTCAATCCGGAAATCAGTTTTGGAAGTTATATCTTCCAGAGGGAATGGCATGAAAATTCAGGCAGCTCTCCCTGATTTGTGGCTCTTACTAAGGAAAGTAATTAAAGAATACTTGGGGTTTATGGCTTTTTTTAGGATTTTTTTAATCTTTCTGCTTCTGCTTGGAAGGAGAAAAGTAATATTACAAAAAATCCTTTGAGATGTAAAGTCAGTTCCCTATAAATGTTATTATTATTTTTGTACTTTTACAGCATGCAATTCAAATCAAGCTGTATCTGGCTGATTTGTTCTAATGACAAAAGAAAGATCTATCGCAAATTTCTTCATGTTGTGAAGTAGCAATTAATTTGTAGAGCTGGTTCAGTGTTTGCTGATGAAATGTTTTCTTATCGGAAAATGCTGATTCATCAAAACTAGCCTGTTTATAGATAAAAGTTAATTTAAATTTGTCTCAGAAATATTGGAGGAAATATGAAAATTGGTTGAATGACAACATGCATGTCTGTAGTTTAGGTTAAAAGGATTTTTTTTCTTAACCTAAAATAATTTAAACAGAAATTAAGTGCTTCGAAATGAATAGATTATTTGTTTTGTACTGGGTCATTTTTCTTTTTATTCCACACTTTGATTCATTAATGCATTTGAGAGTTTGGGTTTTCATCGTGGCTTTGGACAAGACATTTTTTGCACCTCACATTTTTACAGATGACAGGAGTTTTCCTCCTAGCACTTTGGGAACAAAAGTATAAAAAGAGTATTCCACTGCAAAATACACTGCAGATTAATATTATGATGCAAATAATTTGCAAATTTAATCCTTGCCTCTAACAGGTCCTGTTTTTCTGACACCTTTGCTCACGTGAGGAGTTCTGACCCAAAGAAAGCCATTTGTGGTTATGGGATACATCCAGTAATTCGTGCTCCATTGGCATGTTTACTTCTGAATATATTGTCTTGCTGTTCTCATACCAAAACTTTTCTGATCAGTGCGATGCTGCCATCTAAAATGTGAAAATTACTGGACTTGTTTATTTGAGAAGAGAACATTAGCTATATCCTACTTTAGGCATGGCTATATTTGTACTTATAAAACCTTTCTTGTGAACACAGGAATTAGTACAATGTGATAGCTCTAATAAAATAGGTGTACTTCTATGCAGTAATCACATAGCTCTTTTCAGTGGTTCTAGTAGAGAAGTTCTTACTTTTAAAGACTAATTTGATTGACATCTACTTGATATTCTGTGATGGCTTTGACATATAGTATATCTGGTTGACAGGTGCGTTGGGTGTACTCTACAGATATAGATAGACTTAAAAAATGTATTTTCTAGAGGTAATTGTATGGTTTAGATAAAATCTGCAGTTCCTCCCAATGTAACAGTTATAACTGGCAGCTCTCAGCTCGTGAAATATTCTAGTTTAAGACCACTTTAAGAAAGAGACTGACACTTTGGATGAACAGATAAATTCAGTGAGGGTTTTGTCACTGCCTTTAGTGTGGCCAGGAGCTATGGCAGATCTCCTGCTTCGATGGGACTTGGGTAGACAGGGAATTGGCACTTTACCTTCCTCCTGCCTCCCAAATATTGCCAGGCTGTGCCCTGAGCTTTCCTCCTTCCCCTCCCAACTGTGTGTACCTTGTCTTTATACCACTCCCAGTGGGACAAAGCCACCTTTTGTTTATGTTAACTTGATTCCACTGGCATCACTGGGGTTATTTTTCACTTCAAACACCTAAGTTGGCACAATAAATAGGTCAAATTTCTGTAGCATCTTTAGTCAGGGGGTGGGAGGAAGATGTTAAAGGAAGGTGCTAAGTATTTCCCTGTTACATACTATTTCTAAATGATGAGGCTCTTGGAGCAAGGAGTCTGATATTTGTTATGAACATTTGTTTCATGCTTCAAGAAAGGCCTGGGTACATTCATGTCAAGTTGTGGGGTTTTTTCCCTGAATCTCATGCTTTTAATTTAACAGGCAGGTTTGAGGATGGCAAGCAATGTCCCTCATTTATAAAACTGCTGACAATCCAACTGAGTTCCAGTGTGGTGTTGATGGTGCCTTTCTGCTTGCACTGTTTCCTACTAATTGGAGTTCTTCCTCTTCCTGATACATCATAACTACTGCTGCCTTCCTTGAAAGTTTTGATGTATCTAACGTAGTTGGGGGTCTGGCACGGTTGTGAGGTGTTGTGGTGCAAAGTTACACCAGCACTGGCACCAGCCAGACACTGTCTCTGCTCTGTTCCTGCACAACCTTCCTTCTTCCACACTTCTAAACTGCTCTATGGAGATGATCCATTAAGAATCACAATAAAGCTTGAACGTTTGAATAACCTTTGAAATTATTGACAAATCAGCCCCAATGGACTGCCTAGGAGCCTAACGTAGGAGCAAGAGATCGATGACAATGCTGCAGAGACAGGATCCAGGCTGCACAAGCAAGGGGATATGTTATATGATTTTTGCATGCTGCCACTGGAGCACAAACATAGCAGGAATGATTCACTCTCAGAGTGGACCTGCTTTTCTTCTCATGTCCTTTTGGCAGGTTGACTTCACCAGGTGCCTCCTCACACAGGGCCTGGGTTCATCAGGAACTCTGGAACAAGTGACAAGCTGAAGCCACCAAGGGCTGTAATCCAGTGAAGACTTAATGTAAGCTTGAAGCTTATGTTGTGTGAACCTGGAAACTCCAGTGCACCTTCTCATCTCTGCAATTTCACCCACCACATAGAGAATTCACTCCAAATCCTTGTGTGATCCCTGCTGCCATCACACAGAACCATCTATAATCTAGAACATCAATTCAGCCACCAAATAGCCTCAAATTATTTCCAGTTTTCAACTGGGGAAGAAGTAGTTTGTTCAGAATCTCAAAAGAAATCTGTTTTAAAACCCAAGTCACCACTGTTTGAGCCAAGTTCATGTTACTTTTCTTCCTTCTGTTCTCATGAGAACTGAGATCCTTGAGTTTAACCATTTCCATAGGAGTCCTGGCTGTTGTCAAGGGTTGGCACAAGGGCCATGTTCATGTTTTCACTCCGATTCTCCTGGTCCACCCAGGAGGTTTGAAGTCAATATGCACACACTTGAAAGGTAAGTAACAAAGTTAATTTATTAATGGCTGTTACACCCTATTCTATAGGAAAAGCACTATTTAGCGGAGTTTATTCATAAAGCTGAGATGTTTGGTAGACTAATGCTCCTTTACTCCAGTATTTTCTTTTACCAGATAAATGTGTCCCACCCAGGCCTGTTTGGCACAACAGTGACCTCTAAAGGCCCCTTAGGTTAATGGTGTCTCCAGAGTTACCTGGCTTTAATTCTTATTTAAAGGTAGATGTGTGGCTCTGTATCAGGTATACCCCCTTCATGCTGAGCACATTTTTAGAAAGGTCAGCTCTTGGTAGGATCTGAATGCCTGCTCCTTTTCCCTTGTGCTGTATAAAGGCACCTGACCTTTCAGTGATCCTAATTTCTCTTCCTTGCCTCTTCCCTCCACCTCCCTCCAGCCTATTATTTATTGAAGTGGAANCCCCGCCCTTTTTTTCCCCCAAATATCTTCTAAAATAAGTGATCAAAACCAGTGATGACACAAGTTAAAATCCAGACTACCTTGATATTTCACCAGGAACTTCCTCTTTCCAGGGCAATCCCATGGTGCAAAATGTGGAGCTGTGGATATGGGTGTGCTCTATCTTCCACTGGGGGACCCTATGTTATTTTTAGAAGATGAGTACATTTAAATGCAAGATATATATGTTTGGGGGGTTTTCACTTGGTATTTTATACCAAGAAGCTGGTGTTTGATTGGGCTGGTTAAAGATGGGAAGAAGAAGGAATAAAGCCCAGGGGAAGAGGCAAGAGAGGATAGTGGGTTAGTGAGGGTTGAAATAAAGCAGAGGAAGCAGAGTGTAAATATGAGCAAAGGGGCAAAGTGAGAAAGAGGACAGTGAAGACCTGGGGGAAATAGGAAAGCCTTGAGTAATTGCAGGATTTTAAAGACAGCTGCAATGGGCAGGAGGCAAAAGTTGAAGCAAAACCTGTGATCCTACCTAGACACCTTAATTATCACTGCAGCTTTGCAGCTGTGGGTTGTACATGTCTCCTGTTCAATTGACTTGCTGTCCCTTTCCCCAAACCACTTTACCTCTGTTTCTAAAGGGGAAGTTTTCTAGTTTAACAGTTGTATTTTTTTTAATTGAAAAGTGACATGGTTTTGGCAAACTTGTTTTCTGTCAGCAAGAAGCTGGTTAGCTCTTTGGTTGGTTCCACTTCTCTGGGAATTATAACTAATTGATTTTTTTGTTCAAATCACTGCACTCCAGGGACTTGTCCTTCTTGCTAAAATAAGACTAAAACCAACTGCAGTTGGAGGTGGTATCCCTGCCTGGGCTGTTCAATTCATAGACTTTTATCATGAACATCTTTGCCCTTTTTGTATGGTCCTGATGGCATTCTTTGCTTGAGAGTTTTTCTCCCAAAGGGTTGGTCTCTCCCACTCATCTTAGCTGGGGATTTGCTGCTTGTTTTTCTATGGAGCAGGGTTCATCTGGGATTAATAAAAAGGTCTTTTAATTCAGTTTGGCCAACTACAGTGTAGAATGATTGAGAGAAGCACATTATAGATACAATTATTTTGTTTTGGACCTCACAAGAGCATGCTTTTGCCCAGGTTTGGGACTCAGAACAATGAGATTCTGCTGGAGATTTATCACGTGCCTGGCGACAAGGAGCTGGAAAATTATCTAATATTACTCAGAAGGAGTGTACAATGCATGCAAAGCTGTTCAGAAACAATATTAGCCAGACTCATTATTAAAAACCTTCTAGAATTCAAAGTGTGACTGTAGACAAAAACTTAGCTTGAGGGGATGGGAAGGAAATGAAACACCCCGTGCTTTAAAGGACTCATACAAAAATGTTGCGAAGGAGAACTAGCTCCAGTTTACAGGAATAAAACCAACAGCTGAGAGATCTGAGGAAGAAGATGCTGTTCAAATTGCTGAGCAAACTATGTCTGGGTCTGAGGAGTGGGTTCACCCCCCGGCCATCCCCAGAGAGAGGCACAAGTCCCCCAGGAGCCCCGAGGGTCCCCCTCTGTGGTGGCAGCAGTGTGTGTAGGCAAATGCAGAGTGACCCCCCTGTTGGTGCTGGAGCTGGCACAGGACAGCCTGGAGGGAAGCTCTGGGGACTGTCCCCCCCATGTCAGGGCTCGGGAGGGGTGGCTTTGCCTCTGCTTGATTAGCACTGCCTGTGACCAGGGGCACTTCGGATGTATCTCACTCTGTTTATGTTTTTGGTTCTTATAATGAAAATGAGATCCCTCGTGTAGCCCTCTGCCATTTTGCACGTCAAACTGAAAGTATATATGCTCGTTGTGGGTATTAGTGTCTCAGCTTAATGACAGAAGCCTCGGACAAATAAATCCGTGTGCCATGGAGGATTTTCCTAATGAAACTGAAGTACAATACTGTTTACATAATGTCCTTTAGACTCTATTCAAAACACCAAATGCTGGACGTCGCTGTTATCCACCGACACCAGCTAATACAAGCAGAAATGAAAATGTAATGCAAAGTGGCAGCTCCTTTTAACTTTTCTCCAAGTCTCTCTATAGTGGCTCTGAGCATCCCCTCTGAACTTTTCCCCTCCTGGGTACTGGGGGTTTTTATATGTTGGTTTTTGGTTGGCTTTTTTTTTTTTTTTCCCTTTAATATATTGACATTCCAGCCCTTGGAACAAGGTCTTCACTCCTTTTCTCATTTCGAGATCTTGTTTTGGGAGAGCTCTAACACCTGTCCACTGATCGCCTGCCAGTCTGCATCTGTGCCCAGCTGACAGAGCTGTCTGCTTTGACTAATGATGTGATTGATGGACAAAATAAGGAAGAACACACAAAAAAACATTTCTGTCTGGTCTGGTGTGTCAGCAAGCCTTCATCAAGTGGCTGCTGAAGGTATATTTTGCTGCATGCCTCATTACACAGTAATGGCATTCCCAGGCAAAGCTGTTTCTTTTCATGACACAAGACAGCAGGCAGCTTTATGGACTCTGGGCCTATCGAGCCTGGAGGAGAGAAGCACTAAAGAGTGGTCATTTCCAAAAGTGCCTCAAGTTGCTTTTTTGTTGTCATGAATTTAATATGAATCAACACAATATGAAATGAGCATGAGGAATTTTAGTGACTAGTCATTTTTTAAGACTGCTGTCTAAACAGCCATCAAGGAAAAAAACCCAAACATTTTCTCCTACCAAACCTGTTGCAAAAAGAAGTCATCTGTCAATTTTATTACATTAAAAAAGTACACAGAGGTGTATGGTCCAAACAAATGCGTGCTTCAGTGCTAAACATGTGGAAAACACCACACATGTAAAGTAAAAAAAAAAGGCAAGTGGCTGGCAGAGTGAATGGAGTATTTAATAACTAAGGTTTAAATGGCTCTGTGTTCAAAGAAGGCTCTTGTGCAGTTCATGTATCACGTTAGGCACTGCCTGCTTCAGGAAACACAGCAATTAAGTGACAGTCATCAGGCAATGGGGCATGGGGCTGTGGAAGGGTGGCCACCAAACCCCCAGCACACCTTTAGCTGCAGAGAGGGAGGAGCAGGACTGATCCAAGGAGAGAGGGAAGCAGGTGGGAGGTTCCTCCCCTGCACACAGCATCAGCCTCCATTTTCCTGCTCTGCTCAAAGTTGTGCCGTTCACATCTATCCTCCATCCTTCCCACAGCTGCTTTTCACTCGGTGTCTCCCCTCCTCTTACTTCCCATGGAGCTTTTGCATTTTGAAATACTTAGTTTCATCCATGAAAAGAACCAGAAAATTAGTTATGCTTGTTCATAAAAAAATTTTGGATTGTTTTCCTGTTCCTAATACAAGAGGTCTTTTACCATGGGCTATTTGGGATAATTTGTGAATTTAATGAGTTGTGATTAGTTAAGAAATTGTTCTTCATGTAATAAATACTACACACTAAATTAAAAAATGTACATGAGTTCTTTATACCCACTTAAAGAGAGAAAAACATCGATGTAAATTCTTGTTATGACAAATGTAAAAGATAATCTTTTAAAGTGCATTTAATTTACTGTAATAGTAAGAACCATTTTATCGATGCCTAAGAGTACAGAAAAAATGAACACAGGATAATTCAAAGCAAATAAATAGCATGATTAAATTCAGTATGGCACTTACTTACAGACACAATCACGTTACCCTGGCATACCAGTTAAAAGAATAATAACAGAATACCATTTTTTGATTCAAGAATAAAAGGCTTCTGCATAGATGTGAATAACTAGGCAGGCTGTTAACCTGCTTTCTCTAGTCTTGGTACTAAATAAGGCAAATCCAGGCTCAAGGGAAGAAGAAATTCTGCTGATTGAAAAGTTTAAACAAAGCAATTATTCTATCAAGTGCAGTAGGGGAGCTAAGTACCACGAAATATCAAACACCTGCAGGTTTCCAAGAAGTTCTCTGCTGAAAACCAGAAGCAGCTGGGTGGAGGAGAGGCCATTTTATCAGTAACCAATGGGTTTCTGTGCTCCACTGACCTTGAAGTCAATACCAGTGCCAAGAGCTCACTGTCTGCTGTTTCTTCTTGCATTATTGGTTTGAGAACCATAAAAATGTCAGAGATTTACTATAAATCACAATTCAGTGGNGAGCCTGACCATATTCATTTGTGAATTGAGGGCAAGTAGTTAGCAGAATGTGTCTCGTTGCCTTTTCCAGGGAGCTTTGCTGTATCTCTAACAGGGAGTTTTGTGTTTCTGTGCTAATTTGGCAAGGCTGGTGGGTGGGGCTGGGTGGGGGGAGCTCTGGGGCTCCCGCAGTGGGCTGTGGTGTGAGTCCAGACAGGACAAATGGCTATTTTCTTATCTCCCTTGCTGCTTTTTTTTAATCACTCGGATTCAGTTTCTGCTTTCGTAAGGTAGACATTCAATTTTTTTGGCCTGTTTTCCCTGAAGTTGTTGTGTGTGTCAAATTTGTCATGGTTTAATGGCTTACTGTATTTCCCTGCACTGGAACCACTAAACACATTTTCATTTAAGTTGGGATCTTTAAAGAATGATCATCTTATCCATCTGTTCAGAAAGCACGAAGACACAAATCTGGGTCAGAAAAGAGACTTGGAAAAGTCCCCTGTACTCAATCAGTTTCTGGCAAGTGAATTTGTCTCATGACTTCAGGAGCTGGTGGAAAAAGAGAGAATTTAGCTGCAAAAATATTGTTATCAGCTCTTTGCTTGAAGCCATGGCAAACAGGTTTCCAGTTTTGTAGACGGTAGCAGAGAAACTCAAAAGGATATTTAACCTTAGGTTATTTTCTTTAATCTTAGAAGAAGCAGCCACCCGTTAACATGCTATATATATATTTATATATAGGAACATACAATCTTTTCTTTCCTAATCAGGTTTGTGTATCTCCCTTGATTGATTTTTCTTTTTCCTAAATCTTTAATAATTTTTCTTCATGGTTTCTGCATCCTGTCCAGGCTTTTCTTTCTGTTCTCTGTACGTGATACAGTAGTTAAAGCCTATGGGTCTAGAAGAAATCTGCTTATTTCTTCATTGTTTCTGACAGGGGGGAAGAAAGCCTCTGAAGATCAGATGGCTTAATTAAGTGTCATTTGGATTGGAGGATGGGAGGGCAGGGAGTACATTTGAGGTATTGGAAGTACTTTATGGTTTCTGTACACAAAGAAAAGCAGGTTTTGTCCTTTCCTGCTTTTTGATCCCGGGTCCTGGGAGTGGAATCCACAGTTCATTGGATGTTTGAGCTACAGATTCAGCACCTTACTCCAATGGAGTGCCTAGCGATTGAAATGGGGATTTGACATGTACAAGGCTTTTGAGTGGTGTGTTGCTGGCCCGTGCTGCTGAGGTTGAGTTGTGCTCTTTGCTCCTACTGGAATCACCAGGAACCTGTGAACCTCTCCCAGAACACTTGGCCCCCTTGGGAAAAGTTTTTGGTTCTGCAAGGTTGGTGTTGATGTTTGCAATATTTGGTTCTGTTGAAGGCATTGTGAGGTCCTCTCAATTGCTACTGATCAATATTGGTTGTTATTGATACCGTTTGTTCATATTAATTAGCAGAGAGGAGCAGGATTGAAAGGACAAAGGCTGTATGTAATTCCTGCTGGGGAAGGCAGTGAGGTCGTCCTGCATAGCCAGGATGGAGCTGTTCTTTGGTGGTAGTGAGGAGCTCTGTTTCCTTTGAAGAGATGACACTCAGGGTCCTGGGGTGGCATTTGGCTCAGGCCACGCTTTCCCCGCTCCTTTCTCCCTGCTCACTTTGGGTGTGGTCCTGCAGTAGCCTCTCTGAAACACAGAGCAAAGCATTTTCTGGGATCCACCAACCCTGCCTTTGCATGGCAAACAATGGTGGCAGCAAGGCTGGCACATGCAGCAGTGGTGATGGTCCTCTTCTGGGAAAAATGCACAGAAAAAAATTCAATAAACCATGGATTCCAGGACTAGAATGCTGCAGACACGTCAAAGCCTGGAAAGTTTAATGGAAAATCTTACATTCTTGTTGATTATTAACATGAGGACATTTTTCCACTTAAAAAGGAGAAAAACTAATTATTAGTTCTTGAGTGCTCTGTGACCACTGATCTTTATAGAGTGCTATGATGACTGGAGCTGTGTGAATAACTGATGTTTCCGTTCCTTGGCAATACTAAATGTGGATAAATAGTTTAGTCAAATGAATTTTTTTTTTCTTCCGCTTCTTGACTGTTGACTTTTATTTCTTTTTGTAGCTTTCAAAACAGAATGGAAGAAAATGTCAAAGAAAACTTCAGTTTAAAATGCTTCAGTATTCTCAGATTTTTATTTTTTCATGTCGGTGTGCTCTTAGCAATGCAAATGGTGCAGTGAAGTGGAAGTAAATTTCTAGCTGTTCTCCTGTTTTCATATTTGGTTTTGGTTTTCTTGGATTTTTTTTTAACTTGAGAAGCGGATTTTCATAGAATAATTTTGCTTATTTTTAGTGACAGTATCTTGCATATGGAAATCCTTAAAAAATGAGATCAAGAACCTATCAGCTAAAGGCAATAAAATCAATTTTAAGCTTCTGGTGTCCACAAGAGGGGAAGAATCCTGCTCCTTGTTAGCATCTCCCTCAGGCTGTAAGGCTGATTTAAGAGCCCCGTACAGTGACCCCTCAGACCAAGCTGCTGAAGGCTCCTGTGTGTACTTGTGAGTGAGGAGAGATCCTCAGCCATCACAGAAGTTTTCTCCTTATTTATGCTGCATTTTTTTGTCCCTGCAGAGTTTTGGGTGTGGGTCTATACATGCAAAGCAGAGAGCTCCAGTGCATTTTGACCACACTTTTCCCCCTCAAACATGTCCAGGAAGGGGCAGAGTGGAGGAGCTGTGTTGTCCATCAGTTCACAATCTGCTGGTGTGAAATGCACGGTGAATATGCACACTATTGTATTAAATGTTATATGCATATGTAATACATTAGGAGAATGCCGTGTATAATGCAGCCACCATATGTCATATAAAATAAAAATGAAGAGGGTATATGAGCAAATACTGTAGAGCATATGGCAGTATGAATATTAACCTCAATCTATAAATAGATTCTGAAGTATCTGTTTTAAAACAGGGAAAGAAACTTAACATAATAGCAGTTGAGTAGAAATTGGGCATCTTTTAAAGTTCTTGATGTCAAGGAGGCAAAATACCATTTCAATACTTAGATTTAATATGTACTTCCCACAAAAATAAATCATGTAATATTTTCATGGCAGGCATAGAATTTTATGATTTTTATGACGATCATGGAACTGGGATTCATATTTTATAGATAGCACTAATAACAAAGAAAATGCATGTGAGAAAAAGTCTAAAGGAGGGAGGAATGGCAGTGAAGTCACAGAAAGGAATGGAAAACGTAGTGTAATTAGGCATTTTTTATAGGTTTGGTGTTTGTATTCAGAATAGCTTTTGGTACATTCACAAGACAAGCACATTGATTTTAAATGTTTAAATTGGAGAGCAATAAATTTCCTGGTTTCCGATTGCAGTCACAGTCAGACTGAACTAATTGCTTTGGAGGTAATTTAACATGTGTTTGATCTTCAGGCTGGTTTTGTTCATACATGGGGTCTGTACCTGCTGACCATTAAGCAGTGTCTGACTGTTGCCACCTGATCTCCTGGAAGACAGGAGATGTAACACACCTGGGTCTGCTGTTTGCTCGTTGCACTCCCTATCAGTGAATGTACCAAACCCTAACCTCGTATGGAGAGGCTCTTGTCAGCCAGCATTACCCCCAGGAAAACAGTATTTCCTTCCATGTGGGATGCTTTGAAGGGAGGGCAGAGAGCACTATGAATTTATGCCCTAAGCAAAATTAAAAGATGAACCTTGATTATCTTGAGCCTCCCTGGCATATGGGGCAGCCTTAGAACAGGGACAGCAGACAACAGTTTTACCAAGCAGCTTAATTGGGATATTCTGCCAGGACAATGTGGGGACTTGGATTCGATGCCCACCTTTGTTTATCAGGGGACTTTTAACTTGGGTTTCCTGCTTCCCTAGATATGCAGTACAGATTTGGTTACACTGGGGTACCATGAGGGAAATATTCCACATCTTTCATATGGAAACTGCCTCAGTTTTCACCCAGGCTTAGGTTCCATTCTGTTTACTGTGTTTCACTTTCTTAGCGAGTGGTGCTGCCATGTGCATATGAGTCTGGCTGGCTCTGGCTTCCCAAAGGGTGACTCCAGTCCTCATGGGTAATTTTCAGCTTAATTACTTCTCATTTGAGTAGAGGGTCCCAGCTAGCTGGAGGAAAAGCAGGCTGTAAGGAGAAGGGAAACTGCTTGGGGAAGAAAGGGGAACAGTGCAGTAGGAAGAGAGGGAAATCTGTTTCTCTTATAGAAGACATGAGGTGCTCAGGAAGAAAGGCCCTGGCTGTGGGAGTTTTCAGCTTCTGCCTTGAAGCAGCCAAGCTGCAGTGCCTGCCAAGAAAATGAAAAAGGATATTTTCTTTTACCAGGAATTAGCCCAGTCCGTGTTTTCATTGCTGAGGGGGCACAGGATAATGCTGCTATCAGCTTAGTTATTTACTTCATCTCTGGCTCACTCAGCAGCTGCTTCCTTGAATCAACATGTCCCTACCAAATTATGGTAAGGTTTGTTTTTTTTTTAAACTTAATTTCTCAAACAAGCCAAAAGTCTTTTAAGACAAGGAGTGGATTGCTAGGGCAGACTGATTTGGGGCCAGTTTTAACAGCATTTCATAGAGTAGGAACATTGAGGAGATGACCCTTTGAGCTGGTATGGATTTTCTGAAGACCAGGCTGTATGTGAAGGGCTCAGTCCATGCCCCTTTCCTGGGATGCAGCACTAAGAAACACAGTGGTGTTATTTATGTGGTACTTTCTCACAGAATTTGTAAGAGTTTATCCTAGGAAACATTCCAGGTGTCACCTAACAGGAAAAATTTTAAAAGCAGCAGCTCCTTCCCGTCATCCTGATGGCAGACCAGCAAAGGCAAATACTGGGAACACTGGTAGCAGTGAGCAACGTTTCTGCTGTAAGTATTTAAATTTCTACCACCTTATGTCAGGTGTCTGGACTGGTGCTGGCCTTAGGCATGGAAAATGTGCTCTGTGAGGGTGAATTACAGCATCACCTGTACACAAACCATATTGCAAACGCAGAGGGGCAGGTGCCAAAGTGCAGCTTGTGTTTTATCATGTAGTCTGTGGATGTGCTTTCACTGTGCTGTCAGTGACTGGGGTTTGTTACCTGGGCACTAAAGACCTGTGGGTTGGGAATCAGGTTAGTCCAACTCTAGATTTTCCTGGGAATTTGAACTGTGGTTTGTAGAACGTGGGAGGCCAAAGACAGATGCACATTGGTTTTGGTTTTTTTTAGAGATTAGTAACAGCCCTGCACTAACAGGAGCCACCCACTGCCACAGGTCAAGCTCTTAGAGGAGAAACCATCTTGCTGTGGGCCATGGCAGGGTGACCCTGCAGCTGGCTGCTCACTTGGCAGGTGTTACTCCTAAAAACCTTGTGATGCTGTAGCATTGCTGATTTTCTGTATTAGAACATGATGGTCCCAAAAGGCTTGTAATGTGTAAAGGTTTTACTTCTCTAAGCATGCTCTGACAGTGTGTCTGTCACACTTCCCCTCAGCTACTCACTGGGGTCTGCTGGTGGGACATTTCATGTCATAATCTGTAATATCTGCTAGGAAGATAAGGAAAGAAGGACTCCACAAAATATCTGAATTTTACCTTTACCTTCTAAATTATCATGTTTTTTTAGCTCTAAGTGGGATGCTTTGGTCCAGCCATGTTTTGCTTTCCACCAGGTTAATAACAGTTAACAGAAATAATACAGCAGAGCAGCCTTCTCATAGCAGTTGCCATTACTAGCAAGCATAGTAAAGAAAAATAATTGACTAGCAAAAGGTTTGATAACTCAGAGTTTTATGTTTCTCAGAAATGACTCATTCCCATATGCATCCTCCAAACTGCATTCTGTACGCTGAACTCACCATAACCTGCTCTTAGAGAGGCTCTTCTCTCACATTCCCATTTTGGCATTAGAAGCAATAAAAGTAACAGCAGCTTTGAAGAGCATGTAAATGTATAATGGCTTTCCAAAGCGGATTGATAATTACTTATTGCACTAAATAATCCTGGAAGTGTGTTAGAGGAGGAATGTGAGAAGAACGAATGAACTTACATAAGTAGAGAAATCTATGCATCCCTTCTGCTGTCTGATTCATTTAAACAGTCTTATTACAGTATCAGTGTGGAGGGGAGATAATGAAGGCTGTCTTATGTTGTTATATCTTTTTTCCAGCTTGTTTTATTTTAAGAAATGCAATGGTAGCTCAGGGTGGAGCTAACAGTCACCACTGCCACTAGAATGTAGCATTTACTTCACTCTGCATAATGTGGGGCATACAGCAAACATGCTAAATGTAAAAAGTTTAATTCTCGTGCAGTAGTTATTTAGTATCTTGATGGTGATGGAGTTTTGTTATTTTGAAAAATATCTCCTTTTGTAGATTTTTTAAAAAATAAGCTTTCAGCTGGCACCAAGTAGATTAATTTGACCTTTTTAAAGCTAATTTCCAAGAATTACCTCCTCTTTTAAGCTAAATTATTTTGTAAATAAAAAGGTGTGACACAAGAGCATAGGAAGCAATTGAGCTTTATTCATCAATGCCTGTCTCTTGAAATCAGTCAGCACAGCAGAGCTCGATACTTCTGTTAAAGGACAGCTAGTAACATGTTGCTGGCTACTATTTTCTTCCTCTCTTCTCCTTTTTTTTTTTTTCTTTAATACTTTTTGGAGGTTGAATTTTTTGCAGATAGCTTTTAATTTAGTGGGTAAGAAATAACACTTGTTCTTTATCCATTCACAGTGAAAATGAGATTTGTTCTTATGGTATGATGGACTTGTTTTGGTATCTGCTGCAGGGATACTGGGAAAGTGGAATTTTTAGTGGTGCTGAATGACACATGAAAAGAGGTAGCTCGGGTTGCATCCAGCTGAAATTCAAATCTTCAAACTGATGCAGCTGGAAACATCCGTTTAAACCTTCAACTGAGTTGTGAGTAATATAAAACTAATTGTTACTTGAGACGTACACAGAGTGGGACCAAGAATGTGTGTCGTTCCCCCCCTCTGATGGTTGGGTTTGAGCTGAATTTCCGTGGGCTCTGCCCTGTGCCTGGCCACCAGGCCCCCCTGGCTGCCAGCCATGGGGGCACCGAGGCTTTGAGCAGCAGCTATTTCTGAAGCAGTGCCATGGTGGAGAACAAGGCCTGGATATTGCAGAGGGGGAAAGTGCACGTCTCTTTTCCAGTGTAATTTATTTTTATTTCTATCTGTGATCACAGTTTTTGCCCTCGATGAAATCTTGGGACCGGGAACCTTATCCCTGGTGTAGGTGAAAGATGATGCAATGCTGACACAGTTTGTGCCTCCTCGTGTTCCCGTGTCCCACCTTCAACTCTGGCAGAGGGGTTACAGTGCCAGGCATGTGCAGGAATATTCACTTCATTTAACCCGTTAAGGGAGCAATGATTTTGCAGCTGATATTTCAAATCTCATCTATCCATCTGCTCTCACTGAGGAGGGTTAAAAAGAGCTACTTACTTGTCACAGAATCCATGACAAATTCATTGATATTGAATATATTTCAATTAGCAAAATTAACTGGAAACATTTAACATTAATTGATCAGTGCCTTTTTTTTTTATTTTTTAATGCCTACTTCTCCCTTCTGGAAAAGAACGTTTGTTTGCTTGTTTTCCTAACAAAATTCCCATGGAAAATGTTTGGAAATATTTTATTTTAGGGCTAAAATCCTTGGAAGAAATCAGCTAGAATTACACCTTCTCTGCGAAATAGCAGCAATTAGGACAGACGCCCTCCTCTAACTCTGAGCCAGGCAGCTTGGGTGACAAATATGTCAAATTAATACATCACCAGGTATGAAAGCGCAGTTAGAATTTGACTGAGGTACTTCCAGCCTGAAAAAGAGAACGATTTATCAATGCAAACTTAATAACATCTATTTGAATCTAACTAAAAATCAATATTTCATTACCAAATTGTTAGTGAGAATGAAGAAAAATTGCGGAAGTCGGGCAGTTTGGTGGAAGAGAAGCATCAGGAGTTCAATGCGAAGACGGGATGATTCATGAGGCCAAGCTGGTGGAAGGGTGAAGGAGGACGAATGCAGAAAACTTGGAGGGCCCTCTCTCTGGTGACCTTGGCAGCAAAAGGGAAAAAAAATACCAGAAAATGAAAGTGACTGTCAACTCCCAACAGGGATGGATCACACCATAAATCAAGCACAGCCCTGAGAGAGAAGAGAGGGGCTTAGGGTGGGGGGCGAGCACAGCAGAGGAAACCATCGGGTAATTTAACTCTTTGAACCTTGGATGCCTTTTATTTGTAGTTTAGCAGAGTTGGTAAAACACATGTGAATCCCTTCCCTTTGCAGTGGTTTACATAAAAGTGTGTCAGGGGCAGATAGATGGTGAAACATTGCTGTCCATTGGCTGGGATTTAGAGTACAGTACCAATAAGTATTTCCTTCAGCCCAGGAAAAGAGAAAAATGAGAGACGGAGGCTCCTGTGACACATAACTAAATCAGTTGGTTGGGAGGCCTAATCTGGGAGAGACTTTTGGGTGATTTGCAGGAGAAAAAAATATAGATTTAAGGACATTAGTATTTCTATTACTGAAATAATCTATTGATCCAAACAGCAAGCAAAAAATCACTCCTTTAAGCCTGAAATACAAAGGAAATGGAAGGTCTCTTGGCTTTTTTTAACTTTTAATATTTGTTTAGTTCTTGAAATCTGTTCTCTGACAGAAGTGAAGGAGGTGACTACCACAGAGGGGGAGGTGACTGCCACAGAGGGGCTTGTAACTGTCATCTGACAGGGGTGGAAGGGGATTTACAGGAAATGTGAATATTACCTCTCTCAGTTGGAATTAAAACAGTGTCTGAGCCCTTTATTTGCTAAAGAGAGGCACAGAGTATTCCTTCCTGCTTTTCACAGAGACTATTTTTTACCCTTTGTCCTGATACATTTTCTTACATTTTAAGGCTTTTTTCCCTTTTTTCATTCATCACAATAAAAGACCTGTGTTTTCTCTGAGACCCAAATGAACATGTATTCATTCCATCCATGAACAGTGAGCACCTTTCATTTCCAGCTGTAAAAAGAAGACTGACAGCAGAGCATCCGTAATCCTGCTGTGGTGGGAGGCAAGCCCTGTGTTCATCTACAGGTGTCCATGAAGACACAGTGCAGCCTGTTCTGATCCATACTGACAGGAAAGGTCACTGTGGTTCTTCCATTTGACTTCTGCCTTTCTGAATGTTGAGGGGTGACAGAAATAACAGTGCTAGAGGCATTAGGAACACACCTTGGGAATTCTGTGCTGGAATGCTCCAGTGCTGGGGCTCCTGCTGCGGCCCAGAGACTGTGGCCACATCTTTGGAAGCAGCATCAGGGAGTAGTTGTTGTGTTTCCACACCCCTTATAGTGGCCTTCACCAGAGGTATGGCACAGTTTTCAGCCCCTGGGGAGAAGGCAAAGGAGGGAGCTGGCTTTTAAGCTCCCAAGCTCTTAAGGCTTGAAGGTGGTGGGAAGATGCAATGAAATGTGAATGGTGGGTTGAGGGAGAGGGACTGGTGCCCTGTGTGCTGTGCTGAACAGCTCCCATTTCCAAGGAGGAGAGTCCAGGAAAACGTGGCACTACACTATATTAGGCCAGTTGTACCTGGGGCATCCTTTGGCCCACCTTGGCGTGGAGTGAGCCTGAAAATTAACATATTTGCTCTTTCTTAACTTTGTTTTGAACCAACTTACTGCTCTGTCTTGAGGCATTTTCCTGCCTGGTGCTGGCCACAAGAGTGGATGGTGTCTGGCACTGTACAGTTATGGGGCAGCAGGCATGGGCTGTCACCTCCACCAGCACTCCCAAGGTGACCTCTGCACAGGAAGCCATCACAGACTGGGGTTTGGGAGTAGCCTGGTGCATTAGCTCTGAATTAGTAGGTAAGAAACTGCTTGCTTCAATTTCCCTACACAGAGGTCATGCTGACAAGGTACGTGGCACTCTGGGAGATGCTCCCAAGGCTGTGGGTGCCAGAAAGTGTCCAAAGAGCTCAGAGGGCTCCTGGGATTTTGTTAGCAGGTTGCTCCTGAGAGGTAAATCAGCTACCAGGAGGAGGGCAGATAAGGAGCAATGGTGGGGTTCAGAAAACATGGCACAGTATGTGGAGATCCTTACATGCCTGGCAGTTCACTCCTGGTACTGCTTTTTTATCTAAGTATAGGGCTCATCTCAAAGCCTCACATGAGAAGTTGCAGATCTAATCAAGGTCAGAAGAACATTAAAAAAAATTGGAACAGGAAAAGGCCATCAGAACCAATGTTTCTGTTCCTTTTTTCCTCCTGTCTTAGCTCTGGATCTTGGCTCTAATTGCCATTTATTTTTTATTGCTCTCACTATACTTCTCATATAATGTTTATATTAATGGGCAGGGGGAGGGGGGAAGTGAAGAAACACCAGGAAATGGAGTGCAATTGGAGTATGTGAGATGTGGCTTTTGTCTTCTTTATCACTGTTTTCTTGTAGTACTTCCAGCTCAGATATTAATTTATCATTGAGAGTGCTGCAGAAGTGTGGTCCCTTGTATTTTATTGAAGGCTTGATCTAAATTCCAGATGGTCACCATGTGATCAAACCAGCCCTGGGCAAATAGGATATTTCTTTGTGTCTATATTTGATTTCTTTGCCAAATTCATACCTATCTAATCTTCTGCCCATGAGCCTGCATTCATTCATTCTTTAAAGAAGTGTGCAACAGCTCCACCTCCTCATGGGTTAGAGACAATGAGGGTGATTGCAAATATTCCCATCTAAATGCAGTTAAAATCTGATGCTGTTGCAGGCAAATAATAGCTTTTCACGTCACAAAAATGTCTAGCTAAAGTTTACAACAGACAAATAATTCCTGTCCTCAAAGAATGAAGGGCTCTCAGAAAATACGCAGTGGGGGATGTGGGTGTATTGACACGACGCTGCTGCAAGAAAGTGCTTTGATTTTGGGGATGCAAAATGCTCTGAAATATTACTCAGGAAAACCCACAGAGTCCTTCTGCTTGTGGAGTCCCTGCTTTACTGTAGGAGTTTAATAGATGTGAATGAGAGACTGTCTGTACCAACCTTTCTTTCTTAAAAAGAAAGGCAAATTTCAGATTGTAACAAAATATACTTCAGAACACAGAAGTAACAATATAAAAACCTTCTTAATCATGATATGATTAAAGGATTTTTAAAATCTGCCTTGTAGTCACATTTCCATTTCCTGATAAATTCCATACTTTCTTTCAAATCACTTCTCATCATAATAATACGAACTGTAAAAAATCCTTCCATTTCTGCAGCGTGCTACGAAAAAAAATGGGGGTGGAAAGGAGAGAATTAAGAAGACTCCAAGTTTTATCATTCTGTTCATAAAGCAGCACAGCAACCATAACTGCAGCGCAGAAAAGAAACAGATACTGTAATGTCTGAGGTATTCTGTGCCATAAACTCTCATAATAGAAACAGATGGCAAAAACGCGTTGGAAGTAAGGGAAGTACTGTACATGCAGCTCTTCCCCAACATATGAAGAGATTCAGGCCTGACACGTAAAGGAATACGGCTGGAGCTCTGCCAGCGCTACTGTGTGGTGCAGCGGTTGGTGCTGGGGATGAGAGAACCCGCGATTTTGGGGTTGGGGCTCCCTGGCAGCTCAGCAGCAAGACTTTTTCCTGTGCTGCACGGGTGTGGTGTTCTGGCTGGGACAGCAGGGAGGGATGGGAACCCCTGTGGGGTGTCACTGGGAGCTCCCCCAAGGGCCCCCGGCGCTGTGGCAGCTTGGGCATGCTGCGAAGAGCTGCGTGCCAGGTAGTGCTCTGGCACATCTTTCTCTCTCTGCCTCGTCTTTCCCTCCCTGCCTCTGCTAAGCAGAGATCTTAATATCTAATGTGAGCCAAGCAAAGTTGTGTGGTGGGTATCGTACGTGCAGGGAAAATGGAAAAAACTATTTTATTCATTCCTGGCATCTCGCTAAGGAAACCTCACTTGTTTCATCCGGCGTCATTTCACTGGTCCTGCTATGAGTGAAAGGAAATATAATGTGTGCATTGCACTAGAGGGGGAGCTGAAGGTCAGGAGTGAAATATGGCTTTCTGCTGCACTTGGTCTCAGTTTGAATGTTACCTACATTATCATCAGAGCTCACTGTCATAATGGGGAGACCTTGTCACAGGAGGGAGGTCACCTAGAAATGGGAAGAAAAATTGGGGGGGGAATACCAAATAAGATAAACTAAAAAGAAGACCAGTAGGGTACCCAAACTTCCTTTGTGTATTTTTGAGAGCAGTAAATTATCTGCAAAAGACATGCTTGTCCTCCAGCACCTGAAATCCCACTGTTGTCCTGGGCTTGAAGTGCCATTCTCTTAACTTCCCAGAGTTTTGTTATCAGCATCTCTCCACCAGGGAATCCAGCTTTGGCCTCTGTGCTTTTGTGATGGGTTGGATTTAAAAACTCCAATTACATTTCAGGGTAGTAACCTTTAAAATACTCACACAAGATGTGCATAAATCAGGTTATTTTCATTAGAAAACAGATAATAATAAAGAAACTTCACTATTCTCTGTGCCCTAAGACTGCACATCAGAGCCCTGGGATGGGCACCCTGCTGCAGGATGGCCTGAGAGCGTGGCTGGGAGTGAGCTCTTCTTCAGCACTATGGGGGAATTTTGCTGCAAAGTTTTTGGAGGTGACACCTGTCCTCCCACTGTGTGGCTGAAATGTCTGCCTAATTGCAGGGCAGGAGAGATTTTAAACATCAGGGCAAAGAGCTAAGTGTTTTGTGGGTCTGCACTGTTTGCATACCCTCCGGCCACCCAATTAACAGCCTAATCTATGTGCCTATCCACTTTCATCTAAAGATGTCAAAGAGCTTTGCAAGCATTAATTCATATTAATATGTTGCTAAAAACAAACAAACAAACAAACAAAAGAATCCTTGGTGCTTCCAGGCCTCTCTTCCCCCTGCCATGAGTTGAAACTGGTGCTGGTCCCTTGTTTTGACAAGGGGGCCACCCAGTGCTGTGTTTTGTTGGCAGCAAAGTTTGGGCCTCCCAAGACCATGAGCAGCCACCCTGACTGCAGTTCAGCAAGGCACAAAGCCACCTTCCCCTTGGTGTGCCGTTAAAGGCTGATGTGGTTTCTCCCTGGTGCTGCTGAAATAATCTGGCCCAGCAGCTGCTGTTACTAACAGAGTAGGAGTTACTCCAGGTTGCAGTGACAGTGCAAGGGGAGGAACCTCTGGGGCTGCAGCAGCCGTGGAGGGTGTGAGCACAGCCAGGCCTTGGGGTTGCCACCTTTGGGGCTCAGCCTTGGCTCAGGGGGATGCTGGGCTCTGGGCACATCTGCCCCACGATGCCTCAGCTGGAGAGACAGCTGTCTGTCTGTCTGTCTGTATGCAAATGAGATTAGGTAACGCTGCAAAGCTATTGCAGTAAATATCCACAATTCAGATCACTAATCACGTGTTGACTCCTCTCTGGTTTGCAATATGTCCTTTGGGGACTCACCAGAATTTAAGGTTTAACAGCTAATGTTTAGACAAAAAGATTTTGCTTTTCAGTCTACTGGAAGGAAGTCCAGGGAAATAAGCCTAATTTTATCTTTGTCTTAAAAAAACCCAGCCAGCAAACCCACAACCAGGAAATACTGAGTCTCAATATTTAGAGTGATGGTTTGTACAGCTCTAAACCATTCTGATGGGTTTCATTTTTAAGTCAGATGTTGTGGTATCACTAACAGGTATTTGGAGATGGGAGTGCAGCTGTGTTAGCACAGTCACCAGGAACTGGCTGAAGGGGATCTTTGTGGATATTTCCTTTGGAAGGTATTCAGCCACTGAAATACAAAGCCAGGTACCAGTATGAGCATTAGTTCACATAAAATGCACTTTCATCTCAGTATAGTTGTTGCTCTGACAGTTTAAGCTTCTCAAATACCATATCTCTTTTTAATGAAGAAATTGCACACTCATATGCAGAAATCAGGTATTTACAGCATAGAGCACCTATTGATACATTTTGGTCATTTTAACTGAATTTGGAAGTCTTCATAAAGTGAGAAATACAACATTTCATTACACAATTACAGCTAATTGTTTTAGAAATACAGTTTAAATGCGAATTATCTTAAATTTATTGCTTATCTGACTGGAAAGATCTAAGCAAAACCTGAAAATCATAAACTCTTCCAGAACATTATATTTTATGCAGTCCAAAATGTGACACATGGGGTCTTTAATAATTCACTGCTTGTTAACATTAAACAACTGTTAACATGCTCAAATAATTAGTTATGCTTGCTTGACATGTTTGCATCTTTAATAATTGATGCATTTATCTTAATTACTAACAGTATTATGGTCGTAATATGCATCTTTTTTCTATCTTAAAATTTTAACAAAAACTGACTTTTTGCCAAAAATGATTATCCTCTAAGTTTTAATTACTCATTGTAATTAAATTGCAAGCTGCAGTATTTTATTAAAAATATCTTTCACAAAAAATATTAAATGGAAAAGAGGTGATTTGTTGTTTATGCATCACACTTAGTAAATATTTCATAAGTTTCATATTACCCTTTCAGAGCAGATATAAAAAACATAACATTCTTAATATAAGAGTCAATTTAAAAGCTGCTATAGTAGTCTTCATTTCTCCTCCCAAAGGTTTGCAGAAGTCAGTGAATAAAGGAAGACAAAAAAACAAACAAAAAATGTGGTGGTGATTGCAAATTGGGTGCCCACAGTGACAGGAACCAAGGTTGAAGATGTTGTGCTGGTGAGTATATCACACGTTCTCCACTGGAATTAATCTGACTTGAAATAGAGCTGAGCATTAAAAGTTTTTCATTCTTCAGTGTTCTTCTGATTCAACTTTCTCTTGCAGGCTGCTAATAACAATAGTGGCAGTAGTTTGACTGTAATCATTTATTTATTGCAATGCTGATAGAGATGGGGGTGAGCTTTGTGTCAGCCAATTTAAAAAGACTGTGTTTTCAAGGCCTTCCCATTGCTAAAACAGGCTGGTTTAGATTAAGATGGTTGTTTCTGGTCCCTAAATGTTGTGGAGGCAATTACCACTCCTGTGGAATGACAAAACTTGTTAATGATGTCAAAGAATTCAGTCACATCCGTGTTCTGGTGTGTGGCTGTGTTCCTTTTCCAAATGACACATGAAGATGCTTGAAAAAGGATTCAGCATATTGGCAGGAAAAAGTCCATTTGTGAGACAAAAACGTTGTCCAAAGTTTTAGATATAAACCCCAAAAAGCTCCGTGACGCTGTCTCACAGGGCTACGTTTAGCAAGTGACTAATGAGAGCCCAGCTCGTCTCTGAGGTAGGTGGTTTCTGAGGAGCTAATACTTGAGCTGTGAGCCAAAGTCAGCCAAAACGCTGCATTTTTAATGACAGTGTGCCTGGGAATAGATCTAATATAACATTTTTTTTAAGACAAGTCAGTAGACCTAAGAGGCAGAAATGTCCCATGTGTCAGCCAGTGTGGGCAGGGAGATTATGGCCAGATCCAGAAGTGTCTCCTCCAAGCCATCAACTTAGAAGTATTCTTTCAGCAGGATTTACTCCAGATATGACCCTTTGCCAGAAAAGCAGCGTGAGATCGGGAGGAGAAAAATGCTGAACTGAGACACTGAGCTCTCTGCTCTCTCCTATCTTTGGGGCTTTCCTGCCTGCACTGGATAAAACCCACATGTGTATCCTCACATCCTCAGCAGAGCCTCTGGTGCTTCAGGTTCTGCAACAGTGTCAGCACTGGTGAGATTTGAACCGACTGAGAGACCTGGATATAGAGTGAGAGCAATATGAAGTTGAGCCCCCCAGGAATCACCCAAACCAAACTGCTGGAGTGTCTCACAGTGCTCCCTCCTGCCATGATGTCCAGCACCAGCTGGCACATCCACTGTGTGCAGTGGGAATGGCTAAACCAAGGCCAAGGCCACCCTTCCAGATTCACTGAGTGCTTCTAATCTGTCCTGTCTCTTCTGACAGATTTAGAAGATTCTCACTATTGCAAAGTCCTCATGTCCTTGACGTGCTGCTCTTCAAAAAGAGATTTCTAGTCTGATTTTAGAGTTAAATAAAAATTTACACATCACAGATCTATTAATCATTTTTTCCCTTCTGTGGGTGTATCTTCAGATTTCAGTGATTGATTTATGTGGCCAGATGGGTGCATTTGTTTCCTGCTGTCTTTCAGTCCAGCAGAATCCATGCATGCTGTGCAGTACAGTGGGCTTGGACTTTCACTTGAAATGCACTACTGTACATAAATCCTGAATACTATTCCTTCTTTGGAACAAATGGGATTCAGATGTGATTCCTTTGGATGTGGCACAAGCTGAGGTTTTCCTCTCATTGAGTTAAAAAAGCCATTCCTTTCAGCTTTAAGAGAAAAAAGTATTGCAGGAGATGCTCTTCATGTCCTCCTGGTGTTTGCCCCAAAAGGACATTTCCCCAATGTCCTGTCACCACATAATGTGTGGTGGCTCATTAGCTGCTGCCAGAAAAGCTGATTGTGGGGAGAGCAATCTGTGGTGTACACGAGCATTTATGCTGACATGTGCTAACATTGTAAAAAGCATTTGCATATTGTCAGGTCTGTGAGGACAGGGACCACGAGGACCTGAGAGGGGTTCTGTGGGAAGAGCCAGAACTGGAATAGAGTGCACATATTAGTTTGATTCTCAGCAATACTTTATGCAAGGGTACACGTGGCTGTATGAGGCCATCCTGGGCTCCAGCAACTGAACGTAAACCTTGATCCAGATGATGCCAATGCTTGGGATGACAATTCCATTTCTGACAGGGAAGTCTCAGAAGCAGCAAGTTCCCAAAGGCCATGTGAAGGCAAGCGAGTGGTAGGAGAGGGAAATCCAAATCAATGCTCCTACTGAGGGACCAACTTCAGAGAATCCACATGTGAGAGAGGTCTCCCAGCAGCCCAGGCAGGAGCTCATGCTTCATTAGGCCAGGAAGGCTCGTTATGACAGCAAAGTCACAAGAAATTAGCTTCAGAAGTTTTCCCACTCGGGAAGTGAGTTACTTTGCATGTAAGGTGTGTGTATTTCTGTATGAAATGGAATTTTTTGCTTCTTTATGCAATTAAAAGATAACCTCTTCTGGTTTATAATTCATGGCCCCTTTTCCAGCCCTGGTGGTGCACGACGGAGAGGCTGATAGAGCTGCACTGGTGAAAAGGCTCTGGCCAAGCAACAGCAGGTGTTTGGGTGGGAGTATCACTGTGGTGTGACAGGGTTTTACACTGCCAATGAAAAAACATGCAGTGCAAAATCACTGGTTTGAGTGGTTTGTCTTGCTTCTGACATCCACTTCTCTCAAATTTCTGACTAATGGGATGGTAATTTCTAGTTTAATCAATTTTTAAGTCTCAACATTGACTGAAAGCCTAACTCAGATTTGCTAAAACACAAGGAAGGTTGTCCTGGGTGCTGCTGCAAAAGTCCCATCTGCAGAGTGCCTTACTGTGGCACCCAGTTCAGGGCAGGAAGTTTCATCAGAAACCAAGCAGGAGAGCTGTGAGGTAACCTCTGCTGCTGGGACTGCTCAGCCCTGCTGAGCTGGCACCTTTGGCACTACATTTCCTTTCTGTCTTTCTTTTTTGTTTTTTTGATCTGACTATTAGGAAAAGTGTTTGTCTGCAGCTGTAACAAACCCAATTATATATTTGATTCCAAACCCTTGTGACTGGCTTCCCATGACCTGCAGGAGCTGGCAGGGGACACTGCATTCCCTAGAGCACGTTCCCCTGGGACCAGCCACCCATGCTGCTCACTGCTGGAAAAGGTTTGGCCAAAGCTTGGGCTAATTCCTGCCTTCACTGATGCTGCTGAGGGAGGGAATGAGCTCCTGACGGGTTTCATGTAGACATTAAAAGTGTGAGTGCAGAGAACACAGGGTGGCCAATGGCTGGAAACGATGGCAAGCACTGATGTGCAGAGGTGAATTTCCAGGAGGGGACTTTCAGAAAATACTGCCCACAGAAATACAGATGCTTCCCTCTGAGCTATGTGATTTCCAAAATATACATGTGAGTTTTACAGTATTTTCAATGTGAACATGTTCATGTTTATGACCCAGAATATTTCAGGTGTGAGTTAATTCTTTCTGGCTCACTCAGGGTTTTGATATTTGTAAGTCTTTGCTCACTCTAGGAGTATTTTTAATGGCTTGTATTAATTCAAGGTGTCCCTTTATGAACTTAAAATTAAAAAAAAAAAAAAACACTACCTTTTAATGACATTTCCATTTATTCAGAATTATTATTTAAAATCCTAAATTAACATTCTGCTCTTTAATTCTGACAGAGCCATTATATTTTATACTACAAGAGTTTAGTTAATTTTAAATTATTAAACCCCATTGGCTGCATGAAGTGAGCATCTTTAAGCAAGTTTCTGTATTTTGGGTGCATTCCAATCAACTGTGACTGCAAACTTAATTCTAATTTTTTGCCTATGTTACTTTTTATCCTCATATGTGACAGTTATTATTCTGAGTTTCACTTTCTGGCCTGAGAAATTAAACAGCAGCTGAACAGAGTAACAACATTATGGGGAGCAACCTGTATGGGCAACACAGGTCTTCAAACTGAAGGCAGAGAAAAATCACAGGAATAACAGTAAGTCTTTTTTTCTGAAAGAGAAATTTAAAAGTTCATGACATAAACTTTTCCTATATAGGAAACTAATTTCTTCCAGCAACAATATATATTTACTTTGCATGTAAAATAATTTTATTTTGATTTTCAAAGGTATTTGCTCCTTTCAGATGTCACCTGGCATGACTTAGGTAACTTTCTGATATCTTCATGAATTAAGGATGATCATTTCTTCAGACATTTAAGCAGGGAAACAATTTCAAAGCCACTTATCTTACAGGGTGACGTCTAGTAGGTGGGAAGGGCTTTGTATAGGTGGGGTCTCACAGTCCTAATTGACTGCAAAGGAGCACAGTGGGGATTAAAATAATGTATGCAAAATGGGTCAGAATATAATGGGAAGTATGGACTCTTCTCTTAAACTGAAATTACACTTCAAGGGCAGTATGGATATCTAGCAATAAGCATCATTTTAAAGCCCTTCAGCTGCTGTGACTTCAGGTGAAATTTGCTGCAAGCCATATAGATCTGCTTTAATTATTTTTTGAATCTGCACACTCTGATCATTTGCATGCATTGCTAATACACTCATGTCCTGAAACCTGAGCTGTGCAGTTTGGGCTTTACAGATTTATCAAGTGAAACAATTCAGCTAATATCACATTAATTTAATTAACTTTAATTTTAAATGACTTGCTGGAGCACCTAACAAATGTAACATCTCCAAGACATTTTAGCAGATAGCTGTGGCTTTTTTGTACGTTCTTGTCTTCATAGTGAGAAAACATCTTGTTAGTATGAAAGGCTCCTCACTACTTTAGAAGAGAATATTTTGTTTATACTCTAACGTTTGCCTTGATTGCCTGGCTGTCATTTCAGAGGTGAAAGAAAACAGCAGAAGTGCAGATTGGTGGGGGGCTGATATAATTTAACATCTGCACTGTTGGGCAGCGATCTCTTTCAATTTCAAGCGGTATTGATAATTTATAGTCAGTTTGGGATATCCCCAGGGAGCTGCCTGCAGCCTGGGATTGTGAGTGCATGCCCAGCTCCTGGACTGCAGTGGCTTCAGGAGAGCTGGCTGCATTCCTGCTGGAAAAAGCACCAGGCTGTATGCAAGGCTGCTCCCAGAAAGGAGGGCAAATGTGGTACTTTTTGTTCCATCACTTTTTTTTTTTAAGATAAAAATAGTCCAAGGAAAATTCAAACTATCTAAAATCAGTCATCAGGTCTTCAGCTGTCCCATTGTTGATTCAAAGTTTAATGTTAACTACTAAATATACAGCAAAATATTTTTATATTTATGCGAACATATATATATCTAAAATATATCACATGGCTAGGGAGGCATACTGTCCTGTCTGACAGCAAGGTAGGTATGCTAAATATTTTCAGAAATATAAATATAGTCCATTCCAAACATTCAGTTTACAGCTGCAAACTGGAAAAAATACCACAGATAAGGCCATAATCCGTGTGTGGACACAGTAAGGAAGATAAAGGCAGGAAGCTTGTATAGGAAAAGCAGTTTATTCACATTCACTTTTCTTCATACATATACATTAAATATTAATAACACTGTATGAATATTCATCTCTGTTTAATATTCATTTATACACAGAAGTTTACAGCCAATCCCTTTAACTTTTGGTGCCAAAACCAGTGTTCAAAGGGTTGTGCTGCCATTGTTTCTGCAAAACGTTTACATTTATCTGCTGTAAAAGAGGCTGAATGGCACCGAAGAGTGTCGTGTTTAGTTCTAAAATGCCACAAATAACAGATTTATAGATTTTTCTAAATACATTATTTTACCTTGACAGCATTAATCATTCATGCTTCCTTCTTTCATTTTTCTACCTGCAATGGATTATTGAAACAGAAAATAACAACGGGAAAGGCTACAAGCAGTATCAAAATGTCAAGTTTGTACTTACAGTTGTATGTGCGTAGACAGGGTCAAGAGCCTCAATTATTTGTATATGTACACAGTGGTACTACATGAAAGGTTATGTCACCTGCAGCTATTTTCTTGCAGATTTAAATAGGACTGATATTCAACTCTACAGTCAGCCACTGACATGGAACATAGAATTGTAAAATACTATGAACTCTTATGTCAGGACCTAAAATATGAACTGGGTGATTGCAAGGTGTAGCTGTGGGCAATCCTATGTATTGCAGTGTAAGTCCTTTAAATTACTTTGTGTTATCCCTGACCTGTTCTTTTCATTTAAGCATAAGCCAGACCAACATGGAAGCACTTTCCAGGGAGAAGAAAAACCCTTGATATTGCCCATTTTTCCAATAGCATTTGCTTGGGTTTTGAGGGGTTTTGATGTTTTCTTTTCTTTTCTTTTTTCTTTTTTCTTTTTTTTTTTTAATTCTTGGCTTGTTTTGGTTTTGTCTCCTTTGGTTCTTTTATGCTTTATATCTTCGTGAATCCATGTATGAAAATTTTATATTAAAAAGGCTATTTTGCATATTATTTTAAAAGTTATTTTCTGTAACCCAGGTATAATAATTTTAAGAATTCCAAGATCATGGCTTGCATGATAATGAAACGCAAGTCTTATATCAAAACTGGCAGCAGCATTATTTGGAGTGGGATGTGTGGTGGAGCTAATCAGCATATTTTCACGGTGAAAGGAGGAGGAGAGAAGCTAATCAGTAGATTTTTTGCTAGTGATTTGCTTATCTAAGATATAGTTAAAAAAAAAAAAAAAAAAAAAAAAAAAAAAAAAAAAAGAAAACAACGGGATGGAGTTTTCTTGACCAAGCTCCTTGTGGGTAATAGTCACTCTTTTGAAAGGTCAGCACGAGACCTCCAACTCAGAAAGTCTTATTTTTTATTAAGAAGATTGATATAGAATTGCTTTATATCTTTAAAACAATCTATTAAACCAGCAGTAATAATCCTATATTTCAATAGACTTGTACATCACTGATGTATGGCAGCATGAGGGACAAGTTAAAATTGTATATTCGGCTTTGGCATTGACATTTGTGAATTCTTGAAAGTAACTTCCTACTTCCATATCTTTAGCCTTAGAAAAAATAAAGCTTTACTGAAGGCCTAGCTGTGCAACATTTATGTACTGTTAAGCTTGCTTTGATTTAAATTATTTATAGATATTGATATAATTAGCACTGGGAAGTAACTATCTTAACAGACAAAAACATTTCAAAGAATAAATAAGTAAATTATTAGATATTAACATCAACCTCTCTATCTCTAGTCAGGTAACACAAACCAGATACATATGCTGAATTATAGAATTGTTATTGCAGATTTATTTTGAGATATACCATACACTCAGTAATTGTGCTAATTCATCTTGCCAGTTTTTACACTTCTGCCACTAGAAAATTCTTTTCATTTTTGGTTTTTATCAGATCTTAAAATACAGAGTTCACTGTCTCAAAGTACATCAGAAGTAAACTAAGGCATTAAGTATTGTTGAATGGATATGATTTTTAGAACTTACTACTAAATTCTGTTAGACATCCAAAAGCTTGATCCCTTCTTTCTGGGAGGATGAAATTGGTCATTATTTCCTCTGGAGCAAGGCATTGCCATTAGATAATACACTCTCCTCTGTGTAGTTTTTGTTTTCACCATTTTAGACTTTTTTCTCCCCTGTTATTTAATCTCTAAAGTGATCTCATTCAATTATAATAGATAATTGATTTTAATAAGTGCTAATTGTTTTGCAAAAATTCTTCATATGCATACACATCTTTATATCCACACATGGAAGCATTCATGCTACAGAATTTAATATCAGTTCCAGGGAAATTACTTTGAGCTGCTTAACTGAAATAGCAAGGATATGAAAATCCTGAGGGCTCCTGCTTACAAATATAGCAGGGAAAAGAATGTTGGGATCACTAATATACAGGTGGTAGCTTTAAGTTTTAGGACCATAACTGGATATATCTGATGAGGGAAATACCAAGGCAGGAGGATAGATGGTCAGGGGAGCACTGAAAGGGGGAGCAGGGGGTGCTCCTTGTTTGTCTTCCCAAGGGAGATGCCTCCCTTCAGGATGGGAGGTGCAAAACTCACTCCAGGGAAGGGTTTGGGACACGTGGGGCCAGGGTGGCCAGGGCTGGGAGCACTCCTGCCTGGCACTCATGTAGGGGGGTCCTGCAGCCATCTTCTGGTGGGGAATTTGGCTCCATGCTGGCTATCTGGGGAGAGATTATTGCAGGATTTTGTTTTTCCCCATGCTTTCTTTCCTTTTCTTCCCCGTTTTCCGCAAGAGCAGGTTTCAGGAGTCACGTTAAAAATATTTTAATACCAGGGCACTATTGATTGACCATGAAGAAACCTCCTCATGATAGTCAGTATACTCCAAGTAATAATGTAAGTGAATAATGTTTTACAGTCACTTTGCATCAGTCTCTTCTTCCAGGTCCAATCCATCTGTATCCAGTTAGAAAAGACTCCTCCAAGGCAAGTTATTCATGGGTTCTTCCCAATTCCCCTCTTTAGATCCTGTAAACAAATCCAATCACTGGCTGTTTAACATTTTTATTACATAAATTCTAACATGCAGCAGAACATTACTGGGTACTGCTAATAATGGTGTGCATTTTAGATGTATTCTCTTTTTGTCACAAAACCCCTTAAACCATATTCTAATAACTGTGTATAAGATATAATTGGAAAGAAGCATCACATTCAACAACCAAAAGAAATATCTCTGTAGTGCTTTTTGTTGTTTCAGTTTTCATCTAAAGTAACCACCAGACATTTCAGTTCCTTCAAGGAAAAACAACCCATGTCTCCTGTGATAACCCAAATGTGCAGACATGCTGATAAATAAGATACATTTACAGTTCTTTTATTACTGTGTTCTATGACAAGATCAAATAAACAGTATTTTGTGGAATATTACAACTTACAACAAAGCTAAACTACTGTCCAAAGATGCTGAAAAATTCCAGTATAAATACACTTTATTTTCAGCTGGCTCATGGGTGATTAGGGTATCCCAACACTCTGACAATTTTTATATAATACTATGAAGAATTTCGTGATTTCCCTTCATCTTACTGCTGCTGCCAGCTCAATACATCTTTTTCTAGTAAAAATTATACAAATCTGTGGTTTTTACTTTTCTCATACACCATAAATCCTCAAGATAGGTTCATATATGTTAGCTACAATCTTTCTTCCCCCACCTCCCCTCCCTGGGGTTCAACCAGCAAAACCTCAAATATATTGCACAGAAGAGGAGCAGAACATAAGGAAACATCACTTTGGTGAGATTTGAGGAATTTCTATTTATAAATATCTACCTGTATTTCTTTCACATAAACAATAGTGAAAGACCAGGAAAAGGTTGGGTCATCAACTGGCATCTGTTTCTCTGCATGAGATGTCCCAAGAGAATAATATTTACTGAGCAAACATGAGTTTCATGATGGACCATAATGTGGAGTTTTCAAATTGTCTTGGCAGCTGTTCACCTGTTGAATAGCTCTGTGACTTTTTGAGGAATTATTTGCTTGATCCTGTCAAGGCAAAAGAAAGAATTTTGATATATACAAAAAGCCATCTATGCTTTTCTCTTCAATAATTTCCCTTCACAATATACTCATTTATGAAGCCTGACTTCACTGATGAGAAGGGACAGGCAGATCTTTGGCCTTAAGAGTTTGTCTCTGCCTTTGTTTTAGAGGACTTTCTTTGGGTTAGATCTCTGATTTTTCCTGCTTTGCTTATCCCCAAGATACTCCCATTGCTCCCTGGGCCTCCTGGCAGCCCGGCTGGAAGGAAGGTGTTTCTCACAGCACCCAGCCCTGTGTGCTCTCTCCATCCTTGCCCTTGGATCCCACTGGCCAGCTCTCCCTGGCCACCACGGGGGGCCTGTCCAAGGGGGTCACCCTCCAGCTTCCATCCAAACTGGTGCTGATAGTGGGAGGGTATGCTGAGGTCCCTGCCTGGCCCCTTCAGATACTGGGAAATAAAATCAAAATCCTATTTAAATGCTTTAAAACTGGAAATCCCAACAAAACTCATTTCCCTGGTGTTCTCTTCTGCTCTGCTTCTTTTTAATTGTACCACCCGTAATGTAAATTTTTATGAGAGAAGGCTAGCAAAAGAGGATAATACATTTTTTTAGTGTGCCACTGCCTGCCATTTCTCCTGTTTTTCTATTACACATAGGGGTTTATTCTCATTTAAAAATTCTAATTACTGTCCACTTATGCTTCCTTTCTCTCTGAATTTAATTTTTAATTTCTTTGATAATTTGAAAAATAAAATTTCCTTTGTGTGGGTCAAGGTTTTGTTTGGTTTTTTTTTTTTTTTTTTGGCATAAAGTGAAGCTCCTTGTAGCCTATCCCACAAAGAAGTTTTTACATGCAAGGAATAGTCACTATGTTTTGAAAAACAAACAAACACATGAAAAATACCCCTCAGTTAAGAGTGCAGTCCCTCAATCAGAATGTCTGTTCTGGGGTTGATGGCTAGCTGTGTTATCAACTCAACTACCACAATTCAAAAGGCATTCAGAATGCAGAATATATTTTATTCTTTTGTTCTTAAAAAATTTAATCCAGATTAAATCTAGATTAAATGCCAAAGATGGAAGCAAATCTCTCACTGGAGAGAGATTTGCACTTTCAGTCCATAGCTCAAAGCCGCTCTGTGTGAAGTCCTCAGAGATGATAGTGAGAGTCCCAAAAGCTGAAAGATGTCATTGTGCAGGACCATGACCCTGAGACTGAGATTCTGCAAAGAACTTTTTGAAACGCACCAAAAAGCTTTTCTTCTGTCCCTGAATTGTCTTGTGGGTCCAAACTGCCTCCTAAATTAGGTAGGCACATCTGTTGACTTAAAACATGCAATCTGCACATGGAAGAGAATAAAAAAATTATATTTCTAATTTTGACAAATAGTTTTGTTTTGTTCTCTCTGCCACAAGTTAGGGTACACTATCGTTCTTTGTTTCTAGCAAGTAACTGAAGTATTATTAAGATTTTCTTTCCATTTCTTAGAACTCCCCAGGGTCTATAGTTTTCTTTGCAGAAACAGTTGCCATTAAATATGCTGTATGTCAATGCAGCAGTGAGGTGGTTAATTTTGACTGAATATTATGCTATATAACCACTTGGCATTTAACTTGAAAAATGACTTTCTGCTTCACCTGTCAGCAGCCCAGTTCTCATCAAATAAGTGAGTGAGAAAAATTTTTAAATTTCAATTTCCTGATGCTATTAGACACTACTTCTTCCATACTTAAACAGTTTAGCAGTGCATGTACATGTTTTGGTATTCATGCCATGCATCACACTACATGCTATTACAATAGCTTTTTTGTTTAAAGGGTAAAGAGATGCATGGATCTTTATCTTGGGGTTAGGAAAATGTATTGCAGGAACATGGCCAATCAGGTTTCTGAATAACTTTGTAACATAGTACCATAACCCTGGTGCAGTGCAAGGAATTTAAAATACAAGGTGCTACGAGTCCACAGAAAGAAAGCATTCTAGATGGAGACACAGCACAGCAATCCTGCACTGCACTTCCTGGGAAAACCAGTGCCTCGTGGAGTATGCATCTGTTTTATTCTTCCAGCTGCCAGACACATAATTCTGATAAATCATGCAAAATAATTTTTTTTTGCAATTTCAATATGTTTTAGAGATTTAAACCATTGTAATTTAACATTAGTGGTAGGTTTCCTTTGTTTCCATTTCAAATACAAGACTAGTTTTCACTGATAACTAATACATCCCCAAACAGAAAGAACTGCATTGAGAGAGGGAAGGCATTGAGAGAAGGAATCAAATTAGATTTCCCCATTTCATTTTCATTTCTTATGCTTCTTCACACAGTTTTCACTTTACCACTACCAAGGCTGGAGACATTTTACTCAGGTGGCAAAATGCATCGTCTCTGTTTTATTTCCCTTTAATTTTTGCATTAGTTTTTTTATAAAATGCATAGATCTACAGTTATAAAGTAACAAATATAAAACATAATTTGAAATAATAAATATGAACAGGTATCACTAAAATCATTATTTGTTTATTCATTTAGTTAATCTTGACAATTGAGCCAGTCCAGTGAGTCACAGAACAGGGTGGACAGTTTGGTTCAGCAGCATTTACTGTCTTAAAAATAGAAATATAGCAGACAGGTGGTATTTAAGGACCCAGGGGTAAATAATACACACTGCTATTTTAAGTCATTCTTACAGGAAAAAAAAAAGGAAAAAATAAGCAGTGTCAGGGTAAATTTTACTACTTTTTAAGAAGTACCAAGTTATGGTGGATTGGAATAATTTTTCTTTTCATTTTATTGTAGTGTAACTTTGCTAAAATAAAGAAAGGTTCATCAGCATGAACATAAAGCCCAACCATGAATGAGGCCCAGCATTAAAAGAACTGCAGAACTGCCAGGTGTTTTTTAAGTGCCTCTATTCGTGGTAACACTCTTCAGGGGCTGTAGTCTTTCCAAAAATGTGTGTTTTCCCAGCTTGCAGCTGATCTCCTGAAGCTGTGGAGGAGAGCAGCCTCAGCAGATGACTCTGCTTGGAACACCACAGGGATCTTCTGCCTTGGTGTGTGTTTGCAGGCACAAAACCACACCTAGGAGGGAGCACAGTCTCCTGAACTTTTGATATAAATTTGTGAGAAGGTAAGATTGTGTGAGAATATTAAATATACCTTGTACCATGTGGAAATAAGTATGGTGGTTCAGTGACAGTGACAACAGGAGCACCATGCCCTTAGGGTTGATTACAGTTATGCTTTCAAATTTGCAGGAATTATTATTTAATGAAACAGCAGTAGACACTTCTAAACTGTGGGTAAATTAGTGTACTGCTTGCAACTGAACATTGACTTTATTCATTGCCCTGGATTTACCCCGTGGCCATTGGGCAGCCTTTGGCCTTCTTCTCCATCCCTGGCAGCAGGGGTGGAGTACCAGATGTCCCCTGACCTGGGGGGCTGATTTTTCCCCACAGAAATGTCTGATCTGCTTTCCTAGGTTGAGAAATGTGGAAACTCATCCGTAGGTGCATCATTCTTGGTGTAAAGAAGAAATTAGATTTTTTTTTTTCTACATATAGATATACACACATTTAGGATCATGTTCTATAGGGTCTGCACGTGAGCATAGTGGGGTTCCTGCAGGACTCCACAACCTATGGACAGTTATTTCTGCTGCAGTCTGAGATCAAGTGCTTATCCTTGTGGTGATTATAGTGCTTTTCCTTGTGGTGGTTTGTGCTCCTAAATCCTCAAGGGAAGAGTACAAGCTCTACAAACCTCAGAAGATTATCTACATTAAATCACTGAGAGGGTTGGAAATTGCATCTTCCAGTGTCAGCTGGATGCTCCAAGGTTGACAGAAGTACTGGGATTGCGAGGCCATGGATGGTGTCTTGTGGAGTCCCTGTTCAGCCCCTGCACAGGTGAGGGTGTGTGACAGCTGGACGTGACTCCTTTCCCAAGAGCTTATAGGAGCCCTTTTGGAAGTGACCACACAGGGGAGATCAAAAGTAGCAAGGAGAGATGTATTGGTTGTCTTCAACTCAGGCACTGGTACAGCCAGAACAGTGAGAGTGAAAACTTAAGGCAGCAAGGTGCAAAAATCATTGAGCTATCCCAGGTGGAATCTCTGGCCATGGAAAATGTCAGTGTGGTGTTGCACCCATGCCAAGCAGCTCTTCTGGGAGGTGGCTTCATTAGCACTGGCTTTGCACTGCTCAAGGCACACACATGGACACCACCCTTCCTTCCCAGAGCCTGTGGAGCTCACCAAAATGATGTTCCACGTGCCAGCAGGTCCTGCAGAGGCCTGTGGAGGGATGATAATGGCTGTAAGACTTGTCAAAGTCTAATTAGTTACTCACAGAAGAGAGATTTCAATTTTTTGGCCGAATCTTTTTTGTTTGGAAAGATCCCAAACCCCTGTTTCCTGGGAGCTTGCCTTTGCTGTTAAATCCACAAAGGGCTGCTCCATGGGATGACAGATTTTATTTTTAATTTTTTTTTTTCAATAATACTCTGCTTTACAACAGGATTTTTTTTTTTCAAGGTTAAATAAATGATAATTAGAGTTGAGTGTGTTCTAACCCAATGGGTTGTATGGGATGTTTCCTCACTGGCCTCCTTTCTGGCAGCACCAAGGGGAGTGAGTTCATATATCACTGCAGAAAGCTTACGAGTCCCCTCAAAGCATTATGAAAATTGCTGTGCACAGCTAATTTGTTTCTGAAAGACAAATTCTGTGCAAAAAGTAAGAAACAGGTGAACAGACGTGGTGCTGCTGTGGCAGCACAGATCTGTGCATCAGCTCCTGGGTACTTGGTGAGAGCATCAGGTGAGTGTCAGCCCACCCTGTGTCCTCCTGCCCTCCAGCCACAGATAAAGAAATTCAGACAGAGAAATGCACAAATACCCCTCTGCAAAATCCCCTGCTGTTGGGGCTTGTATTCAGATCCATTAGTCCCACCTGCTGGGGTTCCCTGTAACCCCAAGAGCAGTACTTTCCACCCCAACTCCTGTTGATGAGCCAGAGGCTCGCTGGTGAATGAGACCCCCCCCATTGCTGTGTGTGGGGTCAGCTCCTCTGGGAACCTGGGGCAAGCCTGCCCTGCAGGGTTCAGCTCAAAGTCCAGGTGGTCTGCCTTCACAAACTTTCAGCTGGAGGGAAAAATGGTTACAATGCAATAACATAGGGAGAAAGACCATGTCTCCTAATTCTGTTGTCACCTGTTAACATCTCATCCTCCACAAATTTCTTTAATCATTGGAGGGTATTTGCCAATATTTAAAAATGCTTTCCCTTCCTTCAGGAATTTTTATATTGGGTTTTATAGAAGGTTTATAATAGAGCAAATAACAGTTTGGATGAAATTCTGGGAATTCTTCTGTAGTGTGCTTCTGCATGATAATCATGATGAGATTGCTTCCCCACTGCTTGCTTAATGCAGCTGTCCAAGTTTTGTATTTACTGGGAATCCAATTTGTTTTAAGAAATTAACAAAACAAATACTTAAGTACTGTGCTGAACCTATCGTAAAGTTTTTATTCATTTTGGTGAGAAGGAATAAAGCATTATAGTGCTTATGGAACAGCATTTGAGGCCACATTTATGAAATTGAATCCCTACCAAAATAATTTGCTCATGTTAATACAGATGTCATATGGCATTGAAACAATTATTCTGTTGGTTTTGTCTCCAAATTGTGTTGAACTTCGCTGTGGTAGTGGGCAAATATCTGCTCAGAGAGACAGGCTGGCTGCTTAGCTAAAGCAGCAATGCCCTGATCTGCAGAGATGCTGATGGGACTGTGTGGTCCTCAGATCTAGTGACAATATTTATGGTCCTCAGAGGAAGGAGTGCCCTGGCACTCACAGACAGAGCTGCAAAGTCCTCCTGTCCCTCCTGTAGCCCAGCACATGAGATAATTCCTGTGCTCTTCAGGGCAGGCTCTGTTACTCCCTGTCATCTTGGTCACTGTGGCATCACTCCTCTGAATGTCCTTTGCTTAAAAACACTGTGGAAAAAACAGGTCTTTCTGGTGACAGGAGCACTGTGCAGCTCATACTGGGCTTTCCAGCTAGTTTGTCTCTCAGTGTGGCCTCTGGAAAACTTCCTGCAGCCCAGTGGTGACTGTAACTCCGGAGCAGGTCCTGGTGGCTTGCTGTGCTGGGAGTCACTGCAATCCCCCCTGTCAGCCCCAGGACCTGCTGCACCAGGGTCTGGCTCTGCTCTCTACCTTCCTCCTCTCAAAATTGTGCAGATTTGGGTCTCTTTGCTCATGTGCACTTGTAGAATCAGTTTCTCCCCAGAATAGACTGTCTTTTGCTACCAAATTGGGAGCTCTCTCAGCAGGATTACCAGAATGGTGAGCGACCCCTGTTTTTCCCAGATGTCTCCTGGCATTTTTAAAAACAGCATGTGCAATTGTGCTCCTAACAGTGTGGGTAAAGAGTATCTGAGAAGATAATTTGTTGTTATTATTGGGTTTTTTTTTTAAGTAGAAAATACTGGCTAATTGCAAAAAATCAGAGTTGAAAGGTAATACCTCATACCAACTTTTTTTTAGGGTAGAAAGAAGGTCCTGGATTTTTCAGACCTCCAAGCTGTTGGATGAGCTTGAACCCAACTCATACCCAGTAGGTTACATTTGTCTGTACATTTGGCAGCCCACGTTTTTTATTTCACTTTTAAAGTATTTTTTTTCCTGAAAAACCAACACCCTAGCTTTTAGATCTCAGTTAGTACATGTTCTAAAACCTTGTATACTTGCTTCCTACGGATATCTCTGTGCTTAATCCAGCAACCAGACCCATACATTGGACTTTGTTTTTATGAGGGTAAAGAATGAGCTGTGATGCAGCAATGAGCTGCAGGCCCTCCAGAAGAAGCCTTAAATTCTACCCAAATTTCTCCCCAACAGTAGCCAGTCTGTGGCTTCAGAATATGACCCCTGTGCCAGGGAAATTAGCAGGGCTTGTCCTTGGAGCCCTTATCACACCCCACAGCCAGGGCAGGCCTGGGAGAGGCTGTGGAAGAACACAGTGTTGGGCACTGGTTGTTTACATCTGTGCTGGCAACAGGTGACATTTTCTTATGGGAAGGAATAGGGCCAAAGGAAGGATGTGCCACTGTTTATTTGGCTTTGCCTTTTGGGGAGGAGGGGAGTCTGGAGGGATTTTTTCTTACTGCACAGGGCAGGGGAGCATGTCCTGGGCTGAGCCACTCCCTGGGCCTCCCCAGAAATGTAGCAGGGTTGCACTTCTGGCAGCAGAGGTTTTGTTGGTTAGTTTGTTTATTTTTTTTTTTTCTTTTCCCCTCTCAGAGATGTGAACGGCATTAGGCTTTCCAGCTGCTTGTTCTTCCACATCTAGAAAAACTTCACTGGGCAGTGAAGGGCAGAAAAAAGACGTTCTGGCAATGAGATATCTCCCTGGTTTCTCAAACCAGGACTTTAAAGCCTTTCTTAATCTGATGGCCGAGTGCCTGAATTAGAATAGGCAGATTTCAGACCATTTTGCTGCCTGTCCATTAATGACTCAGACTGAAACAGCAAAACACACTTTGGTTTAAAACTAATCCACGGTGCAACTCGCTCCAAACTGATTTGAGTCATGCATCTGTAACATTGCTGGGTCTACAAATACCTGTGATTTCAGGATCTAATCTGTTTGTGTGTTAATTTATCCCAAATTGCTTTCACAGCTACGTCAGCACTGGCAGTTTGCTCTCTCTCCTTGGAAGAACGTGCAGTACAAAAGTTTCCTCCCTGGGATGCTGACAGGGATGTGATCCCACCCTCCACAGAGCTGCCTAATAACTCTCTTGCTACGTTGTGTGTTGGGTACTAACAGCAGGAGGCATTATTTTAGAAGATTTAAATTAGCAGATTTTATTTACCACACTGGTATTCTCATGAGGCATCTCACTTCTATCTAAAAGGGTTTTAAATTATCAGCTTTTATTTATCACAATGGTACGTTCCTGATTTATCACACTTTCCTGTGTCTTATTTACTCAGACCAATATGGCATAAAAATAGCTGGGTGATACAGATAACTCAGGAACACCATGTGAATTTTCTGAAAACAGGGAGAAATTTCAAACAGTTGGAAATATCACAGAAACATTAACTGATGCAACTTTTGAGTCTACTTTTGATTGTACATGCTATTGAAAGCAATGAGGGCAAGAAGACCTAATTTAACAGCTTTGCCAGTGCTTACGAAAACAGGGTTTGAATTAAAGTCTGAAATTTAAGGCTACTGCAGCTGTCTTTAAGACTAAGGTAAAGCTATACCAGTTGCAAGACAAACTGATGGGAGCTTTTGGGCTTTGTGTAATTCAGGAGACTGATGTCTATTTTCAGATGTCATTTCAGTTAGATCCCTGCATAAAAAAAACATTTAAGAGTATATCTCATTTTGCTTTTTTCATCTCTGGAACTGCTTCGCTTTTTTTTCTACTTACAGAAACATCAAAAGGAATTCAGGCTCACTTGGTCATAGTCTGGACATCAGGTTTTTGTAGGAACAAAGAAAGATGTGGTGTGCCCTTCACACTTGCTCATATTAAAAATTTATTAGGGAAGTTTCAACATCTTTCAATTATTAGGCAGATTTTAAGGCTCTTGTAAGAGGTACAAGAGTAGCAAACGCCAGCTGATATTTTACAGAAATATTCCAAATAAAAATACCATTTGATTGCAAGGGGGAGCAGAATCTCCAGGAACATGTCTTCATTTTTGGTAGTTTAGTCCACAGTAACAAAAACCACATTGTACCAATCAGATATTTAATGAGCCTGTAACTCCATTTCTACCTTATCCCAAAGGTATAGCAAATAGTGCTGCTTTTTTAAAATATCAAGAAAACATCATTTGCTCTAAAATGTCCCTAAAAGCAGGTCTAAATTGCCAATAAAGGCTAGGTAATTGTATCAGCATGGATCAGAAAGCATTTCTCAGAACTGATGAAATAGTTTGCGGTATTGCAGAACCTGAATGATGCTCTCTGTACATTTCACTGGAAATATCAGACTGGTCTCAGTTTAATTTGCTCACTACTGTGTATTTTGGATTTTCAGGAAATATTTCTCACTAATGTCATTCTGTTTTTGCTTCAAATGTAATTTGTTTGGGGAAAGTCAGGCGATTTCTGCAATCAAGGGTTCACTTGGAAGAACTTTTTGCTTGATTCTCGATTATAGAATACTATTTTTCCAAGAAAATGGCGTGTTTTAAAATTCTCAAATCCTGTATTCTTTACTGTATTCAAGATTTTAGACATTTCAAATTTGAAAAATAATGATTTGCAAGATTGTTGCCCATCTTATCAGCTCTTTCTCAGTAGTTATACAATCATTTGACAACCAAACACACATACAGTATAAATATTTAAGAAAAAGTAAATTCCATTAAGCTGCAGTGTGATAGATGCAGTAGTAGGTACTTATCTTTGAAATATTAAACTCTAGACATTTATATCTGTACAAAAAAGAGTTTCCTGCCATTTGATGAGAATTATGTGCCTAGCACTAATAAAATATTAAACTCCAATTTAAAAGATAAGTATCTTACCCACTTTTTTCATAATAAAATATTTTACTGTGCATATGAGAGCTAATATGCATCAGAATTTCCATACAATACTGTATTTACAAACTTTTATGAAAGTTTTGTGTCTGCATTTATTAGTTGCTGTCTCTATTTTAGCACTTATTATTTCATATAATGACATTGTGTGCTTCAATAATGCATGATAGAAGGTATACAAACAGGCTTTATTTTTTGCAGTGGAGTTTTTTGTTACAGGCGATTGCTGCTAGTTAATTAAATGTAGATAGCCGCTGAAAATTGCATTATCCTTTTCTGTCCCTATTATATAAATTAATGTCAAATTGATGCAATGTTTCATGTTTAAAATAATAGATACATGTGTTAAAAATTATAGCCTGCAGTTTTCTTGTTTGACAATGCATTATTTTCAACTGGAAATGTCAGTTTCTAACCTTCTGTCCAGAATACTTTGCAAAGGACAGTAAGCATTAAGTGTTAGTTATCAAATATAGTGTCTTTTGAAACTTCAACAATACTATTTGTAGAGGAAAAGACATAGTATAGGGACTTTTTGTTTTGAAAATAATTGAATACAATTAAATGTTCAACAGATGGTTATCAATAAAAGGAGAAGTTCCTTTGAATGAAGAAAAGTCACCTTTTCTGGCAGATAGGTTTCAGTGTCACCTGCTCCATTTTCAGCAAGTGGCTCGTTTGCATTTTCTTTCCCAACTCTTTATATAAAAAGGTGAGAATTAAATTGTACTTTTTTTTTTTTTTTTTTAATCTCCAGTGTCATCCCATGGAGTCACCTGAAAGCTGTAAAAGCATAAATATCTTTGTCACTGTCCTGTCAAACATCACAATCTCACAGCTTTGCTTTACCGCCTTAATTGAGCGATCTCATATCAATGTCATTAAAAGAAGCTGTACAGTTAGGGTGCTTTTTCCTGTTCTCATAATTATCCTTTTTTACAATTTACAAAAATATTTCATTAGACTCTTTGTACTACAGCTTTTTGTATTGTGATCAATGTCAGTCGACAACTCTGCCTTTTTTTAATTACTGAACTGGGTGATTAGAGTTAATAAGCTATGAGATGTAAATACTGCCATTTCAAATAAACAAGAAAGCACTTAGAAACCAAAACAAAGCCTTTCACTGAACTCAGGCACAACATCCTCAGAGAGATATGTGGCACAAGTGATTCAGTATATTACTTGCTGTAAAGAAGGATGCACCTTGTTACTTCAAACAGCAAAATCCAGCAGCAGGTTTTCAGGGTCTTAGATATTCTTTTAAAAGGTGCAGCTTAAAAACTTCCATATTTTCAGATCACAAAGGTCTTTTATTTATATTTTCTACTTTCCAACCAAAGAGAAAGTCGTTCTCTCATAAAAATACTTTATAAAAACAGCTTTGGTTTTCACTTTTCTTCTGTAAAGGACACTCTCCCCACTCTCAGAGGCAGCAGTTTCCACAGAGCCATCCACTGCTGCTGTTCCAGAGCAGGAAACCTTTCTATGTGTGTGTAGTCTGTAACATTTAAGTTATGGTGTATATAAACTTGGGGTTTGGGTTGGAAGCTAAATAACACTGGGTTTTAGAACAGCAGGTACATGTTGGTATAACAAGGAAATTTCCTTCCACATTATGGATCCTTGTATTTCTTCCTGCAAATTCTGCAAATATAGATGGTAAGGTCCATGCATGTATGTCCTTGTGCATCACTAATAACTTTACTGGCTTGTTTTTAAATCAGTTACATATATTGAGTAAGATAGGTACATTTTTGTCATTTCTGATGAACTTTCCATTAATGCCTATTTTTACTCTTTTAAGCAAGTATCTATTAACACTGGAGTGTTTTGTAAACTCTTTAATAATAAAGAAAACCTGTTATGATCATAAAGCAGGGGAAATGCTGCTTAATTGTGGCCAGGATAAACTGCACTTAATATCTGTTGTCAACAAAGCAATTTGCCAGACGATATCTTTAAATCCTTTCCTTAAATTGGTTCTAGCACAAATTATCGTAGATGGTTACATTCGAGAGCCCATTCCAAAGAACTGCCTTTAAAAAAAAAAAAAAAAAAAAGAAAAAAAGATGAAAAGCCCCCCCAACAATTAGCTAAGTCGGTGTTAGCAGGATGAGGATTTATTTCTGTTTTTGCAGCGATGTCTCTGTGCTCACTTTGGCGAGTCTGCAGCAGCACAATATCCTGAGAGCAGCGTGTGCTGCTGCCGCGTGATTCCATTAGCGCGGCTGCCCAACGCTCTACAAGGTTACGTGGCTGCTGCCCCAGGCACTGCTGCTGTGCACTGGGACAAGGACCTGCTCCTTCCCCACGGCCTCTGGATGGGCTGCAGGGCCCCCAGGAGCTGGGGTCACCCCCAGTGCTGCCCCACGGGGCACCCCGGCTTTCGCGGGTCCCTCTGCGGACTGCGGCTCCCGATCTAGGGGCTGCAGCTTGGCTCTTGCAGCTGGGGATTTTTCATCTCTACCTTTAAATCTTTTTGCAGTGGGATTTCCAGTCAAACGTGTTTCAGCACACTTTCCCTGAGAAGGCAGATTTACATATGCATTAGGTTCATTTTATCGGAGTACACACACAGCAATGACACATCTCATTGACAATGTGCTGTCTGATGGATAACTCCATACAAAACACATATTTGAAAGGAAAATTGGAGGAGGAATAGGATTAAGAGTCTGTACATAAGTGACATCATGTTTTGTGAAGATGAACTGCAGGAATGTCTTGCCCTACTTCACAGTTTTGGATTATTCAAAGATTCAACAAGTGTTTTGCAAGTGTAAAAAAAACTTGCTGTACACCATCATCAGGCAGAAACTGCTGGGACCAAGCCTGTCCATACCTGAAATCACTATATGCTTTATTTAATAATGAAAATACTAAACAGGCTCCTACAAACTTTGATTTTCAGTGCCTCATTGCCACATGGGACTAATTCCTTGTCCGGGCAATGCGGCATTGTGGCTTTTTCTCTCAAAAGTGAGCCACAGTGCTTAAATATTGTGGTTTAATCGTGTCCTGGGTCATGGGTAACAACAGCCCTGCACTTCTAGCTGGGTGGCTGCTGTTGTCCTCTCCTGCCAGGATGGTGTTGGGCACTTTGCTTGGCTGGAGGGAAGTGGATTGGGAGCTGGCACAGCTTTGGTGGCAGTTGCCACTTGTCAGCTTTATGGGGCGTCAGTGACCAAGAGTTGTGGAAGATTTTAGATGCCAGAGTGTGTGTTCTAACATTCCTTTGGGCAGAATGTCCATATACTGCCAGCCGTCCTTCTTACTGCACTGCACAGGCTTCTTCCTACTTTCTGTCTTTTCTCCCTTTCTGTTTCTTGATTGCAAGGATTTTTAATAATTGAACATATATGCAACTCTCACTCAAGGTAAAAAAATTCTTCTATATATCCATGGAAGAAATAGAATATTTAATTACAAAGAAAAAAACATAAATAAAATGCAGTGGTGTTTCTAGGGGAAGATGCATTGCTTCTGGGATTTATCACCATCACCAAGGATGAATGAGACAGCAACACCTCCAAAGCCCAGAGCTGTACCCCTGAACATTCATGGCATCAGTCTCAGCAATCTTTTCAGGCTTTTCTTGGACTGGTCACCCAGGATGTTCTCTTGTTTATTTTTCTGCTGAAGGAAGATGTTATCCAACATGTGCCAAACCTAGAAAATAAAGATGTCTGAATAATTTCATGTAGACCCTGATCTCTGCTTTGTGGTAATGGTGTTTTCTGTGGAGATGACTTTGGTGACACTCAGGTCTGTGACTGCACCCTCTGCACGTGACCTGAGACCCACCTCTGCTGCTGGTTCCTGCTGGTCATAAGTGAAAGCTTGCACAGAAGTGCACTCCAGTACAATTTTACCTTGGGAGTGAAAAATGCTTGGATTCCATCTTGGCTTGTTCATTTATGTCTCAGTGAGCTAGTACATATCTTTGAATTCCTACCTCAGGTTTCCCCTCTATAAAATGGCACAATAATACTGTCTCAGTGCCTTTCAAGGAGAGTCTTCTAAGGATCTGTTAATAAATGTCAGTGATGCACTTTAGAGATCCTCTAAGGAGTATCCTGTAGAAGTATACTATGAATTATTGACTCACTCTTTCTGACCCACTCTCTAGCACACATTCACACTGCTCAAATCCCTTAGAAATAAGGTGCTGGCACCATAGCTTTAAATTACACTGGTTTATGCAAAAGTAAGAACTTAGGCACCCAGCTACCTATATATACCCTAACTCTAACCCTGTCTTTGATGGGAAAGTTGGCTAGTTGTGTACAAGTAGGCAGATTTTTTTCAATTATAAACAAAACTTTTACAGAAATAGGAACCTCCACCCACCCCAAAAGAAAACAAAATCAATGTCTAAAATGAGGCTGAAGTATTGGCTGTGTTTTAAAATGTATCTAATTCTCAGATGCTGCGCAAAGCCCCATCCGCCCACTAGGGATCCAGGGGATTTCCAGGACTAGGGAGGACCACAGGAGAAAAATGCTCCAACTTCATCCTGTGGGGAGGTGGGGGAGAGGAAACATAGATGGTAGATATTGTTCATGTGATTCAATTCATCCTGGTGAGCACTACAGTCCAATTTGGTGCCAGGAGCACCTAAAAAATGACATAGCTCTGCTCAGGGTTTCCAGCTTGGGGGGCTGTGCAATAGCACAGCAGATACCTCAGTCTGGCTTCAGGGTGGGGCTCAGCATTTTCCTCAGCCCATCTCCAAAGATGAGCTCTAATTTCAGTTTTCTAATTAATGATTGGTTGAGGATGTTTAGCACCTCTCCAGATAAGCTGGGTAAGAACCTATATGTAGGTTTACGTGAACAACAGAGCAAAATTTTCACTGGAATCTTTTTTTATATGCTCGTGTGTGAAAAAAGGAGAATCCGCTATACTAAAATATTGTTAAATTCTTCTTGGCTGTGCTGGATTGTTCACATAAGGAAAGGTAACAAACATATCCAGAAATTTTTTTACTGTTTCACTCATTGTGTTTTCCAGCTATGTCATTTCAGTGTCTTCATTTAGCATTTCCTCCAGACATTTTAAAAACAGATAATGCTGTTTTATTTCACTAGACTTTGTTCTGACTTTTCCTTCTATTTTTTAAATTTATTTTTTTTAATTTGCTTCTAATCTAAAAGAAAAAAAAATTGTTTGAAATAAATACAGCTCCTTTATCCTCTAAGGATTACTTTTCTTCTCTTCCAGTTTACAACAAGTTGAGGGAAAAAAGATGATCCTCATTCAACTGAAGTTTATTTCGTTGTTCTAGGCCTGTTGTGGAGTAAGAAACCTCATCTACAAGCATGGTTGTGTACAGACCTCCCTGTGATCTTGCCTGGATCCAACCACTCCCGTGAAAGTGAGGGAATAGGGAAGAGAGGAAGAGGGGATGGAGTGGTAGGAGAGATCCCTGAAGAGGTCAGCCAGCAGCAAGGGCTGTCCTCCCAGGATTTGGGGATGGGAAGGGAAAGGCTGATGGTGAGACCACAAAACCTGGGCTGCTGTAACCAGCACTAGCATTCACTGACACCTGTACTTTTGTGCTAAATTTTGGAGGAGGAGAAAAAGAAATTATCTCCGTGCCTCTCAGCCTTGATTTAAAAGTGGTGTTACTATCTTCATTTGGTGTGCATGTTCAAGAGCCTGTACACGACTCCAGCCAGGTCTCTGTGCAGCTTGAGGCACTGCTCCAGGGAGAGCTCCCTCCTCGCTGCTGTGCCTGGAAAACAGAGGTGGTTCCTGGAAGGAATCACAATCTCATCAGCTAAAGGGTGGATATTTAGTTTGTGCTTGTTTGAGATACTTGCACGTGACAGGTTGGCCTTGCTGGCCTGGCTGGTGTGGGAAATCAGCTCAGCATTTATGGGTGCTCCTGCCTTGGAGAAGATGTCAAAATGATTGCAGACCATTAAAGACAGTCTAATATACCTTGAGGTTAACTTGCACACTGGTGGTGAGTATCAGGATTTCCATAATTTTTTGGCAAGCATCCTTTCTATTTATGTAGCCAACTATTGATATTCATAGCATAAAAACTGGTTATTCAGCTAAAATCCCTGTGCAATCAATCAGTGATACAGTCTATCAAGTGTCTCAGTCAGCCTGTAGTCATTACTATGTTGGGATTTTTTTTTTCATTTGGAGACATTTGGAATGACTCAATTTCTCTGATCTTGTAGCATCCCTGTGTCTTTACAGGGGAATTTGTAATTGTTGAATTATTCTTGGCCATCCTTCATTCGGAATTTATGTTGTAATTTCAGCAAAAGCCAGACCTTGTACGGCAGTTTTCATCTTTTTCAAGGCTGCTTCTATTTCTTGAAATGCTGGAGGGTTTCCAATTATTCCTTCTGGTCGCTTTGGATGTGAATTGTAACAGATCATCCCAGAGTCGTGGTTCAACATTGTTAAGCTTATCAATATAAATATAATGTTAAACCCTTTTTAGATAATTGGGGGCTAGGTGTGAAAATGTGACCAATTTATGCATAAATTGGTCCTACACTTCTCTTTTTTCCCTTATCAGAAAGAATCTCATCATGAGCAGGTTTCAGACTGTTCCTTGTCAGGGCTTCTTCTATACCTGTTAACGGTTGATTAGGTTGTTATATCACATTTCAATACCTGCTTAACCTGATGCCAGTCAACTATGCAAACAAAATTCATTAAGGCAAACAGAAGTCTCTGAGCTGGAATTGTAAGGCAAAAAAAAAAAAAAGAAAAAAAAAAAAGGGTTGATATATCAGCTTTTACTCTATGAAACAATGAAGCCTTGTAAATCCATACATTGGGAAAGCATAAGTAAAACTGAAAATGAGGAATGAGATAACACAGGAGTCTTTATATCTATATCCACCCTTTGATGCCTGCTGGTGTGAGTCTCTCTGCCAGGCACATGGATGTGCTGGAGGGCAGTTTCAGGGGGCAGCTGAATATGTGTCCTTACTGGTTTAGGTCCTGGTTCCAGTTGCTCTTTGCCAAAGTGCATCTTGCAGGAGTTTGTCTTTTTCACCATGCTTATTATATTCATAGGAGGCTCGTTTGTAGCTTATCATTATGATGAAGTGAAGTTTAAAATTACATGGGGACCCTGCTTAAGGACCATCACGCAGGTCCAGGGAGAGGACTTATCCAGCCTGCTCACACCCAGCTCAGCCCAGGAGCTCCATTATTCATGCTGACCAAAGCAGCTCCTCAGGACAACGTGCAGGGGCAGCATGGCTTGGTCAGGGACACAAAATGCACCAGAGGAAACGTTCAGAGAGGGATTTACCTTCAGAGAGGGTAAATTATTCTTTCAGAAATATTATGGATAAGAGAGTTGAAGCCAGAGAAGTTTTGCAATCAAACACGTTGTTTCTGGATTTGTTTAGTGAGTGTACACTTAGAACAAGCCAAGTGCATTGGCAAACTCTTCATGCTCATCCAGTGCGTGCTTGAGACGTGTGAATGCCTGTAAAAGAAAAAATGTGCTTTATTTTGTTAATGTCTAGTAATTTGATTTAATATATAAAAAGAATAGTCATCTTGGTATTAACTATAACAAATGGAAACTGAATTGTGAAAGAGAGGATGTCCCTGCTTACTAAATATGCATGAAAAGACTAGAATTGCTACCTCTTACAACAGAATCATGACAGTAATTTGTCCCTTGTTGGAATACATCAATTTTACCCTCTCCCTTTCTACCTTTGGAGAAGAGGGAACAGAAATTAAATGTGTCTTGATTCTAAAACATCTATAGAAAAATATCAAATAAGCCATATTCTCAAACAGTTCCTGTTCTTTCAGATTTTTTCTCTTAAAAGCTTAGTATGTTTTAATGAATTGTGCTGAAGGGCATCATTACCTGCTCTCTAATACTAGTCCTTTTGGGTCAAGAAAGAGGATTATTCAGAAATATGATTTCTACCAAGTATGCTTTGGTGGTTACAGTAAAATTCAAAAGCACTAAGTTTGTTTGCATAGCTTGATTTGTATAAATGATCCCATGCCTAAGCAATTTCAGCATCACCATTGTGCATGTTGCATCCATGCCTGAGCCCAGGGGCACAGTTTCAAAGTCAGGATTTCATACTGGGCTGGATATTTGGCCCACACAGTTTAAGAAAACAGAAAATCTGGTGATATGCATTTAATAGCAATATAAAAATAAAACCCAATAAAAATAATGAGAATTATATTTCTATTGGGAGAACATTAAAGTCATAATGGTACAAATGGGCTTTGGATAATTGATAATACTGATGCAGAAAATTATTTTCAGTTCCCCCTCCTTTGCAGTAAAATACAGCTGCATTTAAAGAGAAGAAAAAATAACTTTCTTTCCTTTTCTGTTGGCAAACAACAACGGTGCTTTGACCAGCATTGCTCAGTAGAGCTCAGAGCCACATTGACAATGAACATGTGAGTTTGCTGTGCTGGCATCCAGAGCAGCAGCAAGTCCCAGCCTGGGACTCCTGGAATGGTGGAAGGATGTCACCCCTTGGCTACAGCCTTGCTGATCACTGCAAACCCGAGTAAAGGTTAATCATTCTTAATCTGTGGTTTCACTGAACCAGGGTCTTCCTGCTGCTGCTGCTGCTGCTGCACCCCTGCTGCAGCTGTGGAGAGGGAGGCAGCTCTCTATGCTGATTTGCATCCAGCCTTACTGCAGTTATTTTCCTCTGGAAACACATGGCCTGGAACCTGGGAGAGGAGGAAGAGGAGGGTGTCCTGTTTCTCTCCAGGAGAAGGTAACGGGGCTTTGCCTGCCTGGGGCTGGGCAGCAACTTGTAGGTGCTCTGCAGGAGAGAGGTGTAAAGGATGTTCTTGTCCTCTGTGCTGTTTGAAGTCTCTGATATTGCTCCACTGTTTGCTGAGCTTATCAGCCTGTCTACATTCAGTCACCACCCCAAAATCAGGAGGATTTGCCATTCATGCCATCCTGAGGCATCTTTAGTGACAAGGCAAAAAGCTTCTACGTGGGCTCATGGATGGTGGGGTAGATGTCCCAGATTGCGTCCCAGTTAGAGCCATGTGAGACCCTTCCCATTATTGGGTTTTATTCCCATTACACAGCTTCCCCATGGTCTGTCTGGCTTCATCTTAAAGCATAAAAATGCAAATTTGACTAAATTTGTGAAAGAAGATTTGGAGTCTATGGAAAGGGAACATTTTTACACTGTCAGAGTAAGTTAGACTGAAGTGGGCAAGCGCTTCCACAGCCATGGAGTGATGGAAAACAAGAGCAGGTGGCAGAAGTGCCAAAGCAAAATATATTCTATCAACAAAATGATCAAGACAGAGATTTCATCCAGGCCAGCTGGACTGGACAGCCAGTCAGTCTGTAAGGGACAATGCTCTTCTGTTCAAGAGCCCACCAGACTGATTTAATGCAGTGGATTTTCACATGAAGGCTCTTAAGATTCTGTTTTCTCCAGCAAATGAAAGGGAAGAAATAAGTCAGAATAGCTAAAAGTTAAAACAGACTTGGAATAAAAAAAAAAATTAAAATCTGTGTTTATTTCTAGTACTGGGACAGAAATCTTGTAATTTCTTTTAACACTTGTTTAGTATTTCTGTGCTTTAGAATCCTCAACTTACAAAAGAGATACCTCTATTTAGTTGCCTGGATTGCTGTATGAATTATTGCACTGAAACTTAGATAATGTAATATTTATAAAGTATTTTCAGATCATTGAGTAGTAGACAATTTGGAAACCTTTTCTATTGTACTGAATCTTAACTAAATCTCTAGTTTTTGTCAAAAGATGTCTTTTCACCTTTTAAACAGGGAAGCGTTTGTAGGTTTGTTTTTATAAATCAGTCTATGTGAGGTTGATTTTATAATTGAACAAGTTAAAGAAAAGCTTGGAAATGTTACTAAGCCACAGCTATTAACCTATAAAACATGATAACCCGTGGTGTCCCTGGAAGTGTCACTGTCATAGAGACCAGAGACATTTTGCTGGGGTTTTTTTGTTGATACTGACAATATAGATTGGTGTAGGTTAAATCCTATTTTTTTAGCTATAATATTCCTATTGTGCTAATAATTTCAGCCGTTCTCTGACGAATTTACATGGTAATTAAAAGTTACAGGAGTGGCCAAGCTTACATCTTGAAAACTCCTCAGTGTGCTAGGGCCCATTCCTGGGGTTTAGCTGGTATTTGTAAAGGAATACCAGTAGATAAGGTGCAGTGCCTGTGGTTTTCAGATGCACATCCTTTTAGAGCAAGCTTCCCACTGGTCATACTGTAGGAAGGTGGGGGCTTCTTTGCAATGTCCTGCTGTCACCTCTGTTATTGCTGCAAATATTCCTTGTATGGCTGGAACTGAAAAACATACAATGTGAAAATAGCTGTACACACTTGGTGGCTCTTCGCCCTGCAGTGCATGTGAGGTAATGGTTCAAACAAGCAGTGAGGGATAAAACTCAGAGAGAAAAAACAGAGAGAAGATCAGGTACCTTCTGCAAACATCCTGCTGTTTGCTGGTCATGGAAGGCAAGGTCTGGCTTCCCCTTACAGCTCCTGGTGGAGCTGCCTAAGGGTGACATAGTGCTGCTGGAATTGCCATGAATGCCTTCCCAGGAAATGTGGCCTGAGCTGTGCAGGGCAGGGGCACTCTGGAAGGGGAGCACTGTGACCCACCAGGTCTCTGCTGTGCCCAGCACCACTGCTGCAGGCTCTGGTGCCAAGTTATGGACTCACAACTGATGGCAAGTGTGGGCTGACAGATAAAGCATGGAATTTAGCACAAGGAGAAATCTATGCTTGAATCTTATTGCAGTGTGTTATCTGACTCCTCTGACTGCAGCATGTGACTGAATTAAAGTGAATGATGAAATTATGTACAGTCATTTTCATAAGCAGAAGTCAGTTACAAAGTGCTTCCAGATGTATGTTTAATGCATTTCTGTTTTATTATGGTGTCTATTTGATGTACGTGGTACTGACTAAATGGTTAAAAACACTGCAGTGTGTACAGAAGTATATTGTACTCAATTTTTTCCCAAAGTGTCAGTGTTGATAACTAAAAACTGAAATACTGCAATCTAATCAACAGTGCTTTTATGGGCCTATGAGCATAGGCTTTTAACATTTGGGTAACTCTACTGTTGGTAGACATAAAAATAAATGGCCCTAAAATTATTTTAGGATTGTAGGTTTAATATAGGGAACTAGATAAAGCTACAAAAAATAAATCAGAGTAGAATTATTTCTGGCATCACATCTGCCAGGCCCATCAAGGAACAGATATTTTACATGCCTGTTTCCTGGGGTTCAGGAACCAGCACTGTGCTCAGCTGGATTGATCAGGTGGACTCACAGAATTTATTTCCTTGGCTCTCTCTTTTCTGATAGTCCTACAGCCGTAGCGTTCTGGTTTCAGATCCTATCAGGTGTCACAAACCACACCACAACCAGAGTGGTCAGTGTTACACCTGTGAAGTCCAAGTGCAGCAAATATTGTTAGTGAATGAGTTGGTATCACTTCTCCTGGAGTTTGTAATGGGCAGAAGCTCCATCCCCCTGGTATCAGACACTGTGTGCTGAAGGCTGACACACAGAACTGGCATTTGGACTCGTAGAGACACATGCCCAGCTTTAGAAAGGAAGATGGTTAATCTGAAAACCTTAGCTTCATCTGAATGTCAGGTTTGTTTCAGTTATTTTCTTTTTCCCCATACCTAATATTTCTCCATGTACTGTGCTAAAGTTAGTTACATAGTCATAGGGTGAATATTCTCTGTTCAATGCTGTGACATTGAGTCATGCTGAAAGTTCCTTGGCTGGGTGTCACAGTCCTCTGGAGTGACAGCAGAGGATTCTGTGTTTGTCAGAGCAGCCACACTGGTGATGTACAGAGAGTCAGGCCCACTGGCTGACCATGGCCCAGGCAATGCACTCACCCCACACAGAACTGCACAAGCAGGGAGTACTAAATTGGGCATCAGCATAACTTATTCCTGGAGCATGTGATCATTACATTTCTTATCATTCTGTGGGACACAGAATTTGCATATTGTTCATCTTTTGTTTTCTTCTCTAGCCATCTTTGTTTTTTTTTTTTTTCTTCTGGTTCCTTTTTAATCTTTTTCTCTTCTACATATCCCTCAGGGAGCAAATTTTGATTTCTCTCAGGAGAACCAACTTTTCACTTCTCCTTCTTATCTGCTAAGATTATTAGCAATTAAATAGGTAGTGTTAACACGTACAGAGTGATAATTGACCCAAATTAGATGAAAGAGGCTACAGCAAGGGTGACAAGTTCAGTTTCTCACAGGTGGTGTTCTAAATATTTGGTTTTGCAGGCAAAAAACCCTGTAAATAACCATTTATAGCAAAAGCAATATATAGTTGTTTCTGTGTCACAGGGATGAGGACTTAGACCTTTTAAAATAAAAATTCAATTCCTATAGAGTCTGAAATGTGAAGATATTGGATGGGCTTAATTTGGTCCAATGGCATAACACTTTAGATCATTGCCATATATATATATTAGTGTATATTTAAAATGCATCTGTTTTAATTTACTCATGTAAATAATAATTTCTGAGTTTAGGTATGGTCACCATGAAAAAGAAAGTCAGGATATTTACTTTGAAGTAACAACACCTGGAGTGATTGGGGCCTAATTAGTCAATTTGTAAAAAGACCCCAATGCAGCAATGCTGTGTGAAGCCATAGGCAGCAGAATGTTTGAGGAGCACACACAGTGGTGGGCACAATAATCCTGTTTCTCACAGGAACAAGAAGTCACCCAATTCTCATAATTAATTTTCTTTTTCTTTTTTTTTTTTTTTTTTTTTTTTTTTTCCAGAGGAGCTCACAAGTTCCATGTCTGTTAATTTGCTTGGGAAATTTAATTCATTTTTTGCCAGGACGTTATCCTTGGTACATTTGCTTCTCCTCTGCTGTACAAATTACTGGATATATTCCATTGCATCTTTTTGTCCCTGACTTTTGAGGATGGGAAGGAGGGAAGCTGGAGGTAATCATTCCCTTTGATAACTCAGAGCTGGAGATGGGACACCAGAGCGATGGACCGAACCTCTGAGCTGGGAAGTAGAATCTGCTTTCTGTGAGCCTTGCTTGGTCCCTAAAACCCCCAAAGCTGATGGGGGAGGTGGGAAACTCTGTCCCAGGGGAGACCATCTGGGTCTGGTTTGTTGTCCCTCCATGGTGCAGAAAGGCTGCAGGAGCTCCTGGGTGAGTTGGATCAGGACAGATGAGGAGCTTGGCCTGGGAGATTTGTGCTCCTAAACCTCTCTGCCTTCCCAGAGGCTTTTCTTCCTTACCTGAGAGGGTCAAAACCTACCTGCCCTGAATGCAGTGGACTACCAGGACGAGCAAAGGGAATCAATACACAGTGCAGTATGAATTTAATGTATGTAAGCCACACTGCATTTTTAATCAGCTATATATTTATTGTAGAGAAGAGTAACAAATTACAGTACCACTAGCACACAAAAGCTTATGGCATTCCATTATTCTTAATTAATAGGTAAGTGCAAGCCTTTTTTATTTATACTGGAGGAGATCTTGTTGCTAATTTGGTTGCAAATGTATCTGTAAAAAGGAAAAAAATGTATGTCTATTTATTTTACTATTTTAATAATAGAGCACTCATTCTTTCCTTTTAGTTTTTTTGATCGTTCCGTGGTTTGCAATCAAATATTAGCATGTTGATTTTGCATATATTTCAAAGACATTCACTCTTTTTTTGTAAGGAAAACTTGTTTGTAACAAACAAACTAATAAAACGCCTCCGGAATCTAAAATGAACACTGGAAATGACACAGGTTCCCTGGGTTCTTTTACGGGAATCTGGTCAAACAATCTGCCACTGGAATTATCAATCAGTAGATCATTATCAGAAAAGCCTAAGTGCAGGTGACATATTTTGCTGATCCATTCACTGGTTTGCTTTTCCTTCCATGTAGGTAAGAGCACAGAGATCTCAACAAAACCTATGATCCTACATTAGGAGCTTCGTTGTTAATTCTGGGGAGGTGAAACCAACTGTGTCAAGTAATTTTTATCCTTTAACAGAATTTAACTATTCCATAATTAGTAATTAGAGCCTTTGCATACTTTCTGTATTAAGATCAAAAGCTCTTGGGAAAATTCAGAGTCTTAAAATATAGAAATTTATATTTAAAATATTCAAGCTTCATAAACAGAAAGAGCCATTCCTATTGGTATCAGTTGGAATTGGGGGAAGATGACTTCTAATATTAACCTGCTCTACTAAATGTGATATGATTTGGAAGATGATCTTTAAGATTTTATTTAAAAAGGAAAAGGAATAAATATGAAATGTTTAAGATATTAAATAACAAATAAATAGAAATATCTTAATATTGAATTTTAGTTTGATTTGTTACGGGTAGTTTGGCAGATTTTGATGAATACCATGAGAATGTTCTGCTAATCATGTTGAGATCTGATGTTCTATCAGAAGGGCAGGAGATACGTGACCTGAAGGTAAGCAGTGGAATCATTTCAGTTCTCAGAGCAACAAAATAAGAAGTTTTCTTCAGAGGAAGTTTTGTATACAGTTTTTCTGAATCTCTTTTAAAATGGGTGTGCAAGTGGGAGGTGAATGACTAAGGTTGACTCAGGGGCCAGAATTTATGCTCATTATGTGTCTTGGAAATTGTTTTTTAATACCAATGACCACAACTTAGATTTAGATCTTGAAATTCTTAGAATCGCCAACTTTGAAACATTTGGATTTTTATGCACTGATCTATAATGATTTTCTGTAGGATGCTGTTGCTGGAGTCCTCTGTTGTGATAGGTACCTGAAACTGCCCATTTTCTTCTGATCATTCTCAAAATCTGATGTGTTGGTTTTTTTCAGGCTGTCTTTCTAGGCTGCTGCTTTTGAACTGAAGTTCATTTTTTGAAAGGAAGAACGTACTGATGCTCAGAGAAGGTAATTTTTTTAGTGGGTAAATGGGGGACACTCTCTAATTTCAAAAGCAATCTTTATACATGCTAATCTGCCTCTCCTCCTCTGTGAGAAATGGACTTGAGATTGCAGTCCCAACAGGGCGAAGCATCACTGTTTGGTAAGAGAGGCCTGTCAAGCCATTTTCATCTGTGTGGTAATGGTGAAACTTTGCTTAAAGTAACATCGCATACAGCAAAAAATATAAGCAGCCCTCTCCTGCTGAGCTTTCCAGGACTTACTGCTTGCAGTAAATGTTCAAAAACACTGCAGAACTTGATCAAGAACCGATAATTGAAAAGATGACACGACCTAATTTGAGAAGGGTTATATCTTCACGTGCCCCTCACTTGTGTAGTTCAAAATAGTACACATCTTGTCCCTTTAACTTCAGGTGTATGTGTCTTGTCTGGTTCTTGGAAGTGACTGTGTACAGGCAGAGCATAATTGGCAGCCTGTGACATCCCTGTCTGCAAGTGTCTCTCTAAATGCAGCGTATTTCAGCCTTTATCTAGTGATGGCTGTTACCTGAGAGAAGCCCAGGGCCATCTCAAAGGGCTTGTAGCGGCTAATTGTGCCTGTTAGGACTAGCAATTAGCTGGGGATCTCTCCACCAGGCAGCTCCGACACCCACTGGCTTTCAGCTCCTCTCACGTCCTTTCAGTTAACTAGCTGTGCCAGGCTCAGGAGACAGGGACAGGGAGGCAGTGTGCTGGGAGAGGGAGAGACAGCAGGGATGTGCAGGACTGCAGGAAAAACCAGCCATGGGGTTATAATGATGCACTGCAATCCGACCTGGTTACTGCGGGAACAGAGCGGCCAGTGCCTCCTTTGCAGGGATGGGGAGCCAGGCCACTTGCACAGGCAGCACTTCAGCTTTAAGAAAATAATGAAATCTAATTACGTATAGGTCATAAAAGGGATCACATACATATGGTGGTTACTGGTTACCATGGTGCAAACAATGGTTTCAATGGAAACATGAAGTAGAACGTCGGAGAATTAAGATAATAAATCAGTTTCATTGAATAATAAAGCTTTGCACTTACCCATTAATTAAGGATAATCGTATGCCATAAGCTTTTGTGTGCTAGAAGTAATGTGTTACTCTTTACCATAAATATATAGATGATTAAAAATTCAATACACCTTACAGGTAGCAAATTCATACCATGCTCCATATATGTTACGAATGAAAGATGAAAGCGTTCTTTTTACGCTTATTATTTTTTGGATTGGGATAGAGTGTTTCAATTACCCACCAGAATCTGAGGTTTTCATAGTGATTGGAAGACTTGAGAAAACCTAGTTCTTGAAATTTTGTGGAAATCTTTAAACCCTGATGACATAATTCAAAGATATCTACAAATGTTCCAAAAATAGGCTGGGCTTGTCTGCCACATCTGGTTTCCAACAGCGAATTGAGGCGTACCACACAATGCAGCACGCTGTAACACAATACAGCCTGATCTTGTATTGACCCTTCCACTTGATACATCTTTAGGTGCTTTATAATCCCTAACAAATGTACCTTAAAATCCTATTGAACTGTGTAGGCAATTGAGAACAAATGTCTTCACACCAGAAATAGCATCTGATTCTCGGACCAAACGAGAGCCCATGCCAGATCCACGGGGTGTGCAGACTAAAGGACATGAAGGCTTCTGCCTACTCCTGTGAATCAAGGGCAGAGAAAATCTTGGGAGCCAGCACAGAGCACCAGACAACTGAGGTTTATTCCCTTTCTCAAATGAACAGAAATGAAACATACAAAACACTTTTAAAATGACATTGATAAATTCCTAACCATCTCAGGATATTTTTTCCCTTTATCTCTAAAGTGGCATTTGCCAGAAAAATTTTCAGACAGAAAAGATAGTCTCAGGCTGAAGCTGTGGTAGACACAGGCAGTGTGAACCCCAAATCCTGTTCTCTGGCTCTTGCCCAGTGCTCTGTGGAGTAGCCCAGCTCCTTGGCACAGAAATAAATGCTCAGTAGTGTGCATGGAACTTTTTTTCTTAATTTTAGAAAGGAAACTATGGAGATCTTGGCCTTTTTTTTCTTTCTGTCAATGTAGAAAGTTATGTATTTGCCTTTGATTCTCTCCCTGTCTCTCTAAAATTATGCCTCAAAAATCTCTCAGTGAATCTGTTAGGATGACAATTATGCACTTTTAAAAATTGTATTTTAGGGAAATACTGAATAAACAGAGGCCTTCAATACATCAATAATCAAACCAGCTCAGCCTCCCTCCTGTAAAATGCAGAAAGCCCATTTTCTCACTGGCACTTCAGCTCTGAGATCCCAGTTTGAGTCCAACCTGAACAAAAAGGAAAAATTAATCAAGTGATTCGGGTTCAGCTCCTCTTGCAGAAAACCATCATACCTAACTGAGTAGAATTTTGGCTATTCACTTTAAGAATGTCTGCTTATGTCTGTAAATGTCTGTTTACATGCAGCTTGAATTTTTTGTAGACCTGACAGAGGGAATTCCTATATACTGCAGACTGATCATACGGTGAGGCTGTGTGAGAGGAGCTTGTGCTGCTAACAACACACTGAACCCTGGCAGAAGGCAGGGAAAGAACAATCCTTTAATGCTTATCAATACATGAGTGGATATTTTGCAGAGTATTAACCCGAATTGCAGAGATGTATGCTGGAGTGTGTAAAACATGCCATGCAAAGAGGGGGTGAAAGCCTTTTGTCTACTCTCAAAAGAGAGCTGGGGGGAAAAAAAAAATATGAGAAACAAATCCAAATCCTTCCAAACTGAACTTAAGTGTTAAACATGACCTTTGGATTTAAGAACCATGAATTTTCACAGGAAGTTGAAAACACACTGGATGGGGGAACTAAAGAACAGCAGGAACAGATGCCATTATTTGGCACACAGTGGGGAGAGCAGCACAGAAAAGGCAGTCTCTGCAGAAGACATTTGCCTTTAACTCTCTTTGTTTTCTCTTGGGGAGATAAGAGTAGGCACTGTGTGAGATTTTCTCCTTACATCAAAAGGCTTGGGGCAGGGTGGAAGGACAAGTTTAAAAATATTTTAAGAACCTGGCCATAAAAATTTTCAGTTATCTGTTTTACAGCACAAGAGGGTTTGTGAGCAAAGAGAGGCTAGGAGGGATCTCCTTAGATTAACTGCAACAGCCACTTGCTAGCAGGGAAGGAAAGACCTGGGAAAGGGAAGAAATAGTGTGCAGTTTTTGTTAAATAGAGTTATATTCATGAGGAATGTGCATATGAAACTCACTGCACCGCCAGCTTACAGGGCAGAGGGATGAGCCTGGCTCCTGCAGGGTGAGCTCACCCTGTCCATGCTGCTGGGGCTGTGAGACACAGGCAAATGACTTTTTCTCACCCACCCAGGGGACAGTCTCAAACACACACAGAAAAGTCACCCACTGTAGTTCTGCTTGGTTTCTGCATTGTTAGGAGCATGAGACAAAACCAAAAACCACCTCTTGCACTTTCCTGTGGCTGTTGCATCCTTTAAATCCAGCTTGGGCCAAGGGAATGGAGCAGGCACATTGCACCACCGGTGAATCTAAAGAAGGTTTGTTGCTTGATGTTTGTTTCTGATTCAGAGCTAGGAGAGAATTGTGGAACTGGCACCAAATGTAATAAATGGTAGAGGCTGGGTACCCAAGATGGGTACAGCAACTACTCAAATAAATTATTCAGAGAAAGGACATGATATTTTGTAAAATTTGGTCCACTTATATGTAAGAGGTTGAATACTTGTGCCAGGGGCCTGATGACCTTTCCTGTAGCAGTCTCTGCTCAGAGACAGTGGGATCAAAGAATTCCTAATTAGTGGTATCTCTTTGGGAGGGAGGAGAGAAAGATTATTAGTCTGCTTTCACTTCTGAAGATAACACTTATGTATAGTGGTAGCCTATCTTTGGCAACAATTTCAGTACACAAATTATAGTTTTAATGACTCTATGAGCATTCCTAGTTCAAAACAAAGAACTAGGGAGCAAAGATAAGTTGCAGGGGATAGATGCAAGAAAAATATTTTTAAAATAGGATTACTGTGAAAATCAACATAGTCTCAATCAGGCTGTATCATTATTAAACCTCCTTACTTTCTAAATTCCTGCAGTTTCAGAGGTGAGGCCTCTTGTCAGTTTACTGACAAGGACTGAAATTTCTAACATTGGAATTCCTGAGGGGTTTTTGTGCCCAAAAGTTACCAGCTGACACAGGGTGTTCTGAACATCATGGTGAAATTAAGCAATAGGACAAATCTTTACCACAATGAAGGATCAAACAAACTTTTCATTAGACAGGAACAAGCAAAGAGACACATCATTTTTGGAATGCATTTCCTTTAACTTCATCATATTTGTTTAAGGTCACAATCTTCACTAAAATTATATTTTTTTATTTTGCTAAATTTTGCTGTAAATGAAGCTGTCCTTCATGCCGGAGCAAATGTGTAAATCTCAGACGAGCCCACCAAAGGTATGAACACAAAACAACTCTAAGCACTTAAATTAGGTGCTTAGAGTTGTTTCCCTTTATGGAGCTGATTGGCAAATGCAATGTATGGTTTGTGCTTTGAAGCTGTGAAACCTTTAAGTGCTTGTATTTCAGCATGCAGAGCCCTGTTGAAATTTATGGTATTACTTACTTGCTTTAAGTTTTAAAATGTTACTAAAGGGATTGGGCTAATTTAGAATGCCAAGAAGCTGTCTGTAGTCTTTGGGTGGCATGCCCCATGGTGCTTATTTCCCTCCTCATAAGGTTTTAAATCCTGTAAATATTTATTCATACATACCTATTTTTAACATGGTGTTTAAAACACAGCTCAGATTTTGGTGGGGCTTGAGGGTGCTAACTTAGGAATGGGTCAGTTGTGGCAGCAGCCTAAGTGGTTTGCATGCCTAGGGAGCAATGTGTAATACAAGGTAAGAGGTTGGGTAAAATGGGTATAATCCATGTTAAAAGATTTTAATTTTTACATGTCCTCGTACTTTAAGTATCTGTGCCCAGTCCATTGGGTGTGATTTGTGTGATGGTCTTTTCACATCTTTGGCAGTGTGAAGAAGTGCCAATATGTGCTTCAGTGTCACAGACCAAGCAGTTTAAAGTTGCTTTCAATGTAAATAAGAATTATTCCTGTAGATTCATTGGGATAGTAATGCATAACCTGGAGATAAGCAAAAATGTAGTGAATAAAAGGCTCATATGCCTAACAATTTGCAGAAGTGGACCTAGAGTGAGCAGATTTCTTTTTTGCAGGCAAAACTTAATTCCACCAATGAAAACATAAGTGAAAGGAGTTAAGCCATTCTTCTCATATAAAAATATTGTTTTGTCATTATATTCTGATTTCCTACATTTTCTCCAAGTCAAAACTGTTTGAGAATTGGAAACATTGGAGGCCTCTTGTGTTTAATAAGGGCTGGTGCCTTTTGTCATTTGAGGAAAAAAAAAATAAATGGCAATGGAAGCTATTTTGTTAATGTTTTTATCTATTCTGTGACTGACATCAATAATACATAACAGTTCCATTGACATTGCATCCTGTCCAATGGAGCCACTGACCTGATTCAATGTCAGCTGAAATGCCTCGTACATCATAAACATACATGAATTCTCATAGATCCATTATCCTCCCACCCGGTCCAGGAGTGCCAGGGATCCAATGGTAAGCCTACAGGAGTTTGAATTCCTTTTCTTTTCAGTTTATATTTTCTTTCACACTAAGAAGGAGCAACTCCATACTTGGTAGAATGTAACTGGAAGACCCCTAAACATTTTATGAATACATGAATGATAATGATGTCAATAGTCGTTCAGATACTCGGCTGATAAGCCTGTGGTGTACAAACCCAGATAAATACCTCATACCTTGTCAGGAGAGCCTGCAAACCTGATATGTCATTCTGCTTTATTGTGCAAGAATATATGAATCATAATATTCCTATTAACATTGTACAAAGTCTGCAGTAGTTGGAGACTTCACCCAATGACAGTACAACTTTCAAAAAAATATGGATAGTTATCATGTGCCCCTGCTGTGATTTCATTGCCACTAAAAGCAAAGGGAACACAAATGAAAAATATTGCAAAGTTTTCCATTGGTCCCCCTGAACAGTGCACTGCAGCAGTATATATTTGTTTTACCATAGAGCCTGTTTAGCAGTCAAACTGTAGGAAATTGAATACACACTTACTGTATAAAAATGATATGCTTGGTTAGTGATACTTTAGAAGAAATAAGTGCATCAATCATAGAATAGCAGGTTGTCAAGGCTTTATATGTAGGAAAAACACAGAACAAAGAATGTAATGCATGTTGGGCACCTTTTTACAAAAGTTTCATGCCAAAGTTGATTTACAATGAACGTTTCCCTCCCTCTCTCCTCCCAAATTCTTCTAAAGAAACGTTCAAAGAAATCTGAGCAAACTATCATGCTCTCTGTTCTGACGTGTGTGTAATTACAAGATCATCCTCATTGTGAATTTTCTGTTTGGTTGATTTAAGAAAAAAAAAAGGTGCATACTCTTAATGCTGTTCTGTCATTCAAACTCAGAAGGGTAATTCTCCTCACAAGTTAATGGGAAGGAGATGACTTAATAATTAACCTGGTTTAGACAGGGCCAGATCCCTGACAAGGAGCAGTGCCTGCACCCAGGATGTGCCTGGGAGGCTGAGCAGCTCTCAGGGCAAGCCCATCTGCAGAGTTTCAGTACAGGTACTCTGCCCCAGAAGGAGGGTTCTGAGGTGTGCACTGCAGCTGTCCTGGGCACCGTTTTTGTCCAGTGGTTCTCCTGGGCATGTTGGTCATGCTCAATTTCCCATCAGAGCCCTCTGAGATGTGCAGACCTGACACAGAATCTCTGCAATGCACAAGCTTTCCTGACAGCACGTGAAAACCTACAGATTAAAACTGCCACAAAGTAGTCTATTGCCATGGACTGTTGCATCAATCTGCAGGATCCAGACCCCAAAGCATGACACTGAGCCTAAATGCAAACTCAAATGCTCTGTTATCAAAAAATTTAAGACTTCAGCTGGTAAAAAAGTTTCTGGATTTTCAGCAGCTATTCTCACTCTCTGTTTCTTCTTTGGGGCATCCATCCACCCTCCCAGGTGCATGACTCCCTCCATTATATGGATTTATGCTGCAGACATATGGCTCTAGTTAATCTGACAATAGCTCTTGCTCCCTTCCAAGAGATCTGTTCTGGACAGGTAATCATACATTGTAATGAAATATAACACAAAGACAGGAAAGACCCTTTTCTTTCAGCATCAGACAAAGACATCTTTTGAAGTTCACCTTAAATATTGTTGGTACTAATACAACCATCCCAAATATCAAAATAATTGCAGTTCGTTTCTGTTGTTGGCCAATATAAAGTACAAATCTTCAAATACAAATCTTCAAAATTCTTTGCTTAAATCCATATTTGATTGTTTCAATCGTCTGCCCATGCAGCCTCTGCTCACTACAAGGAAGAATCAAAGCAAATAAGCATTGATTAGGCTATAGGAAAACTACTGAAATGCACAAGTGACCACTTGTGCCTCATCACCCCTCTGATTGTCATGAGTAAAGCTCACTGATTGCCATTTTTCAGTAGTGGTATAAGGGCTCAAAAACTTCAATGCTTCTTTCCCTTTTCAAAAGGGCAATGAAGAATGGGGCAGGTTCAACCAATTTTTCTCTACTAGGAAAAGAACGAAGGGTTTTTGGTTCAGTGAGGGCAGTCTGTACCTCTGCAACCCCTGAGGCCCACAAGCAAGGACCGTGCATGGAGGAGCATCCCACTGCCACTTCAACTTTTGGTATTTCTCACTCATGGCTTTCTTCCACCAGAACTGTTTCTGGGGAAGTGCCAAGACAGTGCTTCAGGAACTGTCTCCTCCAAACTGTTAATTTCTGGGGAGACTCAGGTATGACTCACAGCAATGACATCCTCAGAGCATGTTTTTTATTCCTTCACCTTGATCCATCTGGCTATGTTTGTGGAATGGAGTGATGGCCCAGTAAAAGCACCTTATCGATTTGACTTCTTAGCATTAAGCAGTTCAGTAGCATGAAGGTTTACAAAATCTGTTATTTAATATATCATTGTCTGGAAAAAATAATATTCTTAACTGAAACATACAGACATCTTTATGTGCCTTTTGGTAGAGTGGTTTCTAACTGGTCTCCACCTTAATCTCATTTTTGTTGATTTCATTGTTTTTAGAGCCCTTCAATTTCCCTCTAAATTAAACAAACGCAACTCAAAACTTATTTGTCCTGTACCAAACAGGTACATATAAATAGATAAGCTCATGCTGCACAAGAATGTAATGAAGATACTAGTAAAAGCAGAAAGCCCCATCTCTGTGTGCAACTGGGAACTGAACTTTGTATCTCAAAGTATTCCTGTATCTCCAAGTTCAGGCTGCAAGTAAGTCCAATTGAAATGTCTTCTATAGCACAGGTTTTAAGTGGAGTTTTCATGTAATCTCAAAATAAATGGATTCAGTGAATTACACAATGGCTCTCCTCTCTTCCTTACCTCCTGGAAGGTATATTGTTTCCTGTTTTTTCTGTTTCACTATTATCAATTGTTTGGCCCTCATGGATTTCCTTCAGGGTCATTGCATAACAAAATGGTTCAGAACACTCATGTAAAGTGATGCAGAAGAGGATTGTGTGTGTGTACATATANATCTAACCCAGCTGAAGACTTTTGTGACCCAAACCCAACATTTCTATGCACTGTGAAAGGGCTGTACATCTTTATAACTGCTAAAATCGTGTCTAGATGAAGATCTTCACATTTTTATGGCAAGGTTAATGCTGGCACTAAATTGTCTAACACCATGCAGATTCCTTACAGCCTGGTGAGTTTTCCCAGTGAGGGTTTTGTTATGCTGTAAACTGATTTTGCAAAGCTGCAAAACCTTGTGCACTCAAAAAATTCTGGACACCAGCCAGACTCCTTTCAATAGTCCTAAGCAAGGCACCATGAGCTGAAGGCCTTGGGGCTTGTTAGCCTTTCCTGAAAATCTTGATAGCCAGAGGAATAAGTCTACATACAGCTGATGAGTTCTCTCTGGTGCTGTAAATGTTATGAACACACAGCACAGAGGTATCTGCCATCCAGCCTTGCTGGATGGCTGCACTGGAGGGCAGCCCTGGACAAAGGAAAACAAAGCCAAGTTGCCACACAAAGAACACAATGATCATTTTTGAGTCCCACCAGGACAGTCAGACCCTAGAAGGTGTGAGCTCTGTTCATTTCCATCATAGGGAACACTGTTCTGTCCATAATAATATCATGATTTTATGAAGAATTGCCTAAGGGGCATTACATACCTGCATGGAAATCAGACTTATTTCGAAGTGTGCTACAAAGCATATGCTGGACTTAAATCACTTTCTGCAAGATTTGAGTCTATTTATTTTGACTCTCCCTTTTTCACAGATAGTGAGCCTAGCTCAGTGTCTGGGAAAAGAAGTGCTGCAGTACCTTAGAGCCTCAAACCCCAGCTGTGGGGCTTCAGAAAACCTCAGCAGGAAGTACCAGCTGCAGAAAGGAGCTCAGAGAGGGAGGCTGTACTCATCAGATGCCCCAGTGGGACTATACGGTGGCCTAATTATAGGAGGGGAATTTTGGAGGTGTATTTATCTGGGGATGGATCCCAGCACTGCATCCTGATGGATGATGAGCAAGAGGGAGCCCAGGCAAGCTGTGAGACTAGCTCTCAGCTCTCCTGCTACTCCATGAGCAATCCCCAGGATGAGCAATGCTGGTACCAATGAGACCAGAGAAAAGCAGAGGTGTCAGAGGGGAAGTTAAATGGATAATACTCAAAAAGTTGCTAAAATTAGGAAGCACTCACATCTAGTCACGTAATACAAATTTTATTTTATTTTTTTCTGGGATTTTTATTTTGAGGCAATAGGAGATGATTCAGAAGTGGTATTGAAGCCCCTGTGCAGCAGGGCAGGCAAGCAGCATTTTTATATTACTGGGAGAAGCATGTTGTGTTCAAACACTTCAGATTCAATCCTGTCCTTGCAAAAGGGATTTCTAAGGAACACAAACAGAAAAATATGGCTTCAGTCACTGAGAAATCCAAAGATAGTGAAATAGGACAACTCAGCTTATCTGCCTAAAAAGTTTGAAAGGTACAGGTTTTGCCTAGATCCAGTAATATTTTTTCCCAGATCCAGCTATTTCTGATGTGACCTGTTATGGTTTTTTTGTTGCTTGTCCTTCTGTCAAGATAGGTTGCTATTCAGATACTTTTTTTTTGTTGTTTTTTCTTTTTGTTATCAGGGCTGATATGAAAAAAAAAAAGTAGGTGAGAAACAAGGAGATACATCAGGAATATCTAGAAAGTATTTCCACACTACAGAAGGTTGGCGTAGAGGAATAAAAGACATGACAAGTACTGGATTTCTACTAAGGACTAATATAGGATATTATCCATCAAATACCTCACACAAACTTATCCAATCTCTCTCTTCATAAGTTTATTGGCTGTGGTGCTACTTCTGAGTCAGACCAGGTACCCAGCTATGCTGCAGAGTTAGTCAAGCAATACAATAATAGTGTAAAAGTTGCAGGAGGTGGAGGCAATTTCTGGAAATGCTATTGATGGCATTACTTATTTATTTAGTAGACAGAATTTAGAATGGGAATAAGGATTTGTCTGTCACCATCACATCAGCCATCAGTTCAGTGCTGCCCTAGGCAATGAGTATGCTGTTACTAATTTTAGTTTGTTTTGTTGTCATTCAGTCCAGATAATTTTTGAGGTTCATTTAGTTGCTGTTAATAAAAAAGAAAGACAGAAATACTGTGTACTGGCAAAGCAGGGTACTCAGAAATCCACTCCTCAAATCACAGTCCCTTCAGATTTTGCTAGTGACATGACAGTGAGTTAGTTATTTCCTTCAGAGACAGGAGCACTGACTTGACTTCTCTTCATGACTTGGTGCTTTCTCTTGGGGGACCAATGTCACAGCCACATCCTGCACACAGCAGCACATTTGTGCTGCCTTTGGAAAGAGCACTTCCAGTGCTGAGCACCTGAGGGTTCATCCTGCAGAGGAAGATACTGAGTACTAAAAAAGCTCAAAATAGTAATTGAAGGTGAATGAGTTGCTGCTCTGCATGGAGCCCCTGAATACCTTCATTAGAACCAACTGGCTAGTGGGCAAGTAAAAGGGAGTGTTGCCTTTGCTCAAGCTGTGATTAAACTGTGCAAATAATTTCCATGGGAAAATGAGGCAGAATTGTCTGAAATTTAAAAATACCCGACCTGTCATTTCTTTATTTGTTTGTGTGACATTTAGAGCCCAGTGGACAGAGGTAGCTAAATTGACACAAGAGGTCACTTCCTGCTCACAATAGCTTTGGGGCGCAAATTATTCACCTGCCAAAGTGATACTTGGCTATTTCCTAACACCATCCCTGTATTGTCACCACTTTACAGTTATTAAGTGTCTCTAAATCCCTCTGCTGCCCCACATGTTGCCTTTCATATGGGTGATAACAGATATATCCATTTTACAAATGTGTGGTGGGTTGACCCTGGGGGGAACAGACCAGGTGCCTGTCAAGGCCAGGCTGTCACTCCCCTCCTCAGCTGAACAGGGGAGGGAAAATATAAAGAAAGGCTCATGGCTAAAGATAAGGGCAGAGAGTGATCACTCACCCATTACTGTCAAGGGCAAAACAGACCCAACTTGGAAAAAAAAAAAATTTTTTTACCAATCAAATAATATTAGGATAAAGAGAATTAAAGCCAAGCCTTAAAGGAAGGTTCCCCCACCCCTCCCTTCTTCCCAGGCTTAACTTTAGTCCAGATTTGCTTTACCTCCTCCTCTACAGCAGCCCAGGGGGACAGGGAAAGGGGCTGTGGTCAGTTGATCACACATTGTCTCTGCCACTCCTTCCTCCTCAGGAGGAGGAGCCTTCACACTCTTCCCCTGCTCCAGGATGGAGGCCTCCCATGGGAGACACATAGGAGTGTCTCCACGAACTCCTCCAGCATGAGTCCTTCCCACAGGCTGGAGTTGTACCTGACCTGCCCCAGCATGGGTCCCTCCCACAGGGTGCAGTCCTTCAGGAGCAGCTGCTGTCACAATCCTGCCAGCAATCCTGCTGTAGCCTGGGCTTCTCTCTGTGGGACCATGGGTCCTGCCAGGAGCTGCTCCAGGGTGCTTCCATCCTCCTTTAGGCATCCCCCTGCTCCAGCACGGGGTCCCCACAGGCTTCAGGGGGATCTCTGCTCCCCTGTGGATCCCCATGGGCTGCAGGGGCAAAGCTGCCTCACCATGGGCTGCACCATGAGCAGCAGGGCAATCTCTGCTCTGGCACCTGGAGCAGCTCCTGCCCCTCCTTCCTCACTGACTTGGTGCCTGCAGTGTTGTTTCCCTCACATATTCTCACTCCTCCCCGGCTGCTGCTCTGCCACCATGGCTGATGGGCTCAGCCTTGGCCAGCCCTGGGTCCCTCTTGGAGCTGCTGGCATCAGCTCTGTTGGACACAGGGGAAGCTTCTGGCAATCTCCCACAGAAGCCACCCTGGAACCTCTCCTTGCCACGCAAACCAGATACAAAATGATAAGAGGAGCAAAAAGACAAGAATTTGAATGCTGCTGTCCTCCTTACATCGCTGGTGTCATTGCATAATTGAGTTTTCTTGTTGTTAAATGTCCAAAGCTGAGATTTTGCAAAACACACCTCTGCAAGGCCTGGGAGCATTTTGTGAGGCTCCCAGGCCAGCTCCCAACAAGCAGGCTTTGCAAGTGAGGCATCACAGTATCTGCAGAGTCAGTGCAGCACCCAGGAATCTCGCCAAAGTGGATTGCCCTGCTGAGATTGCTGTGATGCTTCCAGGGCGTCAGGGATGCAGTGCCAGGATTCCATGGCACTGCATCACACTCCATGTGTGCACCAAATCCCACTGGTCTGCAGCCAGGAGCTCCCAGAAGTGGCAGAACAACATGTTCACAGAAAGGGCAACACTTCTTTTGTGCTAGCACAGCTACAGTTTTAATTGAGGTGAGGAGCCTTGCCTCTGTTCCATGCCAGGGATTCATTGCCATCCCAGCAGCTTTTGGAGGAGACAGGCCCAGGTGACAGGGCAGAGGAGCTTCTCTTGCTCCTCTGAAGGAGGAGTGAGTTAGGAGTCTCTGCTCATCAGGACTGTCACACTCATGGGGGCATCAGGAGAGTGAAAACCAGCCAGGCTGGATATTGAGAGAATCTCATCTAAGCAGTGTTTTTGCACCCAAGAGCTGCCAGGCACTAATTTGAAAGCCACTGAAGGATGGTCTCAGAAGGGCCCAGGTCCCAGCAGCTGCCAGGGTTCATTTCCTTTTGCTCTAAGAAGGGTGGTGAGGACCACCAGAGGTGCTGCCTTGTGTAGCAATAAGACATTTGTCACAGTCTGAGATGGAAATCCTATCTAGTATAATTATTTTATATTAAAATAGATGAAATTTTGATATGGAAATACAGAATGATGTATATTACATTAGCCTAAGAACAGGATATTCATCTTTACTTTAATTTGTAGACTTCATAACTTTGTTTGCATTCACTACAAGATAACTACTGTACATTCCTGAAAAATGACATCTTGCATGAAAAGACTTAACAAAAGCCACAGTGCTGATAATTTTCCCGTGGATCAGGGAGGACAGATCTCACTGTGGTCTCACAGACGTGGACCAAGGCTCACCTTTATCATTTTAGACTAAATTGTAATGCTGTCATGGCCACACATTAAAGGAAGTTTCTCTTGATTAACTATTTTACTCAGTCATGTGAAACTAGATTTATTCTCCTGTAACAAGCATAAGAAGGGCAAAAGTTTCATCTGGGGAGCTTGTTTGGTCAGCAAAATGCAGACATAGTGAATGTTACAGAAATAGGTGTATGAATTTTTTAATTTGTTATCTGCTGTTGCTCAACATATCTCAAATTTTTGGAAGCAATTAGTGGGATTATACTTTGAGACCTGAGAAACTGAAGGCAGCACACCGAGTAATACATGTGAGGAAGGGAATAATACAGTGTCATTGATTGTTTTGAACAGTGAGGAGTAAAGTACTTCTTGGGGGACACTGGCAGAAGGGTGAATGATGCTTGTGCAGCTGGCTGCTTTCTGGAGGGTGCTAAAGCATTAGTTTTATATAATAAAATCTTAATCAGATTATATCTGTATTTTGGATAGCCTCTCTGATGCTGTGCTAGCTGAAGTTTCCTGAGACAACCACCTTTTGTAAGCACCTGCACACAAAATGTCATCTTGTAGTAAAGACACCTTTGGTCCATCATGCAAAAATATAGCAGATCCCTGCAGCTGAAAGCTGAATCTTCACATATTTTAGAGTGGTGACAAAAAAGATTTTTAGGATCAAGTCTTTACAAACTCATGACCTGCTCTTGTAATTGTTCCCAGTCTGAGTTCTGCTCTGTGGTTGAGGCAGATTTTCAGCTATGCTATACCCAAAAATAAATACAATTTCCTGTTCAGTCTACATGTTTGCGCTTATAGATGCTTGCAATCAGGACATCAAGAGAAGAGAACTTTTCAGTTCAAAAATGTAAAAATACCTAATTTTAATTATTTGTAACCAAGGAAATCCCTTAAATATGCCACTTGCACCTTAGATGTGCCACCAGCATTGATTTAGGAGTCTGTGTTCCACAAACTTAATATATTTCAATGGATTAAAAAAAAAAAAAAAAAAGAAACAAAGCTCAACAACCTTTAACTCATGTTATAACAGTTTAAAAGAATATTAACTGAACCTCCGGGGAAAGTGAAAACCTATAATCAGACACAGTCATTACTCTAAATTATGCTCTAAAAGATTTTCATCCCTGTATTATTAAAAAAATGGAAATAGATGTTTATATTTTTGTTGTTGCTTTTCCTTCCTTACCCTGGACATATGGCACTTAAAATTGTGCACAGACCCTTTGTAAAAACAGCGTGAGTTAGACACAGAGTATTGCCCAGACATGAAGCTTTAACTGTGAATTTCTTTGCTTTGGCACCAGAGGGTCAAAGTCAAATTTTAGGTGTTAACCAAACATAGGGTGCGTTCGGTTGTTTTGCCATCAATTTTTTAACATGCGAAAAACTTGATGTCTTTTAAATAATTAACTGTTTCTAATGAGTGTCAGAGCTGTTTCCTGGTTTGCATTTGTCCCTGTGGCTCAGGCACAGCCCTGCCCTGGAGCTGGGCGCTCCCCCCACCAAAACTTTTCGGTGACGACAAATCACAACCGGTTTGGAAACGAATCGATCTGCAAGGGCCCTTGCCAGAGGTCAAATCTGCAATTGCATGGAAATGTTAAGGTGCAATTGCTTCAGGCTTTAATGAACTCCAAAAAGAAATATGCAGGCCTGTAAAGCTCATCCATTAGATCCTGACCTACAAATGGCAAGGAATAACAGCAATGCAGCTACGAGGTGTGCTGACTAAGGGAATTACCTGGCTACAATTAGTTTTACATGTTTTGGCATTTAATCGTGGTGTCCAGGCACAAGAGAGAGCACAGAGAAATTACAAATTATGGAAGAAGAGTGTTTCCTATGAAGCACATGTGGATTTTCTCCTGCTCTCCCTTGCCTGGGCAGCAGCACAGATCACTCTCCGCCAGCTTTGGGAAGGAAAGGGTGGCAGTCCCTGGCTGCACACCCCAAAATGCAGCTCACCCTGGCCCCAGCAGATGGGAACTCTCCTGGTCAAGGAAATGGGGACAGGACAGTGTTTTTTCTCAGAACTACTGCCTTTCCAAGAAGAGGGAAGACCAAAAATAGGAGTAATTTGTAGAGCTATTATTAGATTGCACTAGCCAACCTAAGAACAAAGAAAAAAATAATCACACTCCAAATGAATTAGTGGGTCTTTCTAAGGGGATGACGGGAGGAAAGTTTATGTTGTTTATGGCATTGGTGCTGTATTATAGAAATTATGTTTGTCCTTTGTTTCACAGTAAAAATTCTCTGGTTGCTTAAGACCCTGAGATTTTAATTTAAAAAGTTGTTACCAGACATGGACCAGAGATAAACACCCCTGTCTGAGCACACGTTAATTGCTGGCGGCTGGAGGCGAGCTCTGCTCCAAGTATCTCCACTAAGCTCTCTCCTCTAATGAGACAAACTTCCCACAGTCCAGGAGAGCCAAAAAATCCAGCCCTGAATGTGCAGCTCCCCCTGACCTCGAGTGTTCAGGCTGGAAAGTGTCCACATCTACTTCCATGCTGTTTTGTGAGGCTTGTGCCCTGATGTTGGGATTAAGGTACCCTGTGAAGGGATCTGTCATGTTGCAGTGCCAGGTACAAAACAAACACACAAACAAGCAAATAAATAAAGAAACAAACACAGTTCTCATTTGGCACAAACCTCCTAGCAACATAAATAATCAAAACCTGATTAGCAAACTGGTCAGTTTGAAATGAAAGTAATGATCTTCCTTTGCCTTCCTGCTCCCATCAGGACGATCACAAAAGGTTATCTGTTTGAATAAATTAATTAGAGTTGTCAAGCTGGCTTATTTGCCACTGGGAGGGTTTAGTTTTTGTGACCCAAGGGCAGACTCCCAGGATGTCTTCTCCCCAGAGGTGCCACCCAGTCAGTGGCCTGGCCAAGGCACTTTCAGATGGTGAGTGCAGGTCTCAGGACCAGCTCCCAGCCAGGCTGGCTTCAGCTGATGCTGGGCAAGTGGGTGCACAGGGAACAGGATGAGATGGGTGTCACCCCTTCAGCCCCTGCCCCTCCATGGTCAGAAGTCATTCCTCTGCAGGAGGTTTACCAGTGGGAAAACAAAAAGAAGAGAGAAAACAGTTTATTTTGTTTATGGAGAGCCCTGCTTTGAGCCTGGCTACCAGGAAAGCAGCTCTGTGTGTGTGTGGAACATGGTGTCCTACACTGCATTTCCTTCTTTTCTGCCTTGCTTCCTAGCCTTTTTTTTTTTTTTNTTTTTTTTTTTTTTTTTTAATTCAAGGGCCAGGTCATTGCTTCTGAACCTCTCTCTCAAGAACTGACACTTAAAGTGCAAATGAAGCTAATGACAAGAGACAATATTTTAATGTTAATTAGATATTTCATGTGTCTTAGTTCATCAGAGCAATATTGCTCTTTTATGTATTACATGAAAGCAGAGCTTTAGCTTGGAGGAAAACAGGGAACACAGTTGGCCATAGAAGTAGTATTCTTGGGTTTGTAATTATTAAAATTATTGTTACATTTAGGAAATACAGGAAACTTTGAAAGGAAGATACTTAATAATAATAATGGAGCTACTGCACTATAGGAAGCCCTGGCAAAGGCTTTACATCTTTCTTTTCCTCCTACATGAGCTGGCATTGTAAAAGCTGTAGTCTCCCAAGCTCTTGCTAGGAGAATAGACTCGGGTTTTCTGGAGGATTATATTAATATATAATGCAGAAATGAGGTCTCTCTTTACCTGGGTTCCCCCCTGCTTCACTTCCTATGACATATTCCCTTTTTAATAGTTTTGTTAAAACACCAAGATGAGCTGCTAATGCTGTGCATCCCAGTGAAATGGCCTAATGATGATGTTCACCAGAACTAGGTACATAATGTACAATATTTTCTGTGAATGTTTGCATTCCTTGTGGCCTGGTTTCTGCTCCTTTTGCGTTCTTTCACTGGCTATTTGAGAAGTTGCATTTCACTGCCAAGAAGTATTTATACAAAGCAAATTTCAAAGTTGTGCACATATTTGAAGAAAATGAAATTTAAGGCCCTGTCACAGCAATGAGCTCCTTCAAGAGGGACCTCATGTGTGGACCCTGAATGCAGAAAATGCCTGGAGAAGGTCACTGCCTCAGGAAGAGCTGCAGTCCCCCCCTTCCATGATGTCCTAGCTGTGGACACCCACAAGTGCAGTAATTTCAAGATGGGTTTTGAAGAGGTAAAAAAACCCTACAAAACCACAAAAATAATGTAGTGCTTTCCTGATCATTTGTGCTCCAGCTGGACTTGCTTTTGAGATCACTCTGGGCAGAATAAATACTGTGAGGAACAACAGGGAATTTCAAAGTGAATTTATATATTCTGGAACAAGAAACATTTTTTATTTAGCAGTTTGTGTGGGTGCCCACACCTAACAAGAACAGCAGAGTAAAAATGTAGTTAAGCTGTCTATTTTTGTCTACAGCTAGTATTAAAAAAAAAAAAAAGTGTTAGGTCTGTGGTTTCTTTATGTGTTGTAAGAGCAAACACACAACAGAGAGTGAATTCATTGAATAAAGTAGTATTGCAGATAATTTGCTTGGCTTGGAACACCCTGGCTTTGCTCTACTTTCATTTTCAGTGTTTAATTGCACTTTTTTTTTTTTTTCAACATCACGTATCCTGAAGGAGAATCAAATTTATGGATAAGATTTTCATGTGAAACACTGATATAGAGGTGATAAGTTTTCTTAGTGATGCTTACTCACAAATACTCCATCAGTGGTGAGTGTTTCACTCAGTGAGCGTGCCAGGGTGGCATGAGGAGCTCAGGGCCACAGGGGCTGTTTGCAGATCATTCCACAAGAGTTTGGGCTCCCATTGGATTGGGGAGCTCCCACCAGGACAGGTGATGAGGAGCTGGGCAGTGAGAAAGATTGTGAAAAGCACAGAATCAGCCCATCCTGCTGGGGAACAATGGCAGCAGCAGCTGCAGAGCACCCCAGGTCTCATCCCTTCCCATCTCCCAGCCTGTGCTGGCACTGGAGATGATGTGCTGAAAGGATCCCAGAAGGGGGGAGAGGGGAATTTTTTAATAAGGGTGGAAATAGTTTCATAACCCAATATTAAACACATACCCACACATAAGATAGACATATGTGCTCACACACCCCAGCAACATCAGCCTTGGTGCTGTAACTGTTTACAGGAAGGAATAAAACTTGTGTGTTTGGGGTTCATTAATATACATTAACAATTGTAAACGTTCTGCCTGAATAAAAGCTGTTTGCTTTTTTACTTCAGGGTTCCTGCCCTTTTGGGACATTCAATGGGTAAATGGAATACTCTGATAGAGGGCTATAAGTGCTGTAAGTTATATTTAACTAAAATAAACAGGCAGATACAGACACTTCTGCTCTGCTATAAAAAGACTGCATATGCTCGATGCAGGTTTTCTTAAGGTAAGGGACAGAGCTTAGGAAGCTCTAAGGCAGCTAGATTTGCCCATATGGGAAGGCGGTCTTTCACTGATGATTTTGCAGACAGAAATTGCCCATCTGCACTGTTTGCAGGTGTTTTGAATGATTATATTATTAGCTCTGTCTGTTCAACTTTGCTTTTTTATGGTGGCTTTAGTATTGCAGTAAATAAAAAAAAAAAAAAGAAATATATAAGCAGCCATCTGGTTCCCAATTTTTGACTAGCGCTCTTTGTCAAGAAAGAAAAAAGAATTCTCAGATATTATTTCCTAGTTCTGAAACACTGGCAAATGAGGAGAACAAATCCCCAAATTCTGACCTGAATATAAAATGGGGACAGAATTTTCTGCTTTTTATTTAACTTGCTCTGATTAATCCATTTAAAAGCAATTGTCTCTGTTCTGTTCTCATTTATGCCTCTGTGAAGTCAGCAGAGTAGTTCTGGTCTTACACCACCCTTTTAGGAGCAGAATCTTCTCCTGATGAAATTGGGGGG
>VXAX01001794.1:582993-594275 GCA_013399835.1 Leptocoma aspasia
GGGGTGGGGGGGGGAGGGAATTAAAGTGAAAGCAATCATTGTGAAACCATTTTCTATTTTTCTAAATGAGCAACAAAGACAGCTGGGAAGTGGTCCTTTGCTGCTGGGTTTTTCAGGGAGGATTCACATTTCTCTCAGATATTTTTGCAAAGCAATGACAAAACTTTGCAAGACCTTTGGAAATAAAGAACAAACTATTTGCTATCTCAGCAGTAAGTTCCAAATCTTTAGACTGCATTTAAGTTTCTCTGAGCATAATATTTGATTATTGGCAATATGTTTCCAGTTAAATATTTCATATAGTGCATAAAGGCCTTTTCTGCTCTTGAGCATTCTGTAGATATTAATGAAAGCAGTGAATTTGTAGATTTATCTGGTGCCTGAACACCTTTTGCTGCAAATTGTTTCAGAGCTGGATGAGAGCTTTACACAGCCATTTAATGTTGCCTCTATATTCATGAAATTGGAATTATGTATCTAAATGTAGGTAGTCTTTGGAGACACGGTGCCAAGCCTCACAGATATGACCCAAATCCAAGTATTCTCCAAGTTCCCCTAACTCCATGTGGATTTCCTGGTGTTCTCCATGAGCAGCAGTGCCCCACACGGGACTGGGCAGGGAGGGGAAGGTGTGTGCTGGCTCAGGGGGCAGCTGGGAGGGTCCAGCACCAGCGTTTGCACAATAAAAACAAGGGGATGGCCACAACCTGGTGTTTGCAGTCCCTGAGATCTAAGGACATCTGAGGCAAGTACTTAACCTACAACTGGAGCCTGTATTTGCCCACCTGTGCTTGGGCTACTTTTGCCTGAAGATGAAGGCCCTTGGAAAGACAGCAGGATTACAGTAACACCCCAAATCCACGCAGGATTACAGGAACACCCCAAATCCACGCAGAGTGAGGAGCAAAAGGTCAGTCACTGGGTGAACGTGGCAATGCTGATGGGCAAGGAGGAGTCCCTGGCTCTGCTTGAGCTGCTGTGTATAGGAGAAAACCATAACAGGAATTTGGCAGGAACATGTTGGCTTTAAGGTTGCTCTTCATCATAAAATTTGCTTAAATGTGCCCTTCCCCACCACTTGCCTTGCTAGTTCAGAAATGAACTCAGTTCTTCAGTCCCTTTGGTCCTGTTCAAACAATTAACTGTAACCTAGTCATCATTCCTGTATCTGGGCAAAATATATACATTTGGGTTTTGGGCTATGGGTGTATCATGTGGCAGGTAATTGCTTGGGGCTTGGTTACTGGAGGTTTTATAAATGCACACTGTATTTCTGCTTGCTTTCCTTCAGTCCAGCTACTAAAATAAAACAACACACTCACATAGTTCATTAATCTTCTATGCATCTATGCCATTAATATTCTAGTAATTTCATCACGCTGTCCTTAAATTAATAGAAGTCAGCATTCTTAAACAGATTATGCACTTTTGCATCAGCCATGTGACTAATAGTAACACAGACAGTGACTCCTCCTCATGCCAAGTGCTCAGGTGATGTAAGCACGGCTGGGATCTCACTTTAATCCTTAGGAGTGCTCTCAATTCCCTTGGCACCACTGCTAAGGCTGAGACATCATGTTTTCCAGCAGACATTGTAATCCCTGCACCGTTAGGAGCCTGCAGCAGCTAATGGTGATGTCAGAAATGGGGAAGGTAAACAACTCTGAGCCAACTGTGCACTGCTCTGGGAACTTCTCCATCAGCTAAGGGAGGAAAATTAAAACATCCAGCTCTTCATGTCCTTGTGATAACCATGTGGAAGACAACCCTAAGCAAAAAAACCCCAAACCAAAATCAAACAAACCACCACCAATCCCCCACACAACTCCATTGATTTGTTCTCAGTATTTAGCAGCCTGTAGCTGTGTCTCAAAGGCCATCTGGACACCTTCATTAAGGCAAAGTTTTATTTTGTGTAGGAAGGTCAGCTCTCATGGAATGGCACTCACTCACCAAAGGCATCAGAGGTTCAACAGCTCTTGTTTGCTCTTCCAGTTCAATAATGTGAGCCATATTGCCAGGCTGCCCAGGGAGGTTGTGGGTGCTCCAAACCTGGCAGTGCTCAGCTCCAGGTTGGATGAGGCCTTAGCCTGCCCATGGCAGGGTCAGGACTCCATGATCCTTGAGGTCCCTTCCATCCCTCAATATTCTGTGAGTCTCCGATGTCAGCCACACAGGTTGGTATCACATCTCTACACTTTCCTCTACCATGCAGAGTGCCGAGGAGATCCCAGTCCCAAAACCAGAAAAAACATAAGGTTTAGGATCTTACTGGTGTTGCTCCACGCTTTCTCACTTCAGTGATGTTTGGCAGTTTCTGCTCTACGGGGTTTGCCTCTGGCATATCAGCACAGCAGAGCACAAAGAACAGCTGCTTCTCAATGGTGAGGAGCAGGTTTGGACACCAAATCACCTCTTTTGTATTTCCTTCTGCCAGCTATAATTTGGATATTTTTATTTGTTTTCTTAGCTATAAATTATTCTAAGACTGGTGAAGAAGCCTAGAAAAGCATAGAAAAGCACTATTTTGTTATCATTCATTGAGAGATTTGGGAAACAGTTTGAATTGCTCCAGGATTATCCAGGGAAAATATATATTGTGGCTGCAGACCCACAAGAGAGAGTCATGAGATATGAATTCTTGTCCTCCAGATCCTGGGATTGGGTGTGCTTTTGTTGCAGATTTTCACTCACTGTTTTCATCTCCTAGTTGATCAGTACAAAATGACTAAAACCTGAGAGATGGATTTACTTTTTAACTAATGCAAATAATCATGTTGGTTATAATTGTTATTAGGGCTCCTTTGGGAATCTGTTGTTACAAGCACTCAACCCCTTTGTCTCTCCTTTGGGTCTCCAGGCTATGTTGCAATTTATAAAGATACCAGACCTTAGGCTAAATCAATGTCCTTAGGGTTATGAGATGTTGCTAAATATCAAAACAAAATCCCAGTGTTCCAGTTCTTTAACTTCACTATGTTTAATTAGCCATTCCAATTAACCTTCCCTTTGTGTTCCCTCATGTTTAAAGGGTTATATTAAAAGTACTGTAGAATTAAAGCCATTTAGAATATGCTGAGTATATTTCAAGGCATTCAGAAAGCCTCTCACATGATGCTGTCCTCATTTCAGTTTCACTAATGACTGGTCACTGGGGGCATATTTCCAAACCTCTGCACCTAGGTTGCAGAAATTGTAACAATATCCCTACCTGTGCATCCAGGCCACAGCGTGCTCAGATGGGAAATCACTTCTGCAGGTCCCTCACCACACTGCTCTGTGAGCCTGTGGGCACAAAGCACATGTAAGGGAAGAGTTACACATTCTTGCTCTGAGAATTTAGACATGGACAAGCATTTAGTCAACATTTTTTGCTCAGGGGCCTGACAGAAAAACAAACACTGAATCAGGATTGCTGAATTCTGGTTTCAGAGGTCCTGGGGATAATTCCCAGGCTTATAAAAAACAGCAGTGTGAGAAACAAGGGAAAAGCATGGGGAAACACAAACCTTCTCATCCCAACTAGCTCATAAGATTGGATTCCCACAATATTATGGACAGATGAAGAATCCCAGGTAAAAACCTGTTCAAATAGTAAGAACAATAAATTATCAGTGCTTTCCATGGCCTGTGCCCCCAGCCACACACTTTGTGCCAGGGACAGGCAATTTCTGGGTCTGTTCAGGGTGATGGGATAGGAGAGCCTCCAAAACTATTTCTGTAGTCTTTAGGAATCTGTGCATTTGGAAATGTATGCTGAGAGCACTCAGTGAGGTAGGAGAATACTATTATGCCCATTTTATTATGCCCAAGGGTGAGTACATTTTTTAGATTTATGTTATATTAGAAAGCTTTTCACTTATTATTCTCTGTACCTAACTCTCTGGATGCATTTTATAAGTCATCAGGATTTAACTCATGGCTATGGATTTTGTTATGGGAGAGCAGGTACCTAAAAAATCCCTGACTTGTCCAGTGTCATTCTATATGTCTGGCAGCAGAACTAGGAACAAAAACCAGTCCATATATCTAATCTCTGACTCTTCCCTAGGTAACTTTCTCCAGCAGTTGTATTGAAAAATCATTTTAATTCATAGTTTTGTTTGTTGGAGGATATAAATTTCTCAGGGGTGAAATATGATGACAGAGCAGCATTTATTTTTCTATTTTCTATATTTGGAAGGAGCGGAGATAATTCTAAGGCCAGACTATGGTGTTATTTTAGTTAAATTTGTTCTCTCAAGGAATTTGTTGTTAGATCTTCCTTTGGTTTTTGTAAAGAATAGGGAGGAAAAACAAGAGAGATGTTTATTTTATTGACACTGTGATATCAGGGGCTTTAACTTAAGAAATCTGTTGGAGTCTGTCTTTGTTTTCTAAGAAAAAGTCAGTTAAAAATGTATCAGGTTTTGTGTTAAATGGTTTGATGGCATAAATTCAATAAAGACATTGTCTGGTATCCTCACTCTATGACTCATCTGAGATACAAAGGAAACTAAAAGCAAAGATTCATTTCCCTTTCCTTCTTCTTTTCCTCTGCTTTTCATTGGCAACAGTAAAGTTCAACTGCAAGACATGTGATTGTAATATAATCAAATAACCTGCTGGTGTCTCATAAAGAAGTACTGGTTGTTTAAACGACTATTCATAACAGACTTAGATGTTTCATTGCTGGCGATGGTTTGAGATTCAGATAACATCAAATCAGTTGGAGTATGAGACTCAGCTCCTTTGAAAATGTACAAAGAACAAAGCCAACAGCACTACTGATGACTGACTGGTTGGGGGAGAAGAAAACAACGAATATATTTAGGATTTTTATCAGGCCTGTCGAAGAATCTCGATGTGAGCCGCTCTATAGGCATGTGATAAACATCACAGAAACTGGAGATAGTGAGAGCTGAAGAGTATTGGACACTTAGCATGTCTAGCTCCACAGTAAAATAGCCTATACAGACAAAAGAGATGGCTCAATATAAATCATTCCCTAGCAGCTCTTCAGGGCACATCGTTGGGAAATACCTGCCAACAGAGCCATCAGTTTATTTTGTATATCGGCTTTGCAGCCAGTGCAGGGACAGGCAGAGCTGTGACTCTGCCCACGCTCCCAGTGCCCCCTGGCAGGGAAGACCCAGCCTTGTGCCTCCTGCACAACCAGCCCTTCCTTGAGGGTGTTTCCACAGCAGATGTGGCTGCTCCAGCTCTCTCCAGGAGTAGCTCTTTCATAGTGAGGCATTCCTGCAGAAGCACAGCTCTGCAGGGAAGCTCATGTTAGGGAACAAAAGCACTCTAGGAGAACTTAGATGTAGTGAAGTATTTTTTGAGATTCATTTAATAGCCACTGTATTGCTAATTGCTGATCTCCTGTTGAGCTAACCTCAAGTTCGGCGGGGACAATGTTTATGAACCCAGTACTTAAAAGAGGAAATCTGGGGCAAAACAAAAAGGATATGTAACACTGATCTTTGAAGATGCATCGTTTTGCCTCATCAGCAAAGGTGCATTCAAAAATCAGGCAGTCGCCACTAAGAGTGAGAAATTAAACAACAACAAAAAAATCCCTCCCTTTGCTTCAGGCTTTTGGATGCACTGGATTAAGTTCACTGCTAATTAGACACAATTGTGAAGCACAATTATTTATGAACCTTCAATGGGCCGAATTCATGAAAGGAATAACGAGTATGTATTTCCCTTTTGTAGAATTTTAATGAAGAAATGGCATTACTATTCATTATTTATCCACTTTCAAATTGTAATGAATAGTTCTACTAGCAAACACCAAATTTCTGTATTTACAGAAAGGCGGAACATGTGTAGATAATAACACAGTTCAGTATGTATGAAATTCTGTAATTCTATAAATATAGAAATAAAGAAATTATCAGCAGGACTATTCATTAAATTTTGAAAGTAGTAAATAATAAATAGGAATAACATTTATTCATTAAAATCCTCCAAACAGAAAATATTGGGTCTTTCTCTCTTAAATAAATCCAGTGCAATATTTGTGAGAGAAAGCTGGAGTTCATGATGATTTTTATTTTTTGTTCCTTTTGACATTGTTTCATATGCAGCCTTTATCCTAAATGCATTTTAAATAACATTAACCCGTGTGTTTTCATTAAAAGTTGAAATACTACATTATGCTCTGGAACAAAGACAATTTAGAGCGCCTGCCTTGCCTGGCTGAACAAACACTTTTTAGCACCATTCTGACCATGCACACCTGCCTCCTACAGAAAACATGTTTGTGCCCAGCTCCCAGAGTGGTATTCACATGTCCCAGGCCCCAGTGTGTGAAGACGAGGGTGCAGTGGGGCGTTTTGGCTGCTTAGACCCCCAGAGAGCCCAGTTTGAATTGCAGAGCCTGCAGCACCCAGCTCCTGTGTGGATTTTACAGTGAGACCACTCAGTGAGAGGAGCCCAAAGCTCCTCACCACCAGCAGCGGCAGGACCTAGCACAGGAGGTGCTGAAGGGCTCAGGAGCACAGGTTACACTGCACAGGGTGCCTCTGGTTTTTCAACCTGTTAAGTGCCAATAGATGAACTAAAATCCAAAGAAAAGTTTTCCCATAATTTAGTTTAATATGACTGGGAGCTGAGCCCGGTGTCTCTCCCCTGTGCAGTGTCACTGCTGTCCTCCAGCCACTGCTTTCCCGATTTCTCCAACAGAGCTTTGCTGTCCTCTGTTCATGGGGCCACAAGGTCAGTGTTGAAGGTTGAATTCATGTAACCTAAGCATGTCTTCCCTTAAAAATACACCTAAAGTTTAATTATGTATTGTATTAATTAATCTTCAGAAAGCTAAAACTTCAATACCATTTTAATTCCTTATACAGTAATTAAGCTCTTTGAACCTAATAAGAACACAGAGCTTGACTTTTTAAACTCCAATGAAGTACAGGATATTAGAAAAAAGCCCTTGCAGATGAGTCAATTATAGACTTTGATAGACATTACTCAATATTTTGGTTCAGTGTAGGCCAACCTTAGGGCCTGAGCAGGTGGCCTAAGTTCCTTGCAGTTTGGGGCACCTCTCACATTGCTGAACAGCAACAGATCTATTATTAAAAGTTTATTCCCAATTAGGGAATACCTTTTCCCTTTATAGCTAAGAATCTGAGGTCCTGATAAATCTCAGTGAGTTTAACTCCAGAATCACAGACAGGTTTGGGTTGGAAGGGATTTTAAAGATCACATGGTTCCAACTCCTCCTTCTGCTGCACCAAGTTGCTCGAAGCCCCATTTACAGAGAGATCTGTTTAGATGGTGAGGTGTTCCCTTGATTTAATGATGCTATAACTAACATTTAGGGTTCAATATGTACATAACTTCTACATGAGTGTTACCCACCCCAGTCACTTCCAATTATTATAGTAGGAAAAACAGACCAGAAGAATACAGAACTGGTCACTGGTTGTTGGGTTTTTTAATGCTGTAGCTCAAAAGCTTGGTTTATTTTGAATGAAGAAATTTAATAAGCAAATAGACTATTTTTACACAACTTTCACTAAGATTAAACACAGTGCTTGACATGGAAACATGACCATTCTTTTAAAGAAAACCCTTTCCCTTTCCAAGGTCATGACCTGGTGCATATTGGGCGCAGTGTGGGTTGTAAGCCTCTTCTGGAAATCTGCAGGGAGCTGAAGTTTGCTGGAAAAGCTGTGTGTTTTCCCATGGTCGGGGACTATGGCAGCACTGGGAGAGCCCCATGGAGCCTTTCCAGCCAGCAGCAGAGCAGAGAACATCAGGAATCCTCTGTGGCTGCACCCAAATGCTCTCTGGTCTGTGTCCTGTGTCCTGTGTGACCTGGGGGGAAAAGCCAAGGGCTGGAGAGCTGGGCAGGAGGCTTACGGGCGTTCAGCCACCTCATCCCCTTCAGCAGAACGTGATCCTGAGGCTCCAACCAGGACTCCTTCAATGGAAACTGAATCTGCGTTTTTCACACAGCATTTCAAGGATGTCCACGTGGTTCTCAATAGCTGAACCAGGACTTACAACCCCAAGTAATCTTGGCCTCCCTCCATAAGGGCTCAGTTACAGATGATGGCACATGGCCCTTGCCATCAGATTAGCTTAAAAACATCTGTTTGGCTTTGGTGGCTTGGATCCTTCTGCAGCAAGCTGCTTTTCCTTGCTTTTTCAAGTTTGGTTTCTTGTATGTAACATTTACATCATGATCTCAAAACAATTTTACACATAATAAAGTTTAACTATTTGATATTTTTCATTTCAAAACTAAATAACAGACATTTAAGAGAATGTTCTTTTTTTCTTTTTTTAATGACACACATGATAGTATTTTAAAACAGCAAATGACATCCACTGTAAATTTTTTGATCTTTCTATAGCAAATCCTCTATGAGTAAAGTTTGCCCGTATTCATAGGTTTTTTTCTCCTCAAGATGCTTTACTGCTCTTGGTAGAACTAACATCTGCTTCTCTGGGGAATCTCCTATTTATGAACAATTGGAGATGTTTTTGAAAATTCTTTGAATTAAACTTCGCCTGCTCAGAAGCGTTTCCACAGGAGCTGACTGTACACACAGAGTTTCCACTGATGACATTTGACAGAGCTGTTAATCCCTCTTGACTCTGATGTATGATATCACATTACAGGGCTGGAGCAATCCCGTGACATTCGCACGTGCACAATAACATTTACCCGTCAGTTACCGCGTGCTCTGGGCACAAACAAAATGACAGAATCACAGAATCACAGAATGTGTAGGTTGGAAGAGACCTTCAAGATTGTCGAGTCCAACCCAGCCCCAACACCTCACCTAAACCCTGGCACCCAGTGCCACATCCAGGCTTTGGTTAAACACACCCAGGGATGGTGACTCCAGCACCTCCCCGGGCAGACTATTCCAGAACTTTATCACCTTTTCTGTATAAAACTTTTTCCTAATATCCAACCCATATTTCCCTTGGCACAGGTTAAGTCTGTGTCCTCTGTGTCTGTCAGTGCTGTCTGGAGATAGAGACCAACCCCACCTGAGCACAGCCACCTTTCAGGGAGCTGTAAAGGACAAGCTTGTAGGGCAAGCTGTTCCATCGACTAAGGAGGAAGGAGGTGAGTTTCCCCATCAATATTCCCCTTCAGACTGCTTCTGGAATTCCCATGGCACCTTCTCCTGGCATGGGGTGGTGGTGTCCAGAGGGCAGATCCCTCTGGATCTGCAGCACAACCCCTCCAACAGCAGCCACTTTGCTTCTCCCATTCAAACAGAAATTTTGCCAACACTTCTGTTTCCACCTCCTGCACAATGAAATCCAAGAGGATAATTGTGAAAAGAAAAACATTTTTGCCATCTGAGTCTCAATTATCAGCAGCCGTATTCTTGTGTGTAAAATGTCCCTTTTTTTTTTTTTAAACAAAGCACTTCCAAAGTGCAAGAATTCTTTTGGGATTCTTGGTGATGAAATCTCTTCTTTTCTCTAAGGATGGGTTGCCCTTAGGGAATTGCCATGAGTTTTAAGAAAAGCAAGGTGTTGCAATGTAATGGAACATTATGATTTAAATGCAATACTGAATGATTATCAATTCTCTTAAGTGCTGAATTTGCAGAATCTTTTTTTGCACACTCTTAAGAAACCAAACACAAGGAAAAAAAAAGCCTTCAAAAAATAGAAGTGATGCTTCTGATTAAAGTGGTACCTGTGCACGTCATAAATTTGTTTGCAAATATATTTCAAAACATGACACTATTTATGTTGGAAATTTAAAAAAAAAATATTTTCAGTTGTTTTCATGTCTCTAAATCAAAGTACTAAATGGAGTCTTACCCAGTAGCCTTTCTGGGCAGTTTGCTCATACTTGAATCTTTACATTAAGGCCAGAATATGACAGCAGGAAAAATAAACATTAAAAACAAATATATATATATTTTCTTCTTTTGATGAGGAAAAACCATTTAAGGTTAGATGACTTGAATGAGCATGGAAAACAGGAGTCTTCTTCAGCTAAAGGAAAATGAATATGCAATGTTTTGACTTTGGATGGACGTTTCCTTGGTCGAGAGGACCAGGTCCTTTCACTGATTACATATTATCCCTTCTCGTCTTCCATATGTCTAATTATTTCTACAATTAAAATAGATTGCATGATCTTCCATCTAAATCTTTCTCTTTAAAAAAAAGAGAATTTAAAACTTAATTTATGAACTCTGATCTTATTAACCTTTCATTTGATTTGCTTCTGGGCTTTGATCTAAACAGGCTATTATACTTTTTGCTATTTTATTTGGTATGTGCTATTTCAAGTTACTCTGAAAACTAAAGCTCACCTGCACAACCAAAATTAAACATTTTTTTCTTTTCTGCATCTTTGTTCAGTGTTCTAAATTCCATAATTTGCTTCAAATCTTAGGAAAAAAATAAATGACACAATCTGCATTAATAAATAGGAACTTTGTTGGGTTTTGCCAGTGGTTTCCCAAGCAGTCCCTTTCTGTCCAGAGCACAAAGCTATTCTCACTTTTGCCTCCTCCCAAAGGAATTTGTACTCTCCATTCCTGCTGTTTCTTCAGACATGCTTTGTTTTCTTTATTTCTGCTACTTACATTAGCCCAGATTGTCTTTATTTCCTTCCCCCCCACAATGTCTTGGTTCCTTTCCTCCTCCTACAGACATCACGGCCTTAGCTTCTAAAAATCAGTCAAGCTGCTTCTTTTCCTCCCTAGTTTTTACCACCTCATTTGCTCATCTCAGTTTATGAATGCTCTGCCCTCCATTCTTCATTCCTTTTATTGCAGTCTCACGTCTCCTTCCTTCCCTTTCATTTTCCAGGATTCTGCCTTGTTCTCTATCTCAGGCCTGATTATTGCCCCGGATTCCCCTTCCTCTGAAGTGCCACATCTGCCTTTGGCCAGTGCTGGGCACTTCTGCTTCCATTTCCTGCTGGTACTCAAGATGAGGGAAAGCATTTCCAAAGATGCAGAGCTGCTCCTCTCTGGACCAGCATGCAATTTAGATTTTTTTTCCCTTATCACTGAATACATCCTACCTGTGAATTTCAGTATTCCTTCCTCTGTGCATTAAAGAACCACAGCCTGGGCAGGGTTTGGTGTTGTGAGGCAGCACCACATAACTCCCCATCACTCTGGGTGTCTCCTAAAAAAAGTTCAGGACCATGCAAAGATAGAAAAAAGATAGAAAATTTTCTGTATTTAGGATCAGATTTTTGTAATTTCTCTGCTTACAAAGCTTGCTTTGTGTAACTTGGTTGTCTTATGCAAAAGAATAGGATCATCATATAAATAATAAATATTTATTTT